>RDRW01000473.1:0-179052 GCA_007896445.1 Puccinia hordei
CCAGCCACGCCAAAGAAATTGGTGGTGCAGTTGTCGTTGGCGTGCGTTTATCAACACCCCAAAGTCTCAACTGATCAATAACAATCAACCTTTGAATCATACTGTTGGAACAATTTCACTTGTAAGTAACTGACAATACTCATTCCACAACTTGAAATCATCCTAACCTTTTTCTTAACCACTCCTCTTCTCAGATTGACCTTCCCACTTCTTACAATCAATCCTTCCACATCAAGTCTAATCATTGAATCTTCATGTTTGCCTCAACTCTTTTATCTCTCATTGGTTTTTTTCTCTGTTTGTTGTCAAAATCACTGATCTCCCTTTCTTTCACCTTTTCAGATTCCTATCTTTTCTGCTCTCTTTAATCATCAAAGATCCGATTAAGCCTCATTATCAACCATAGTCTTAGATCCGGGTATGAATCCATTTTCTCTTCTCTTTTTTAAATCTCTTCTTTACATTTTTATTGTTAACATACTGTTCTCCTTAAATAGTTCTGTTTTAGTTTCAAGGCAATAAATCCTTAATTGAATACTTCCCACTCGCACTTATGATTATACCCTGGTAGACTCTTCTCAGTATGATATCACATCAAATATTTGAAGGGTTTTTATCAAGATTCTGCTCATTACTTTGCTGATCATTTTTATTATATGTTTTGTAGTATGGCTAGAAGCACATTAACAGCTAGTTCACTTACAATCTTGTTTTAAAGAGCCATGGTATTGGTAATAGTCAGCTTGGGAATTGATTTCAAGAATTAAAACAGGTAACAAAAAATTACCAAATTGTGCCTCAAATAAATATTCAAGCAGGGAAAAAGAGTCATGGAATTAATAAGCTTGGGAATTGATTTTAACAATCAAAACAGGTAACCAAAAATTACCAAATGGAATGGGCCTTGAATAAATGATTGCAGTGTGTAGATTAGTTTTCTGTCAACAGGGGGAATTAAAGATGATACATTGTTCCTATTTGCAATAACCATCTGACGTGGAGCCCAACTTCAACAGGAGACTTTTTTCAAATCCAAACTTCAGAGTCAACTCTCAAATTCTTTTTTTTTGTCAAACCATACGTACCTCAATCTAGTCAACCAGCATCAATTCCCAATCAAGATGAAAATATAAGCGGGATGGGCATAACTTTTGAAAAAGGAAAAGGAAAGGCACTGTTGCCTTCTTCCCTCTCCACTCAAGGCTGAGCCACTCTGGGTTTTTTTGTCCATTCCATTACTCACCTTTATTCACTATTTATTTATTTAATTATTTATTTTCTCCAATATGGCCGCAAACAGCACTCGTTTTGACTGGAGGCAGGCCTTAGTCAGCTGTCAAAATTTTACATTACATTTCTTTGAATTTGCTACCAAATCAGGTCAGTCTAGATACATATTTATAAATATATTTTCCCCTTTTCTAACCTATTCTTTGTTTCCCCCTACAATGAGCTCCAAACATTAACATCTGATGTTTTTTAACTCTTTTTTTTCTTTATTCTTTTGTACTTGTTTAAATATTACTGTTTCCTGTTAAATAATATATACTTTATTTATTTACCACACCTCATAAACTTTGAGCCTTCATTGATGGCCTGAAGGCTCAAAGGTTGTGAGGTGTGGTAAATAAATAAAGTGTGAATTATTTAACAGGAAACAGTAATATTTAAATAAGTACAAAATAATAAAGAAAAAACAGAGTTAAAAAAACATCAGATGTTAATGCTTGGAGCTCCTGGTCTGAAAAGGATGGCCTCAAGCTTCTGAAGTTCCTCCCTAATATCTGTTTGTTCTCTTTGGATATCTGATTGCAGAAATTAAACATGTATTAGTTAAAAACCCTCTCCACTCAAGGCTGAGCCACTCCCGGGTTTTTTTGTCCATTCCTGAGAAAATTTGAGAAGTGAGAATGGGGAGAAAATGATTTGAACAGACTCAAGGGGACTCAATAATGGGGACCAGATTAATGATGAGGAGAACTGATGATTGTTATTGCTTGGACTAGGCTATGTTTTTATAGACTAGTTACAAGTGGTTGATTTGTGGTTGAGAAATGAAAATGAATAAAGAGTACTTTGAATAAAAACTGAGAGGAATATAATATGAGTACTTGGAAGAAAAAACTAGTCAGGCCTTCTCAGTCTCTTTTAGTCAAGCTAGTATATTAATCAAGAAAAAACATATTACAAAAACCACAAATACTAAGAGGCCTTAATTCTAGTAATCAGATTTTAATATCAGAAAGTGAATCAAGAAAGAGAACAAACTAACAAATAGTACCATGAGTTTTTAAATACAATAAAACATAGTAAATAAATGTGGTGTTCTAGTTTGATCAAGTTGATATAAGAAAAGTAATAAAGGAGGGGATTTTTGAGAGGAACAAAAGAAGAAAAACTCAACAATTCCATTACTCACTTTTATTCACTATTTATTTATTTATTTTCTCCAATGTGGCCGCAGCCAGCACTCATTTTGACTCAAGGCAGGCCTTAGTCAGCTGCCTTGGTAAACTGTTATCCGGTCAGTTCACTCTTTTTTTATTATTATTTAAACACACACATTTATAACTTCTACAATGGAATCCACCCAGAAAAAATCCCCAACATTATGGAAGAGCACATCAAAATTTTACATTATATTTCTTTGAATTTGCTACCAAATCAGGACAGTCTAGATACATTATAAATATATATCTAGATTGACCTGATTTGGTAGCAAATTCAAAGAAAAGTAATGTAAAATTTGAATGTGCTCTTCCATGATGTTGGGGATTTTTTTTGGGTGGATTTCATTGTAGAAGTTATAAAAGTGTGTGTTTAAATAATAATAAAAAAAGAGTGAACTGACCGGATAACAGTTTACCAAGGCAGCTGACTAAGGCCTGCCACCAGTCAAAATGAGTGCTGGTTGCAGCCATATTGGAGAAAATAAATAAATAGTGAATAAAGGTGAGTAATGGAATGGACAAAAAAAACCCAGAGTGGCTCAGCCTTGAGTGGAGAGGGAAGAAGGCAATAGTGCCTATCCTTTTCCTTTTTCAAAAAGTTGTGCCCATAGGTTGTGTAGAAGACCCCTATCTCTGTGCTGCCTCCTCCTATTGTCAAGCTGTGTCCATGGTAGCTTGTATGAATGTTTTTGAACCTGTTGACATATAAACACCTTCCTCTGTTGGTGTTCCTGCTCTTACCCCCAGATTATCCTTAGATTAGACCTCACATTTTGAACACCATGTCAAGTCCTAGTCAAAATAAGTACCTTAGTCTATCGGCCAAATATACCACAAAGAAGATGAGATTGATTGCCATTGTGAGTGGCTTGAAGATAGATGTCTTCCTAGTTGTCTTGCTGTTGCACGCTGGGAGCCTTCCAATCCTTCCTCAGATCCTCATACCCTCTTTTTCAAAATTGGTCCTGAGAGTCCATATTATCAACGAATGGAGCAAATTTGTTTAAAAAAAAAGTGGGCTGCAACTTCAGGACAAGTGGAATATACATACCTTATTTCCAAGTAAGAATTGAGCATTTTTATACATTTCAACATCTCTTTCAATTAGAAGGCACCCCAGTGTTTGGGTATTTATTTTTGTTATTTTACTGCATCAATCAACAGGCCCTTCTTGCCACCACTCAGGAGTGAATGCTGAAGCCTCTTGTGGATGGAAGCAATCTTCTCTGATAAATTGGTAAGTAGGTTCATATGTAGCCCTCTCCTTACCACATAGTACCTTTATAGTCTCCCATTCCAATGTATGATCTATCTAACAATGGGAAAGTTCCTTTCTCACATTGTTCCATAGATCATACCTTGCAATGGGAGACAATGGAAATACCATGTGGAATGGGAAAGGCTCCATATGATCTTACTAACCACTTCACTAGAGAAGATTCTTTTCACCCACAAGAGGCTTCAGCTTTCACCCCTGAGTTGCGGCAAGCTCTGATGAACAAGCCACACATGGAGGTTATCTCAACTTTCTACTTGGAACTGTTAAATGGATTCAGGAGTCAATATTTAGAAAGCCCTATTATTACTTGGGATATGATCAGCTTTTGAATACTACATAATAAGTCATGAAATGATAGACATCAGTTGATTTTTAAGGAGTCGTCCTTAAATCTCACTTTTTTGCAGGGTTGTCTAAAACCCAGCTGGATCACTACATGCTTTTGTATCTGTATAATTACTTTATACACTCAAAATTGAGTGTATATTTCATTATGGGTTTGTGTGATGTACACACTGATTGGTTGTTTTGCACTCCCATGTAGTATAGCAGGAGTGATAAATCCCCCTGTCTCAGGTCAAAGTTGGTCCACCCTGCCCAATTAGGATTCATGTTACACAACACCATTTACACATGTAAAATCCTTATACCTCACCAACTTCAACTATAGTATACCTCAACTACATACCTCACTCACCTCAACTACACGCCTCACCAACTTTCATACCTCAACTACACACCTCATCAACTTCAACTACAGTATACCTCAACTCAACACCTCACACACCTCAACTAAACACACCTCAACTAAACGCACCTCAACTACATGCCTCACACACCTCAAGTGGATTCTTGGGCTCTAATGGAAGAGTCAAGAGTTGGTTCTAGATGGCTAACACAACAAAATCTGCAACATGTTGCACCATTGCGTGTAGCTATTGCTCCACTCCAGACCCTCTTTTTACAGACCTGTAACCAGCCCTGTTACAACCTGGAGCTTCAGAGCTCCCCAACTGGAGCATCCAATGGACCCCAGGATCATAGTTGAGCCAATTGAACCGGCTACACAAAATGCATGCAGGATCTATTGAAGTGCAACACTATTTCATACATCTAACCTCTTTCTTAACCCACCCCCCTTCCAGTTTCTTCTGATAGTTTTTTTGACACATGAGTGAAGCAAATCAAACTCATAATTCCTCTCTTCCTCTCATCTGGCTTCCTCCCAAAACAAGATCCAAAAAATAATAATAATTACACAAGTGTAAGTGAGCAGTTAAACAAATGTAAAGCTATGAGCAGAGTTGAGATTCTTGAGCATCTTTTGGCAATCAGAGAGGCCGACTATGAGTTCGATTTTAGATTGATCGAGTTTGGAGAAAATAGTAACAGCCGAGATATCCTTAACGTCAACCTCAGAATGAAACTCACTGAGCGGATCGTCCCTAGCAGAATTGTTTTTCTTCTTGTTATCGGTTGAATGAGGGTTATGAGAGAGGAAGGGAAATTCGTCCACGAATTCTCGGTAATACTCTGGATGGAAAGGCGGGCTATAGAATACCACCTTTCGAGCCCCACGGAGTTTGTAACGATTGAAGAAGTGGAAGCGTTCGGTGACCAAGAGGTATGAGACGTGACGGTTGAAAAACGAGGATCGAGCGGCACTGATTTCGGAGGCACTGGAGTACCTGTGAAACATAACGAATGATCAAAATCATAGGACAAATCAGTCAATCCTCCTCATTCAGGAGAGTAGGCGATGGAAGAGTGAACGGACTCGGAGATTGAGGCGTATTGAAGATCGTCAATTGATCTGAACAGGTTTTCGAGACGGACAAAGTCAAAGTAACTAGGGACAAAGATGAGCACGCCGCCGAGGCCTTCTTTGACGAGGGCGGATTGTTGAAGGGGGTTAAGGATTTTATTGCGAAAGAAGTCGAAACGGAGCTCGTGTTCCTTGGTTGGATCGGGTCCGAGGTCGAAGGCGAGCCAGGTTTGCTGGAGACCCGAACGGACCTTCCAGAGCAGCCCAGAGCTGTACACTTGCGTCTGGTGGAACTCCAGCCTCTTCCCACTCAAGTTGTCCAATGAACGAAACAAGGAGTTCTGTTCTGGTGATGTATACGCTGAAAATAGGATGCTCTGTCGGAGATGGCGGGCATGGGAATCCAAGTACCACGGCTTCACTCGTGAAAAGTCCGTATCTCTGGGTTTCTTGGGTATCTGATTAAGATGTTCAAAGACAAACTAAGACAGGATGGTTACTACTTCCGTGTTGGTCGTGGTCTAAAAGAAGAGGTTTGGGTGCTTACTTCTACATGGCCCCAATTTTGCATTTGCATTACGTCCATTTGGTCGACTATAGAGATTTCGATCGAAGACAAGAAATCGGCATTCCTGTAGTCGAAATTCACAGTTTGATAAAAAAGGAAGACATATGGTGCGGGGGAACGAGACGGACGAACCCTTCCTTTTCGATAAACTTCCTGAGTCCGACGGGAGATCCGATGACCAGATCAGCCTGATAGAAATCAGAATAGAGCCGGGTTTCCTTGCGATTGAATTTGATGGGGAGGAAGAAGTCGTCATCGACGTTGCCGCGAAAGATGATCCGATGGTCTAAGGGGTACTTGAACTGTGCTTCTACAGTATCCAGTTTGTCTAGCGTACCCGAGGGTAGACTGTACTCCTTCTCGAAGCGCTCCAAGCCCTTGATGGTCGAGTTTGATTGCAGTGAGGTGAGACTGTGGACCCAGTCACGAGCGGCCGATCTGAACGGTAATAGAATCAATACTTTGGGCCGTGTGAAGCCTTGGTCTCGGATCTCTCGTTCTACCTTGGTCGTTCCTTTCCCGTTTTTCTCTCCTGCTAAAACTTCTCCCTCCATCTCAGACTCAATACTGAACTTTTTGGGGATGTTTTGGGGGCCAACTGGGCAAGATGCTCGTTATTCTTGATAATCTCGGCGCGGGTTCTGAGAATGTTACTTATCAGAATACTCAAAGCAACGACACGATCATCAGGACTGGGTGGTACTCACTTTAAAATATGCTGAAGAGCCCATAGTGAGGTAGCATTTTGTAGATATGCCCGATTATGATCGTAAGGTATGCCGGTATGCCAGACATCTTGATACTGTTTGATAGACTCGAAGAGCCGTTTTTCGTGTTTGTTGAATTTGTCGAGGACAGGCTGGAGAGCTTTTGGCAGCTGTAAGGAGAGAGACAGTGTGTTTGTCAGGAGTCAACGGAATGCACCACTCAGTGTTGATAGTGGAAACTGACTTGGAAAGTGGTGTTGGAAGGGGTTGGATCTTGTATTCGGAAAGAGACTATCCGTCGGTGGTCTTCTGTTTTGGGGTTTGATGAGACTGTCCATCTGTCTTCCCTTTGAGCTAGTTGGAGTGCTTGGGGATTTAGTATGCTAGTCTGAGGACCGAAATGATGATGGTATAGATCGGTTGAATCTGGTTCTTCTGTTTCTGGTTGTTCGGGTTGTTGTTGCTGTTGTTGCTGCTGCTGTTGTTCTTGTTGTTCTTGTTCTTGTTGTTCTTGTTGTTGTTGTTGTTGTGTTTCTTGTTGAACAGTTGTTGTCAGTTTGATTGTAGCCTGTCTTGCGATCTCGAGCCAGTTTCGGTCTTGTCCTAAAGATGATTTGCGTTTCTTGTTGGTTATCGCTGGCTTTGCAGCTGAACTTCTGGCATTCTTTTGTCTGACAGAAGGCCTCGCCCTCCGCTACGTAATCCCTTGCTCCGAATAGTTGGTTGATTAAATCCTCTTGATTGATCCTCTTTGCTAAAAGCAGTTGTGTATTCAATGCTAGCTTCAGGCATGTCACTCTCAAGTCCAAGTAGTTTGTCTGCTCCGCTATCGCTAAGTAATCCCAGTGGGATTTCATTGCTTGGAGGAGTGGTTGGAGGTGTTGTGCTATGGCACCTTAGGCATTACAATACTTCCATGGTTTTACATAATATTTCATTACATAATACTCTATCACATAATTGTATAGATTTACACAATTATTCTCACCAACCCAATTACGTAATCATACTTGTATATAAATTCTATTCTCATAGCAATCATATTGATCCCTTGGGGGAGTTTTCTACTACAAAATACATTATCCTGATATCCCATCCCTTCAGAAGGGACAGAACGTGATTAGAGAGAATACCGTCCCCTAGGGGCCCCTGTAAGATCCTGGGCTTCAACAAGAGCTGGGCGGTTGCTCCTGGTACGGGACATAATCAATCAGACAATTTGTTCAATTGAAGTTTAATTTTCAGATTGTGTATGAGCTAACCTGTGATTATCTCCAACTCGCTGCTATTGGTGCGGTACAGTTCTTTCGTGTAAGTAAAATTAGAGCTAGGATAGTTGGACAATTCTGATGAAATCGACTTGGCTGTTCTTCCTTGAGGAATAAAATAGCTTTCTTTGTTGATTGTCAATGAAGCTTTCTTTCTAAATGTGAGCTTGCTCACACTCAAAGCTGGTCTTGAAGCACTCGTAGAAGGTAGCTGTTTGGGTTTCAAGAACGGGGACAGTACGTTGTCGTTGTTGAAATCCCAATTGGTGGGTACGACTTTGGGGCTGCGAGTCTTTTTTGTTTGTTTTTTCTTGATTTTTTTAGTTTCTGACGGTTCTGATACTGTAACTGGTCTAGCAGGGACGGTCATCGCTTGATTTAAGTCAACCAATTTTGACCTGATTGACGGTGCGGGCAATCCTGCTTTAACTACGTCTGTGTATGTATTTTTCTGACTCGATTCAAACACTATAAGATAAGAAAATTCAATTAATTTTTTATCAATGTTTTTTTTTTTTTTATAAAAAAATCTTTTATACTTGACTCACTGATATCTTTGAGTATTTTTATTTTTTCTTGATGAGAGAAAAGGCTTCGTCAATCTAAGATGGAAAAAAAAAGGGCATTAATAAAAAAACCCGGTTTTTTCCGCGTTTACACCCGGTTTTACGCAGCGGCGACGTCCAAATTGCTGCGCAGTACACCCGGTTTTCCGCATTTACACCCGGTTTTTTTATTTCATTTTTTGCAGGCGGATTTTCATCATTTTTCAAAATTTTAAATTTATTTATTATACTTACAGGGGTGTAGAATTTTATGGTAATTTTTATCTTGCAAAAAAACTATGTCTTCTATTTTTTTTGGCCAATTCACCCGGTTTTTGTTTGATTTAATTTTTTGCGGGTGGATTTTCATTATTTTTCAAAGTTTTAAATTTATTTATCATACTTGAAGGGGTTGAGAATATTATTGTGATTTTTATTTTTCAAAAAAACTATGCCTTCTTTTTTTTTTGGCCAATCCACCCGGTTTCTTTTAATTTAATTTTTCGTGGGCGGATTTTCATTATTTTTCAAAGTTTTAAATTCATTTATCATACTTACAGGGGTTCAGAATCTTATGGTAATTTTTTATTTTGCAAAAAAACTATGTCTGCTATTTTTTTGGCCAATCCACCTGGTTTTTTCATAAAAAATCCTCACTGCTTAATTTCCAGGATTTCTCAACATTTTATACTTTTTTAAAGCACTTTAAGGGGTGTATAATTTAATGTGACTAACAGTTCTCTTCATAAATCACTGGTTGGACTGTTATGATTTTTGGACTCAATTTATTTCCAAACACCTTCACGTCTGTCTTTCAAGATATTCAGGGAGTTTTTAAATGGATTCATACACTTTAGAGGGTGAAGAATTCATTGGAAACAAATACTGTTTATAAAATTAACTTCTTATCAGATTTCATGACAAAGAAATGGAAATACAATGATACACAGAGGTATGGTACATTGCATAATGCTTTGAGTGTTACATGTTGTTTATTACATTTATTATTTATTCATAAATTATTAACTTTATTACATTTATTATTTATTCATAAATTATTAACTTGCAATTATGTCTCTTGCTTTTAATTTATTTATTTATTTTATTCATTTCATTTATTCCATTTATTTTGGTCACGCGCATCACATGCCGCCCTCCATAATTTTATTTTATTTTGTTTTGTTTATTTTCCTTGTTTTAATTGTTTATTTTAATTGTTTTAAATAAAATATTTAATGAGGATGATTGGGGAGGTCACGCGCATCAAATGCCGCCCTCCACGTGCTATTTGCTTAAAAATTAAAAATAAAAAAACCCGGGTGTAAATGCGGAAAACCGGGTGTACTGCGCAGCCGCAGCTGCGCAGAAAACCGGGTGTAAACGCGGAAAAACCGGGTTTTTTTATTAATGCCCAAAAAAAATTCAAAGATTAGTTTGTTGTTGGGTGGTCTTGGGACAAGATTTCTGGGCCAGACCCCCAAATGTCAGAGCATCTCCATTTGTTTCACTAACTTTTTGACAACTGTTGAGCTCTTAGCGAGCTCAACAGTTAATTTATCAACCCTGTCCCCACTCGTGGCTCGATCACCCGGCTTGATTGCTAGGTTATTGAGCCAATCCAAACTTGTGCCCTCTCCAACTCAAGTCAATAACTCGAGTTCAGGGGAACAACAACACCCCCCCAAAAAAAAAAAAAAAAACACCAATTTTTTTTTAATGTTTTTTTTTGGGGAAGGGAGGGGGGGAGGGGGAACTGATTAGCATTGTTTGACTGGAAAAATGATGCTAATCAGTTCCCCCTCCCCCCCTCCCCCCCAAAATTTCTTCGACTTGTTTTTTTTTTATTGTGTATTTTTTTTGGGGGGGTGGGGGGAGGGAATTGGGGGGTGGATTGAAGTCAGGGACTGGGAGGGGGGGGGGGTTGGTAACTTGTGAAAGATATTCACAAGCTAGCTTATCAAGCTCGATAGAGGTCCATAAAGTTATGGACTTCTATCAAGAATTTTATCGATTCAACAGTTATGGAGCGCTATCAAGTGCACGAGTGGGGCTCGTCTCAATAAAGTTGCCTTACCAAGCCAACTTATTGAGACAATTGGAGATGCTCTCAGCCCCCGTCTCTTATGTGACGCGGGGTCAAATGATAGATATGTAATAATACCTTTGACAGTATTATTATCTATATTTTTAGGTCTCACTATAGCCGGTGAGGCCAGTGGAAATAAAGCTCAGCTACGCAGGAAAGTGTATGAGCTAGCACCCTAGTGTTAACGAGGGACCGCAGGTAGATAATACCTCAGCGCTTAGATGCTTCAACTACTCTGTGAGAGTGGGAGAGGACTTCTAGTCACTTGAATAAAGATTCAAGTGACTAGGAATAAGGGATAGAAGGGAGATAAGGGACTAAGAAAGTTGGTTTGGATTATAATAAACCCCACTCACTAATAACAAGTAAGGTAGATGAGTTTGTATGGGAATAATCTGGGGGAAATTCCCTTTAGAAGGAAATCTCAACCCTTTAAATATTACACAATATGTTATCCCCAATGGAATAACTCAAGGAGTTTGTTTTCCATGGGGTAATTTATGATGATAGTCTCCTTGAAGGAGATATAACTAAATTTTAATAATATATGGTAAATTCATGGAGAGATATTAATCTCTCCTTAAATTAGAATTTCTTAATAATAGTTAGTTTATAAAAATGATAAATATTAAATAAAATAAGTATAAAAATTATGAGTCATATGGGAATTGAACTTACAAATTTAAGATGATTTACTTAGTTCATTTTGTTCCCCTTTTTTTATGAACACAAGTTCTTAACCATTGGTTTATGTGACTTGTATTATTTTGGAGACATGTGGGCTTATTGTCTCAATGTCTGACACCTAATGTTTTCATGGTATTGCTTGCACTATTCAGCTTTGGTGATCCTAATGCTATCAACTGATGAATGTAATCTGGATAAAAAAATTCAATGTATTTTTTAGATACTATGGAGAAAAATGCTCTGCTATCTAGAAGCATTTCAGCTTCTTGTTCCATAAAAATTACATATAACAGGTTAGATTTTCCTGATGTATAAACTCTACCTATAGATGGTTTAAATTTCATCAGTCTAGCATCTGTGATGTGCTCAACTTCTTGTCCTGTTTGTCATTCTTGTGGTGATTGGATTTAATTTATAATATCAGCTATATCTAATTCAGCCTGTATAATGTTTTCTGAAGCACTTGGTACTGAATATCCATCATCATATTCTTGAGTTGATTCTTCTGTATCTTCTTCAGTCTCTATATCTACCTTATTTACAATTTTCTTCTTTTGTGGGCATGTTGTGGAGGTATGCCCCATTTTTTGACAAATATAACATTTTTCATCCCTATTAGGATTTATTTCCTTTGTATTCTGATAGCTTATCACTAACTTTGGCATCACAGAGTTCTTTTTCTATGAAGAGTTGTAGTGGTTGATTCATCTGTTTCACTGCAGATATATCTGTAGAAGGTGCCATTCTTTAAATGAGATAGTTGATCCTAGCATTCTTCATGAAAACAAACTCTGCAATTATTCTGACAGAACCTCTAGTGTGGGGAAAAATCAAAGGCATCTCAACTATTCCTACTGGTTGCAACTGGTCACCACAGCTGTGGAACTTGGCATGGTTGATTGGCATAAGATTTCCTTTCCAACTTGGTAGAATTATTGAGAGTAGTTCCTGGCTGAAAATAGAGCAAGAGGCACCGCTATCTAGGAGGCAAGAATGCTCTTTGCCTTTGATAAAAACTGTAGTTAGATTAGATTATCCTGTGAGATGAGCTTTTCCTTTTTCAGGCTTGCATTTCATCATTCTGGCATCTTCAACATGGGAGGTCTGACAAGAATTATCCCAGCTTTGAGGCTGGTGGGTCTCAGCTTGGATTTCAGCAATAGAGATCTCATGGTCTATTTCACATTCCACTGCAAATTCTCCAAATTTGAAGTCAATTAAGGGGTCAGACGTACCACCATTATCCTTAGAAAAAATCATGTGATTTTCCTGTGTGTCTTCTTGTTCAGAGTCCTCCTGGTTCTGTTGATCAGTTTCATCTTCTTTGTTGTCTTCAGGGTCATCTTCTGAATCAATACCTACATTATTAATCCTGCTCCTCTTCTTGGGACATTCTCTGGAGTAGTGACCAGACTGTTTGCAGAAGTGGAAGACTCCTTTATCTTTGTCAGAGTTTACTGCAGGGTTTGGGGCTTTCTTGGTAGGAACATCAGATGTTTTCCCTGTTTTCTCATTCTGAGCTGAGTTTCTCCAAGAGTTCTTGTTTTGAGAGTTGAAGTTGCTAGAATTTTGTCTAGGTTGTCTCATTACTCTATCTATAACATCCTCAATTATGAAAAACATCTCTTCAAACTTCATCTCTGTTGCATCTTTCTTTTACCTGCTTTTGACAGCATGTTCTAGATTGCCAGGGCATTGCTTAAGGATTTTCTCACAAATTTATAAGTAATCACTAAGTTCTTGCTGGTATGCTCTAAGCCTTTCTCTTTGAGTTCCAAACCCCTTATGTACCTTCCTGCCATCATAAGAAAAGTGATCTCTCTCAAATTCCTTTTGCATTTTCCATCTCCAGTTTGGTGTTCCAAACTTATTTCTGATAGCTTCTTTCCACCAGGCCCAAGATTTATCACCATTCTCATCTCTGATTCCAAGGTACCAATTCCAAGCAGTGTCTGTCAGTAGTATTGTAAATCTGCTTATGATAATACTGTCCAGAATCATGTAGTCTCTAACAAAGATTTCTGTGTTCTTGATCCAGATTTCATGATTATAAGGTAGTTCTCCTGAGAATTTTTCCCAATCTGTGTTTTTAGGGATACTTTTCCACAACTCTTTCCTCATTTCCAGGTCTAGATTTCCTTGCTCACTAGAGTGGGGTCTACTGTGTGGAATAGGCTTCTGTTCAGTTTCAAAGTGAGGAGGAGTATCAAGGTATGGCTTGGGATGCATTGGTGCAACATTAGCAGAATTCTTCTGGAGTCCAGCTTGTTCCTCTTTATGGATGTTGGGGAAAGGGTTATTGTAGATGGGGAGCTCTACTTTCTCATCTCCAATAGGCTCTACTATATATTCAAGTTTATTACGAATGTTATTCATTACTGAAGATATATCACCAAATCTTCTTCTGCTTTGTTCAAATCTATTGTGACCTGTTACATTCAAGTCATTTATTGTCAGCCTACGTGATTCCAAGGATAAATCCCTCTAGCTACACATGGTGCAAACTAAAAGGTAAGAGTATAACAACTCTGGGTAATGGACAACAGGTTATAATCCCCAAAAGATATGGGGAATTGTGACATAAAAAGTAGAGAAAAAGGGGTAATAATTATATTAAATAAATTCAATATAATTAAAACCAGAGGGGCCTGATAAATCAGGGGTGGTTTAGATCCCTCTAAGGTATCTTGCACGTAAATGCAGAGGATCTAGGTACCTGCAACACTGGGGCCTGTTGACACAGGGGTGGTGTAAATCCCAGTAGAAGAATAGTGGGAAATCTCAAGAGAAAGGGGTTTTTACTTACTAGTAATAATCCCCTAAAGTCTTGAGTATTTCCAGGGTGGAAATAAGACAGTTGGAAGCGCTGAGAAAGGGTAGTGGGAAATCTAGCTGATAACTGTAGAATCTCTCAGGGAAAACAGGGCTAAAGAATAACTATTAAGGACCTTACCTAGCAATTTAACAAGAATATGTCTATTGTAAAAGGTGGGTAGTTGTCTAATGGGTATTGTAAAGAATGAGGAGCCTTCTTTGGGCGGTTGAAGAGCTTCGTAAATAGTCTTGAGATCCCTCTGGGGACCCTGTAGGTTTTATTGGCCAACTTGTGAGCGCTTTGACCACATTTTGGCCTTCTTGGTGACAATACAGCATCCATTGCTTTGATTATAAGTCACCAAGTTAATGCACAGTATTTTTATTATTATTTGTACTAATTACAGTATATATTATATCAGTACTGGTTGGTATTTATTAGTATCTGTGGCTTATTGGTATCTTATAATAAGCCACAGTATTTTATTTTGTACTGTGTTTAATATTACTGTGGTTATTTACAGTATGTATAATAATATAAAATGATACAACTATTTTTATTTTAGTCCCCAGTAATCTGTATTACATATGTAACATATGTAATGTAGTTACTGGGGTGCTTTTTGTTGCCTTGAGCATATATTTTATTGGTCCTGGTGTCCGCGTGCCATGCTGAGAGACTGTAAGGGGTCTAATGGTTGGGCAGGGGCTTTTAATCCAACTTTGGAGCAGGCTCTCAGTCACGCGGGTTGATTTCAAGGTATGCAGACTGCGGTACGCGGGATTTGAGTAAAACACAGTGGATTTACACTATCTCCCCTGATTTACACAGCACCTCATTTCTGTGACTGGAAATGGGGTTTAAGCATATGTATATATGTATATATAAGCATACAATAATGTAAGTGCCTTTTATTCTAAAGGTACTTACTAATTATTAAAAGCTAATTTACATAGTCAAGGAGTAAGAATTAGGGGTACCTATGAGTGAGGTACCCTAGGTTAATTTTAGTGTAGATTGAGAATATCAAATAATATCTTAACTTTTATTTTATATACTATTTTTTTATGTAATTTTGTAACAAATGTTTTAAATGCGCGTGACAGGTTGCTCTGTCATAGTAGCAAGCTGAAAATCTCCCTGAGCTCCTCCCCAACAACCCAGCCTAATAAGCTCCTCCCCACTGATTCAAAAGCTCCTCCTCCCACCAAACACTTCAAAAATAAACCTGGCTAAACTACCTGCAGTTGAAACACAAAAGTACAAAGGTGCCTTTGTACTTTTGTGTGGGCAGTTGAGCCCAATTTTTTTACAGTTAAATCAGCTGACTCAGCTTATGCTAACCTGCTGTCCCAGAAATAAAACAGCTCATTCAGCCCCACACCACCGAATCAGATTACTCAGCTCTTCCCCACTCAATTAAATCAGTCAGATCCCACAAATAACTCAATTCAGTCCAGTCCCCCAACATAACTCACCTCAATCAGCTCATCCCAACCAAACAGAAAATCAGCTCACTGAGCTTTTCCCTGCCAAATCAACTCAATCAGCTCCTCCCCACTCAATCAGCTCAGTCAGCCCCTCCCCAAAACAACCAACCTCATTCAGTCCCCCCCCATATCAGCTCACTCAACTCCTCCAGAGCAGCTCAACTTAGTCAGCTCCTCCCCACCAACTTCAACCCCATCATCTTCATCCCACCAGCTTAGCTCACACAGCTCAAATCCACTAGGTCAACCCAGTCATCACCTCCCCACCAACTCAGCTCAGGCAGGTAGCTCCTCCCAAAATAACCCATATTAGTCAGCTCCTCCCTGCCTAATCACCTCATTCAGCTTTTTCCCACTCAATCAGCCCAGTCAGCTCCCCCTAGAAACCCAGCTCATTCAGCTCCCCCCATATCAGCTCACTCCGCTCCCCCCAAATAGCTCAATTCTGTGGGAGGAGCTGAATGAGCTGAGCTTCTAGGGGGGCTGACTGATCTAAGCTGCTAGGTAGGGAGGGGCTGACAGAGCTGAGTGTGCTGAGTTGGCCTTGAGGATCTGAATGAGCTGATTGGTGTGGGGCAATCCAACTGAGCTGAATTGTTTGATGGCTGAAGCTGTGCTTGAGTTTTGGGGAGCTGACTTTTGATTTCCTCGGCTTTAAACCAAGCATATGAGTTCTGCAGAGCTGGCATGGCCAGCTCTTGATTATTTCTGGCTTTAAGCCAATGATAAGAGCAGATTTATTGTTGGCTTAAAGCCAAAGAATCATTGTGACACAGGTGTAGTGATGAGCAAAAGACTACAAGTGTAATAGTGAAGTGAATGTGTGTAGTAATGATGAAAATGTGTTGTAGATTATGTAAGATGTTTTATTTACTGAAATAATAATGACTTGGATGATGTAAGCCAAACGAAAAAGAAAAGAAAAGCATGTACCTATGACAACTATGAATGTGAATAACTTCTGATCCAAAAGGAAATCAAGGGTGGTTTGAGTGAGTGACTAGGGGAAAAATAAGGTTTATAATCTGAATCTGGAATAATATTGATGGATATATGGATGGAATATAAGATTTTGAAAGAATGATTAGAGAAGGAACAGGATTACCACAGCGTGCGGGTGGGTTGCCGTTGAGCACACCAACCAGGATTGGCATGCCTTTGAAACACACCAATCCTGATTGGCGTGTTTCTAAGGCACACAACGGCATGTGCACTGGGTGTGCCTTGAAACACACCAATGTGGATTGGTGTTGTGGTATTCCAGATCCTGGTTCAAATATCATGCAGGTTTATATTCTTTCATCAAATTCCAGAAGCTATAATATCAGCAATATAATTGCATAATTGGAATCTAGGGTAAATTTAATCTATAGTCACCCATTGCACGGCTAAATCAAAAGATATATAGTTAAAAAGAATTATAGAAAATAATAAGTACATAGTATATATACAGAAGTAGTATATTGTTTAGTGTCTGTTCACAAGACAAAGCACATGCTCTGTGGCACGGCCTAATTACATGTAAGAATCACAGACCTATCACACACTACATTCCTATTTCAACTCAAATTCTTTTGTCTCTCTCAAGATTAATTTGCTTGACAATCAAAATCATTCAACATCCTTTTTGTTAACCTCATTCACTTCCATATCTCCACAATTTCCTTCCACCTTCCTACTCAAACATTAGATCACCTCTAAATCAATCCACTCACCTTCTATCACTTTTATCCCATTATTCCTTTCTTTCTCTATTCCACATTCTTCCTTCTTTCTATCTCTCTCTATCTCTATCAAACTCTTGATCCTGTTCTTTCTTCCCGGTGAGATTTCCTCAATATCAATACTCATACTACTAAATCAACAACTAACTGTTCTCTCTCAGTCTGTCTCCTTCTTTCTCTGATCTATTCTCTTTAACTGTCTTCCAGTCCATCTTATTCTCACTCTCATCCCCTTAGTAAAACTTTTGGTTATTTCTCTTCCTTCTTTACTTCATTATCATGTTTTCTAAATCCTGCTTCTTTAGTGTGTCAGCTCTTTATCAATAAAAACTTTTCTTTATTACATAGCCTCACCAGCAGAAATAGCTCACTTGATGTACTCCCTGCATGAAGCAGTGCAAGATTAGATACTATCACCAGCAGAAATAACTCACTTTATGCACTCCCCGCATGAAGGAGTGCAAGATTAGATAACATGACCAGCATAAATAGCTTAATTTATGCACTCCATGCATAAAGGCAGTGTAGAATCAGAAACCCCACAAGCATAAATACCTCAATCAGATGGTACACCAGCAAAAATCCCTCATATTTTACTATACAAGAAGGCAGGGATAGAGAGAAATTGGATTCATCCCATTCCCACATCCAGGAAGGAAAAACTAAATAAAATTACCCATCCATATAATAGTGTGATCTTAATCAGGTGACCCACATAAGAATCTTTCATATCAGTTTAAAATACAAAAAAGAAACAAAAAGGAAAATTTTACTCTTTTAACTAAAGGTTAAGGAAGAGGGTTCAACACTTTGAATATTTCTTATTATACCAAAACATCCTTCTACTCATTTTTCTCCTACTGCATAAAAAGAAAAGGGAAAACAAATAAATCATCAACATGTAAATACTTGTTCCTCATCAATTCCAAAAGCTTGAATTCCATTTACCAAAACTTTCTGTAACAATCCATCCACTATCTACTTCCCTGATCCCTTCATCAAGCTCATTGCTGATTATTTGTAGTTGAAATTAGATCTTTGTCTGATAAGAGATTACTACATAAATATTTCTCTTAAAGAAAATGAAAAGAAAGTTATCAGCCACAATAATAAATAAAATTGTTGTGTTAACTCTTGTAGTAAATAGAGGGGCAGGTCTTTCAAACCACCCTTAACAGTTGTAATAGATTCATACATACCTGAAATACTATACCTGCTATTTCCCCCTCACAGAACTGCCATTTGTCCCAAAAGGAGTTCTCACAGCATGCCCGCCAAACCAACCAAAAAAAGCTGGTGGGGGCATAAAAACACACCAAAACAGGTTGGCATGCCCCTGGCGTGGGCATGCACCAGGGGCATGCGTTTATCAAGCCCCCAATAAAATCCCCATATTATATAATTACAAGAAGGTTAGTTGATCTGGAGAGCCCTTCCAGGACTAAATCTAAGCCCCAAGACTACAAGTTTCCAGTGTTTTGTCAGCCTACGTGATGCCAAGGATAAATTGTTCTAGCTACACGTGGTGCAAAGTACAAGGTAAGAGTATACAAACTCAGGGTAATGGATAAATAGTTATAATTCCCAAAGATTATTGGGGAATTGTGACGTAAAAAATAGAGAAAAAGAGTAATAATTATATTAAATAAATTTAATATAATTAAAACCAGAGGGGCCTGATAAATCAGGGGTGGTTTAGATCCCTCTAAGGTATCTTGCAAATAAATTCAGAGGATTTAGGTACCTGGAAAACGCGGGCCTGTTGAAACAGGGGTGGTGCAATCCCAGGAAAGGAAATGGGGGAATATCTTCAAGAAAAGGGTTATTACTTACTTGTAATAATGCTAGAGAGAGCTTGAGGATATTCTGGGTTAAACAAGACAGTTTTGGGCGCTTTGATGAGTTGATTGTAGAGCTGGTTGGACACTGTAGTGTTGTTGGGAAAGACAAGGCTAAGGAATAACTACTAAGGAACTTACCAGACTGTTTATTAAGATGTGTATCTAAAGTGAATGGTGGTAAGTAATCTAGTGGGTATTGGGAAGCATGAAGAGCCTTCTTTGGGCGGTTTAAGAGCTCCTTAAATAGTCTTGAGATCCCTCTGGGGACCCTGTAGGTATTATTGGCCAACTTGTGGGAGCTTTGCCACATTTTGGCCATTTTGGCTTTATTGGTGATGCTACAGCAGCTATTGCTTAGAGTACACGTCACCAAAATTAATACATATTCTTTTTATTCTATTAGTTTATTATTTATTGTGTTAATTACAGTTTATAGTACATTAGTACTGGTTGATATTGATTAATACCAGTGGCTTATTTGTATTTTATAATAAGCCACAGTAATTTCTATACTGTTGTTCAGTAAATACTGTAGTTATTTTGTGTATAATAATAATAAAATAGTATAATTATTTATTCTAGTCCCCAGTAATCTTTATTACATATGTAACATATGTAATGAAGTTACTGGGGCGTGTTTTGTTGCCTTGAGTGTACCTATTGTTGATTTTGGTGTCCGCATGCCAAGCTGAGAGCGTGTAAGGGGTCTGATGCTTGCGTGGGGGCTTATACTCCAACTTTGGAGCTGGCTCTCAGTCACGTGGGTTGAATTCAAGGTATGCGGACTGCGGTACGCGGGGTTTGAGTAAAACACAGTGGATGTACACTATCTGTGAGAATAATGAGGTTATTCAATTATTAAGCTGTGACAGGTCACCTGTGACACCCGTTGTATCTCTCTCTTATCAACTCGGTTGTAATTTCTTCTTCTGTTTTCTCTTTCTTTTTCCTTATCCTGTTCTTTGTTTCAACCTCCTAGCTCTGCCTCCCCCTGCCCCACAATCACCCAAGCTCTCCTTACTGACAGAGCAATCACTGTCTGTCATTAATGGTCATTCTTTCTTTCTCTCTCTTTCCCTCATTCTTCTATCACAATTTCCTTTTTACCCCACACTTGACTCACCTATGAAATCAATCCTGTTCTTTGTTTCAACCTCCTAGGTCTGCCTCCCCCTGCCCCACAATCGCCCAAGCTCTCCTTACTGACAGAGCAATCACTGTCTGTCATTAAAGGTCTGCCTCCCCCTGCCCCACAATCGCCCAAGCTCTCCTTACTGACAGAGCAATCACTGTCTGTCATTAAAGCTTATATTCCAATAGATTATCAGACCGGTATACTTTACCAATATCTAAAATTCATTTAGTCCTAACTTCAATCTCTATTCCCAGTTAGCTGTGTCATACACAATGGTCGGATTCTCGGTCGACCTAGGCAAGAAAAACAAACTCACAGGGACCAACTACCTTGAATGGAAATCAAAAATTTCCTCAATCCTTCAGCTCAAACACCTTCTACGTCTTGTTCTCAAAAAGGAAAACCCCAAAGAAGCGTCTAGTGCTGATAAACTCGATTCACACCGGTACGACGATGCCCTTGCTATCCTCAAAATCAACTGTGAAACCAAAATTGTCAGCTTGCTACTAGTTCAGAGACAACCTGACTAAGAACAAAAATAAACATAAAATAAAAAATATAGTATTAATCATTTAACAAAGAGTAATAAATGAATAATAATAAGATAAAGCAACATAAAAAAGTAATATGTAAATAATCAACACATTATTACATAGTAAATTAATAATAAATAAAACAAATACAGTATTAAGTATAAAACAATGAATATGCTAGTAAATAATGACATAAGTGGAAATATTAGCGTGTAAAATAACCTAGGGTACTTCAGCCAAAGTACCCCAGATAACTTAAAACTTCTAGTAGTAAAACAACTTGAAAGAATATTACCACTAAAAGCGCTGAATTAATTATTATACATTAAAATACAGAATAAAAACCATAAATACATGTACAAAACCACGAAATAACAATGTGTTTAAATAAGAACATAATAAAATAAATACATATGACACTAATAATATAAGTATATAATACTAGTAATGTACTATATTATCTATTTATTTATTTATTTTATTTAATTAAATACTAAGTACACTAAGGATGATTCAGAGGTACAAAGACCACGAACCAGAGGAAGGAAATAACATGAGAACCTTCTGAAAATAACTATTGAACAACTGTTCAAAAGAAATATATCACATCCTTAGTGGGAAATTATTGATTGACAGATCTCTGCAGTCATGCATTCCCAAAGAGCCTGCATGACAGGGATTAAACAAGAGGCTCTTGAAGCGCCCACAGAACAAACAAATACATGTATTTCACATTGTACACAATACAAAATAATTAAACTCTGACAAATGTGATCAACAGGTACATGTGATATTTAATCAATACATTTTGACATGTAATTAAAACCTTTGATCAACACATCTAACAAACCTTTTCAGAGGTTCAGAAGCGCCTCAAGATGCCAGCAAAAGAGCTTAGACAGGCTGTACCCATAGTAGACAGCCTGTACATATGGAAATTTGATTAAACAACTACATGCATTTGTATTAAATCTTAACCCCTTCCTTTTAAATGTTCCCATAGCCAAAAATACCTCTTGTGTTTCGCCATCAGGGCTCCAGAAAGGCATTTAAGGAGCCCTTGTTCCCCCTGTATTTTGGAAGATCATGCTTTAATATATATACTACCACCTGTACCCACTTACATAGCTTTTACAATTGTTATTCTGTCTGGTAAGGTCCTAGTATCTGTTCTTTAGCCCTTCTTACTCCCCTGAAATTGCCCAGTGTCCACCCAGCTCTTCCAACACCCTTTCCAAGCGCTTCCAACTGCCCAATTTCCCCCTGGAAGAACCTCAAGTCTGTAAGGTAATTTATTACTAGTAAGTAGATAAACCTTTCTCTTGAGATTCTCCCCCCATCTTTTATCTGGGATTTAAACCACCCCTGTTTACAGGCCCCAGTGTGATCAGGTACTTAATTCATCTGCTTGCAAGATACCTTTGAGGGATTAAACCACCCCTGATTTATCAGGCCCCTCATATTTTTAATTATATTAAATTTATTTAATATAATTAATCATCTTTTACCGCTCATACCTCATATCTTTATTGGTATTACCTCTTACAAATCCTCCCAGAGCTTTATATTGCTCTTTATCTTTTATTTTGCACCCTGTGTAGCTAGAAGGATTACTCCTTGGCATCACAGAGGCTGACAAAAATAGCCGACCAGTTTGATCTAGAAGCCGAAGGAAACCCTTCTCGATTCTGGAACCTACTCAAAGACCACTATCAGCCCAAAACGATCCAAAACCAAGCCACTTATCTCAACCGTATATTCACCACCGTCCTCAATTCCAACCATCTCGAAGAAACGCTTTCTACCCTTGCATACAATACTTGTCAGCTCTGCGCCCTCATTGACGACACCAAGATCAAACCCTCTGCCCTACTCAATACTGTTATTGCGATGTGGAGCATTATCAATCTACCAACCGAATACAAGACTTCTGGCAAATTGCTACTCAAGAAATGTCAGATCAAAAAGAAATCTCCAACCATCAAGGAGGTCGTTGAAGAGATCCGATCTTTCATGCAACAAAATTCGGAAGCTGCCAAAACTACCAAAGCGCTTGCCACTTCACAACAAGGGACATCTCAAGGGTACGTTTACAACGGCCCTAAGTGCTCCCCAGGTTATCACAACCCAAAAACCGTTCACTCTCTGGAAGAGTGTTCCCAACTCAACCTTGCCCCGTTGAAGGGATATGTAAACTACACTAGTACTAGCCTGATATAAGAGCTGCCTACTAATGCAAGGGGATGAGGGAAACTAAGAATAAAATAAAAGGTGTGGCAAGTCTACTCTCTGACACAATCAGGGTTGGTAGCCAAAGTGGGTCCCTTATATTGAGGTTTAAGCCCTGGATGGTAACTCCTAAATATGGGGATGTAATGTTGGTATATGTTGGGGTAATTTAGTAAGTCTACGACCTCCATGTTATGACAATTCAGTTGAGTAGTGGAAAGGTAGAGTTTATGTATCTTCCTTCTTCCTTGCTTTATACCCATCAGTTTGCCTGTAGGAGGAAATTGAGGGTAGTTGTAGTGAGTGACATCAATGACTACGTCTATCTAGCTAACGGGGACAAAGCCCTTCTTCCCTTCCCATCAAGGCATCAATGACTACGGCTAACGGGGACAAAGCCAAAGACTGGTACCAGGACCCCCACATCGAACTTCCAGACTCCATTCTACAGCTCTCAAACTCTCTCCTTTTTCCCACCCTTACCTCTAACCTCATCAGCGTAAGTGCTTTCATCAAGAAAGACTACACTCTCAAATCCGGCGGGGGAAACAAGTTCATACTTGCTGACGAACTTGGAGTCCCCGTTCTCTCTGGCTCTCTAGCCGACGGAAACTTTGTCATTCATCAAATTCATCACTCAGCCAACAAGGTGGACATAAGATCTCAAACCATTTACGAGAAACATCAGGCCGCCGGGCATCCATTGCCGGCGTACATGTTCAAAATTTTCCCAAATCTCACAAATGTCGACTTCAACTGTAACATCTGTGATCTGTCCAAAGCTCACAAAGAACCGTTCTTTGGAAGCTTTCCAGCTCCAACTCGCCCGCTGGAATACCTCCATGTTGATTTGTGCGGCCCAATTTCTCCTCCTTCTGTGTCCGGTCATTGCTACTTTCTCAGAGCGGTCAACGGGTTTTCTCATTTCGTATGGATCAGGTTCCTTGCTTTCAAGAGCGACGTCAACAAATCACTTTGGGACCTCTTCCTAAAAATTGAAAACGAATCAAATCATTCCATCGTCAATCTTGTATCGGACAATGGCACAGAATTCAAAAACAAAGATCTATCCAACCTTTACATTTCAAAGGGCATGAACCACCTGACCACTGCACCTTACACCCCTGAAGAAAACCCTTTCGCCAAATGAGGAAACAGAACTACAGTGTCCAAGCTCAGGTGCCTACTCCAAGACTCGAATTTACCCTCCTGTTACTGGGCAGAAGCTGCACAAACCACCATTTACCTGGAAAATCTAACTCCTTGTAAATCAATTAAGTTCCTCACTCCTTTCTCAATGTGGTATGGGAGATCCCCCTCCGTAGCTCACTTACATCCTTTCGGCTGTGAAGCTATATATCTTCTTAACAGGTCAGAAGGAAAGCTGGGAAATCGTGGGGCACTTGGGATTTTTTTGGGCTACGGGGAGGGTCACAGATTGTATAGGATTTTGGATACTGAGACAGGTAACGTCAAAATAACACATCATGTCAAATTCAATAACCATGTCTTCCCGCATTATCCATCTTCCTTATCTGATGAATCCTATGCTCCCCAAACTCTCACCTTCAAAAATGAAACCAAATCCCCAGGACCTCCAATCCCAACAGAAACCACTTCCCCGGTCGACTCTATCTCCTCCAACTCTGACTCACAATCCAACAACCAACAATTCGAGGAACTCTTACTCGACTCCGGAAATCCCCCTCCTCCTAGTGAGAACCCATCCTCCGTGCCAATCCAACGATGTCGACACCCTTCCATCGTCCAAACATTACTCCTGGGTCCCATCCAGCCACCCTCCCCCGCACAACATTTCAAGTGCCATCGATCCAGCTAACATCATAAGAGGATCCCGACGTTCTGGCCATTCTGCTAATGCAGTCGCCTGTATGAAGGAAGATCCTTGCTCATACAACAAGGCTGTCAGCTCAACCCACAGCAATGAATGGGTCAAGGCAATTTCTTCTGAGCTAGGCAACATGGAAAAACACGACATATGGACGCCGGTCACCAAGACGGCCGACATGCACCCCCTGTCAACAACCTGGGTTTTTAGACAAAAACTGACCAGGACGGGAACCTCACAAAATTCAAAGCTCGGCTCTGCGTACAAGGTTTTCTCCAAAAAGAAGGCCAAGATTACGCCGACGTCTTCTCACCCACCGGCAGGCTCATGTCTCTCCGAATTCTACTCACTTTGTGCGCTCTGAATAACTTTGATGTCCATCAAATGGACGTTAAATGTGCTTTTCTCAATGGAAAACCCAAGGAGCTCCTTCACATCAAACTTCCCCAAGGACTGAAAGGAGAAGAAGGCACGGTACTACAACTCAACAAATCCCTTTACGGACTAAAACAAAGTCCCAGATGCTGGCATCAAGCCCTCACCGCTGCACTTAGCGAGATCGGCTTAATACCTTGTCATTCAGATCCTTGCCTATATTTTTCCCCAAACTCGGCAAAACCTATGTTTCTCTACGCTCACGTTGACGACCTCATATTCGGTGGAACCTGGTCGTCCGAATTCAAAGAAAAGATCTGCTCACATTTTGACATGGAAGATCTTGGCTTAGCAAAGTACGCTTTGGTCATTCAAATCATGAAAGACAAGGGGTCCATTAAACTCATACAAGACAAATATATTCACTCCATCCTCACAGAATTCCAAATCTACAACGATTGTGACACCGCCATACCTCTCCCTAACAACTACTCCACCATCAAGTTCACACCTTCAGACTCCCCCAACCCCCCTCCTTTCAATTATTGAAGAGTGGTTGGTCTCCTACAATATATCGTCCAATGTACCTGACCCGACCTGGCCTTCACTGTAAGCTTTCTATCTCAGTTCCTGGAAGATCCCAAAACAATCCACTATCAAGCTGCTCAACATGCCCTACGCTACCTATGCCACACCCAAAACAACACTCTCATCCTAGGCCAAAATGACCTCAATCAAGGAACACATGAATTAGTCGGCTATTCAGACTCTGACTGGAACGGCTCCAAGGCCTGGAACTCATATTCTGGCTCGGTTATCTACTTTCACGGTACCATCGGGTGGAGAAGCCACAAACAGGACGTAGTGGCGCTCTCATCGGCCGAAGGAGAATACTGCGCCCTCACCGAGTGCAACCAGGACCTCATGTGGGCATCAAATGTCCTAGAAGAAATCACTAGAATTAAACCTACCCTCACCCTATATACAGACAACCAAAGCTCCATCCTGATCGCGAGAAACCCCATCCGTCACCACGGCACCCAACATATCAACTTCCGATACCATTTTATCCGAGATCACATAAAATCAAAAACAATTGACCTAAAATACATCCCATCAACAAATCTTCAAACCAATCTTCTAACCAAGAATCTAACGGGCAACAAGACCGCCAAACACACCTCCAGGCTCCTGGGAAAAGGACCAGGGTTTATCAACAAAATGAAAATTGAGGCAGAATGTGAGAATAATGAGGTTATTCAATGATTAAGCTGTGACAGGTCACCTGTGACACCCGTTGTATCTCTCTCTTATCAACTTGGTTGTAATTTCTTCTTCCGTTTTCTCTTTCTTTTTCCTTATCCTGTTCTTTGTTTCAACCTTAGGTCTGCCTTCCCCTGCCCCACAATCGCCCAAGCTCTCCTTACTGACAGAGCAATCACTGTCTGTCATTAAAGGTCATTATTTCTTTCTCTCTCTTTCCCTCATTCTTCTATCACAATTTCATTTTTACCCCACACTTGACTCACCTATGAAATCAATCCTGTTCTTTGTTTCAACCTCCTAGGTCTGCCTCCCCCTGCCCCACAATCGCCCAAGCTCTCCTTACTGACAGAGCAATCACTGTCTGTCATTAAAGGTCTGCCTCCCCCTGCCCCACAATCGCCCAAGCTCTCCTTACTGACAGAGCAATCACTGTCTGTCATTAAAGCTTATATTCCAATACTATCTCCCCCAATTTACACAACACCTCATTTCCATGACTGGAAATGGGGTTTAAGCATATGTGTATATATATGTAAGCATACAATAATGCAAGTGCCTTTTATTTCTAAAGGTACTTGCTAATTATTAATTGCTAATTTACATAATGAAGGAGTAAGAATTAGGGGTAGGTTAATTTTTGTGGAGATTTAGAATATAACATAATATCTTAACTTTTATTTGATATTCTATGTAATTTTTGTAACAAGTAGTGTAAAAGCTTGTGACAGGTTGCTCTGTCATAGTAGCAAGCTGACATGTTTCAACTTTGATGGAGGAGTCCCATTGGGATTCCAGAATCTAGAACTCCTTGGAATGATTGCCAAATAAACAGAGAGTCATTCACCAGAGCATTTCACATCAAGTCAACACCCCCTTCAGAGAGTGATTAAGAGCCACACAAACCAAAAGTCAAATTGGTTTTAATAGAGGATGAATAGGAAAGATAAGCATAAGTAAAAATCAATGATCATGTGATGACAAAGGACCTTAATAGAGATCACAAAAGCCACTTTCAATTTTGGTTTGGTCAAGTGATAATTCATTTTTCCTTGCGCCAGAGGCTGCAGATCTGGTTCTACAGGCCTCTAAAGATTGTGACAACCAGCCATCCACTGTATACACACAGAAATATATTATTAGTCTCGAGTAAGATATGAGGACAAGATGTAGCTGCAGCAAGCAAGCCACATCACAGGGCACCAAATATCCCCAATATGTATGAGAAACCCACATTTTGATTTTGCTTTGTAGATGTATAACATGTGTGTGGGTAGAAGAGCGCGGGTTTTGGGGTGATAAATATAGACATTGAAGGGTGGAATTACTGACATAGAAGTTCAATACGCTAGATATACAGAGATAAGATGCAAATTATACAAAAAAATAAACAAATAACAGATGAACTTTTGTCGGTTAAAATGTTTTTTCGGTTGAGTCGGCTCCAGTTGCAGCGGTAGCAGAAGACCCAGCAGAGACGGCTAAATATGAAGAAAACCGCAAATCAAATTTCCAAACCAAGAAACAATTAGACTGAAGAATTAATTTATCAAACATAAGAAAGAAAGAGGAGGGGAGGGGAGAGACTGAACCGCTTAAGATACTGTCGATGTATTCCGATCCACTCCATTTCTGATGTTTCAGTACATCACAGCCAATCTTTTTCTCCACGGCTTGTATTGACTCAACGTATCCAAGCATCCCATCCTCTTTAAACCTTTTAGCCAATTGAGCTTTTTTTTAAAAAAAAAAAAAGGTGGAAAGAAAAAGCAAAACGAAAGATTCACTTCTCCTATTGAAAACTTTCACTTCGAGAGAGTAAGATAGAACACTACGAGCACCTACCTGTCATTGTCGCGGTCGAATGGAGACCTGCTAATGATATCAATTGGAGATTGAACCCGAATCGTGATAGCTCCCATACAAATGATTTCAAGTCTTCGCTTGAAAAGCCGTGATGAGACCAATTGAATGAAGGCGAAAGATTATACACAAGACTCCTGTTGGATTTTTAAAGAAATAAAATAAAATAAACATCAGTTTAATTTTGTTGTTGAAAACTCAGGCTCAGAGATATTGATTGTATAATAATAAGAAGAAAAAATGAAAAAATGACGAAACTGGTTGGGAAACTGTTGATGAATTTGAGTTGCGATAGATTTGGCTTTTAAAAGATTAGGCTCTTTAGTTTCGATCCAAACGATATCAGACACGGGACAGAACTTCAAAGCCCTATTGATGGCGGCTTGCAGACAGCCATTGAACCTATAATAACCCTCTCTGGTCCTTGCAAGCTGAGAATTCCATCCAATTCTCTCGGGATGCTGTTTACCATTTGTAGAATTTCTTATTATTTCTCTTGCAAGGATCGATGATTTTCGATGTGATAATTCCTTGGCTTGAACTTCTTTCAAGTATTCAGAATATTTGTTCGACGGAATTTGGTATTCTTCAAAAGCACGTTCGACGGCTAGAGTCTCATTGATTTCAAGTCAATTTTTTTGTTTTTCTCAGTGTCAGAGATCTTTTGGCTTAAATGAGAGAGAGAGGGGTAAGATATACCTTGATCAAAAGTGATTAACTCGACGGACTCTGTCCATCTCTTCTCGATCTCATTGATCTCTTCACCCGACGCGCCACGTTCTTCAGCCTGGATGATTTCCTCGGCCAAGGCTATCTTTTCTTGGAGAGGAGAGGTTTGGATGCCCAAGATAAACCGATGATCGCGGGGGTCATGGTCGGAGCTGATGAGTTTAGCACTTTCGGCATCAGTCCGGCCGATCAGCAGGGTCTCAAGACCCATGATATCCCATTGCATTCGAGCCGCTCTCAGTCGACTGAGATGTTCGCATGTTGGTACCAGGACTTTGCCCGCTTGATGGCCGCATTTCTTGCCACCTACCAGCTGATCTTCGAAATGAACTCCAGCTACTCCGGCTTCTCCAAACGCCTTGGCGAGCTTCATCACTGTCGATAGTCCTCCGTGACCGTTATCGCCATCGGCAACGATCGGCTTAAGATAGTCTACAGGTGCGCGTCCGATATCGGTCTCAGACGACTGGGCATCCCATTCTTTACGATCGTGTAGTTGCTGGGCTTTGACGAGTCTTTGGACGGCTGTGGGGACGGTGTGGTATGGATAGTCTGCCAGGTCTGGCCCGACTTCGTGTGTTCCGGGTACAAAAGTACTTGAGGCTGCCCAGCCACTGACGTAGACGATTGGCAGATGATGCGCCATCTGGGATTGTTGGACTGGGTCGAGTGCACCCATGGTCAGAACTGGTTGGTGGGTTTGTTGGGCTTCAGCGAGTAGTTTGCGCAGCTTCCTTGCTTGGAGATTAGCATAGCTATCCTGATGGACCGGTAGACTGCCTCGCTTGGTAGCTATGAGCTCTGCCGAATAAGAGCGCTGCGTATTGGCGAACCTGGGAGAGTCGAACCAGTGTTGAATTGACCGAGTGAGCTGGGCGAGGTTATCGGCATGAGGTCCAGTCATGATCGGTCGGAGTTGATGGATGGTCTTGGTCATGGAAGCAGGCCGGCTGAGTCTAGGCCAGGGAATCATCACCATCCTCCGAGTCCTCGAGATCATCGTCGTCAGTCGCTGGCCGCTGGTGGATAGGATAGGAGAGTAGGACTCGGGAGTTAAATCGCTCCCCCGGGGAGTCTTCGTTCCTTAAAAAAGGAAGCCTGTTTTTTAATTATTTACCATTAAATGGAGCTCATTACAAAAAATCCCCATTACAATGTTTCCAATGTTTAGAATTACGTCATACTGCTCAATTATGTAAAAACACGCCTTTATGTAAACATTGTGGTGATTCCCATAACTCAAAAGATTGTCAATCTGATATTGGTAGTGAAAAATGTGTTAAATGTATTCAGTACAAAAAAAGAATACTTCTTCATCTGATTTTGATGATGATAATATTAGGTTTTATCACTCCCCCTTGAGTCTTCAGTGTCCCCTTAACAAAGAATTTTTGTCAGAAATTTGTTAACCAATAATGAGTCAAAACCAGTTGTATCCACATTTTCAGTCTGTGCCCAATCTTAACCCAATAGGATTCTTCATCATCAGATTCATCTTTACCATCCTTCAAGATTCTGCAACTAAACTGTCACAACTCTTTTGATGTTACCACAAATGTGCTCAATTCAAACTCAAGCTTCTCTATTTTGATCCTTCAAGAACCATGGATTAATCCTCATACGCTCAAATTACCATTCTACAAAAATTGGTTGTGTGTTCTGGATTCAAATCATTCACCATCCAATTACAACAATAAACATTGAGTCTGTTTCTTTTTTGATAAAATTTTTTCTTCAGCCAACATCCATCAACTCAAAGGTGGTTCTCAAATTCTCTTGGCTATTGATCTTACAATCAATCTGGAAAAAAATAGTAACATACAACTTATCAATTTATATAATCCACCTAAAACTTTCAAAGGAATTGATAAACTCACCACATGGCTAAATCAACACAATGACCAACAAATTCCATTGTTTATTTTCATGGATTCAAATCTTCATCATTGCTTATGGAACCCTTCAAATTATAACCATACACATCAGCAAGCCAAAGAAAAAAGTAAAAAATGTGGACGGAATGGATTCAAAATTATTTTGGAAAAAGGAAATCCTACCTTTCTAAATAGAAGAACCAGTCCAACAGTGATCAATCTTACTTGGGGTAAATTTAATGCTACTAAACTAGTAGAGACGTGTACCACCTCCTCCATTAATTTTGGGTCTGATCATCAGGCTATTATTCTCAAACTCAAGTATAATACTCATACCATACCACTTACTCAATTATCAGTTGGCCTTAAAAAATTAGATATTAAAAAACTTTGTGATGATGTATCTGTAAATGTCAAATTACTTGAAGATTTTCCATTAGTTAATAATAGTAGTATTGATGAATTTGTTAAAAAACTAACCATTGCTTTTCAGAACTCAATCAATAGGCAGAAGAAGCCAGTTCAAGCCAACAAAGTCAAATTCAAGGCTTGGTGGAACAACAATATCCTTTTACCAATCATCAAAAATAGAAATCAAGCTTGCAAATGGATTTTGGTTGCTCATTTGGTTCAAGCTTGTGATTGCTATCATTATTGGCAGAAGATTTTCAAGGATAAGGTTTTCAAACTTAAACAAAATCACTGGAGGAAATTTTTAGCAGAAAGCAAAGACCATCAACTGTTCAAGGCCTATAAATTTACTAGACCAAGTAGTAATGGAAATATAGTTCCACTGATAAATGAAAATAATGAACTTACTTTGGATAAAGAAGAACAGGCTAACCTTCCTTTTAAAGGAACATTGGAAGTGCCAATAAATTGTGATATTAATGATATCATTCCAACTGATTTTGCTAATCCGTTCTTTTTTCCTAATATCTTGAACGACAAGGTTGATAATATTCTGACTAGACTTCCAAAAAAGAAGGCCTGCAGGCATGATGATATTGCTAATGAAATTCTGATTTGGTGTAAAAATATAGTTAATGCCTTACTAGTTAGGTTATTTTTGACATGTCTTTGTATGGGATATTTTCCTAAAGAATGGGAACAGGAAATCACAGTCATTATTTGTAAAGCTGATAATTAATCATATGCACTTCTGGGATTGTATTGACCAATAGCGCTATTATCGATTTTAGGAAAAATATTTGAAATTTTACTTACAAAACGTATTACGTTCTGGGATGAAAATAATAATATCATTGCGCAGGTCATTTTGGTGGAAGAGCTAATTGGTGTCCTGATGATGCTAACTTATTTTTATCTTCCTGGATCTGAAGAAAATGGAGGGAAAATAAAAATGTCTCAGCACTTTTTTTGGACGTAAAATCAGGGTATCCTTGTCAGCCACTGAGTACATATCACAGTACCTGACATGTACCACGTAACTGCAATTATTATTAATTATTATTATCTCTAATAATAATTACTATTCTTATTTATTATTATTATACATTCATTATTATTATTACATTACTATTATAATTATTAAAGTACCTTAATTACAATAATTAATATAAATACTTTAATAATATATTCATTAATAACTCATGAATAATTCTGGTTAAGCTATGTACTCCTGTTATACAAGATACATAACTTGTAGGCCCTTTTCCCTCCTTTCACGTGAAATATCCAGAGTAACAGATGTCACTCTTTCCCCTCTGATTACGCCCACATTCCTTAACATTGGAATATTTTCACGTATAAGATATGTACTTTAATATCTTAATAATAAAAGAACTTATTAATATTATAATAATTAATACTTATAAGATGTACCAATAATAAATGACATCATTATAAGTTAATAACTTTATTAATATTAATAACAGATCAATTAATACAAATGTCATGATGTGATCCAATCCCACTAAGGACTACTGATCAAAGATGTGTCCCATAACACAGCCTTAGTAGAAATCACATCATAAACATTAACAGATCCTCCCAAAAGGATCTGTCTTACCCCTGAAGTTCCACAGTACCTCCCAGGTCATGGAAGCGCTCACAGTTCCCCCTTGAGGAGCTCTTACAATATATAAACAGACTGTAAACAGTTTTTTATCCAGCAGAGAATATTTAGAACACCACAGCACAGTACATACCTTAGAGTTATTTACCTTGCTTAGTTCCCCATTCTCCAACAATCCCCCAATTCTGGATAATCTATAGTTTAATACTGTTATTACCTCAAGAATTGGCCACAACCTACCTTCAATAAGGTAGTCACCTCGAACCCAAGTGAGTATCTCCTTGGATGCCTATTAATACTTTGTATTGATTTGGATGCGCCTAATTAGAGCAATTAGAGCAAGCCTCTCAGACAAGACTTACTGATTGAGGAAGTACCTTTTTACAGGACTTAAACATTAGCCAAACCACTTTACACCATCAACCTAACTCAGTTACAACCATTAACCACGGTTAGTTCCACACCCAGGCTGACAATCCTTCAGTTATCAAAGAAAGGCTAATTGATGGGCGTTGCTAAACGCACGCCAAGCGCGCACGCCAAGCGCGCACGCCAATTTTTTTTGGCGTGCGGGGCCTATACACCAAAAAAAAGTGGCATGTAGGGTCTACACGCCAATTTTATTTGGCGTGTGAGACCCACACGCCAAAAATGGCGTGTGGGCCCCGCACGCCAATTGTTTGGCGTGTGGGGGGATCCCGCTCACGTAATCAAATGGGAGGTCCCATTCAATTACGTGAGCGGGCCGGCTGACGAGGCTGTATAGCCTCGTCGGCCGGGAGGACTTCCTCCCGGCCGACGAGGTTATACAACTCTTGTCAGCCAGGAGGACTTCCTCCTGGCCGACGAGGGTTGTATAACCTCGTCGGCCGGGAGGACGTCCTCCCGGCCGACGAAGGCGATACAGCCTCGTCAGCCAGGAGGACCTCCTCCTGGCCGACGAGGTTGTATAACCTCGTTGGCCAGGAGGAAGTCCTCCCGGCCGAACGAAGGTTATACAGCCTCGTCGGCCAGGAGGACTTCCTCCTGGCTGACAAGTTTGTATAACCTCGTCAGCCAGGGAGGAAGTCCTCCTGGCTGACGAGGTTATACAACCTTGTCAGCCAGGAGGACTTCCTCCTGGCTGACGAGTTTGTATAACCTTGTTGCCAGGAGGAAGTCCTCCTGGCTGACGAGGTTATACAACCTTGTCAGCCAGGAGGACTTCCTCCTGGCTGACAAGGTTGTATAACCTCGTCAGCCGGGAGGAAGTCCTCCCGGCCGACGAGGCTATACAGCCTCGTCAGCCAGGAGGACTTCCTCCTGGCCGACGAGGTTATACAGCCTCGTGCCGGGAGGAAGTCCTCCCGGCTGACAAGGTTGTATAACCTCGTCAGCCGGCCCGCTCACGTAATCGAATGGGCCCTCCCATTCGATTACGTGAGCGAGGGACCCGCACACCAAAAAAATTGGCGTGCGGGGCCCACACGCCAAAAAGAATTGGCGTGTGGGAACCACACGCCATTTTTGGCGTGTGGGTCTCACACGCCAATTTATTTTGGCGTGTAGACCCTACACGCCAATTTTTTTTGGCGTGTAGGCCCCGCACGCCAAAAAAAAGTGGCGTGCGGGTTGGCGTTGGCGTGCGTTTATCAACGCCCCTAATTGATACCCTTACAAAGTATAACATTCCTTCTTATTTAGCGGCAATCATCCTTTCCTTTCTTACCAATTGAACAACTGTGCTTTGTATGGACAATTAACTTTCACCTTCTTTCAGAATAAAATGTGGTCTTCCCCAAGGATCACCACTTTCACCTATTCTTTATATTATTTATAATTCTGACTTACTTATCAATTCCTTGCTCAAGTTAGATCAGGACAAAATTTCCCTGGGGTGAATTGATTATTTTACACACTTTGTAGCAGATAAACAGCTTGAAAGATGTGTGGCTACTCTAGAGAATGAAGGAAGAAGATTTTTAGATTGGGGAAAAAAGAATAATGGTTTCTTTGATAAACAGGAGGCAAATTTTATGATTTTTACTCACAAAACTCTAGCAGATCAACCATTTTGACTTGTAGAAGTAATAATGGAACAAACAAAAACAGGTAAATATTTAGGTGTTATTCTGGATTCTTGCCTTTCTTTCAAATATCACCTGGAAAAAATCAAAAAAGAAGGAAACAGTACAATTAATCAACTCAGTAGAATTTCAAGATTTTCCTTTGGGTTGGGATTACAAAAATCTCAAAATTTGATAATCAGTGTTCTTTGATCCAGAATACATTATGGAAGTCCTATATGGGCATCTAAAAGAAATGAAGCATCAGTAAAAAATATGATTAATAAATTAAATAATCAAGCTAACAGAATTATCCTTGGAATGTTTAAAACCACACCAGGAACATTTCCTGAAAGAGAATCACCGCTAATCCCTTTTTGTGATATTTTAAAAAGAAAAAATCATTTATATTTAGGTAAAAAACTTACAGCTCCAATGGACCACCCAATTAAATGACTTATACAGGATGAACTTAATGTTTTACCTTGAAACCATTTATCATCCATTCATAATGTCCTTGATAAGCAGCTTATTCAAGAATATGGCCTTGATTCAATCAAAACGATTAGAAATCATAACATTTTGCCATGGATTCACTTCAAAATTCCAGTTTATAACCTAAATATCAATAAAAAAAAGGTTAAAAGATGTTGTTACTGATCAAATTTTGGAAAAAAAGAACAAAAATGAGATCTTACTATCCACAGATGGATCACATATCCCAGAACAAGGAACTGCTTCAGCGGCACTTCTTAATGACTCCTTTTATTTTTCCTGCAGGATTAATGATGCAGATAAAGCGTTGTGGTGTGCTAAATGTGTTCAAGTATCAAAAAGTACATAAAAGCTATAATTTTTGGAGGGGATCTTTGACAAGGACCTGAAGAATTGATGATTGTCGGGTGTTAATAATGCCCAACTGAGATGAAGATAAATTGATAAGGAATTCTAACCTGAAGAATTGATGATTGTCGGGTGTTAATAATGCCCGACTGAGATGAAGATAAATTGATAAGGAATCTGATGAGATTCAGTAGTGGTTGGAGTGAAGTGAGAAACAGCACAACAACGAGTTTGAGTCAAAGAGACAGAATGGAACGGTTTTCCTTTCTTTAGTTTTTGATAATTTTGATTGACTAAAGAAAAAGAAAAGAAAAAAAAACAAAAACATAATGAGAATATACTGACTCTAACCTGAAGAATTGATGATTTTCGGGTGTTAATAATTCCCGACTGAGATGAAGATAAATTGATAAGGAATCTAACACATAGGAAAATATTAAGAAAGAGGTAAGAAGATATATTAATATATAATCCATAGTAATTGAGATAATAGATGATGATGTACCTGATGAGATTCAGTAGTGGTCGGAGTGAAGTGAGAAAGGGCACGACGACGAGTTTGAGTCAAAGAGACAGAATGGAACTAGGAATAATAAGAAATAATAGAAAAGAATACAAAAAAATAGATCATGAGCAATTAACCGGAAAGTTGATTTGAGTTGAGTTGATTTGATAGACTTACCAGTTTTCCTTTCTTTAGTTTTAGATAATTTTGATTGACTAAAGAAAGGAAAACCGGAAGCGGGACTTGAGGTTTGTTAGAATTCTGCCCCATGCCCAAAAGAGGGCTTATTCACATTTGTTCATTTTCATTCATTCATGTTCCTCAGACAGTTAGGCCCTCAACTTAGGCCCCCTTGAGTTGTAGTATTTCATCCAATCCTCTACTGAAATACAACCTTACTCAGTTCTGTGCCCTTAGTTGTCAGACCTGCTCCCTTGGAGACTTCTGGTCAGCTGTTCTGAGTCCCTGAGCATTCTGTGCTCTTGATTTTCCCAGCTCGCGCTTTTCCCTCATCAGGCCTCTGGCTTTATTTCTTTTACGGTTAAAAGCTATCTCTGCCTCTTTCGCTAACTTTGGTCGTTGTGGTTCAGCTCCAATCAAACATTCTCACTCTCCTTGGTCGTGTCTTCCCCGCACTATCCTCCTCAACCAACTTTTATTGGACACAATCATTTGATTGTTTGCTCTCAGTATCCGCTTCTCATCACAACCCAATCAACTACACTCGTTTCTGAGATTGATAGCATTTAACTTGATCAAAAGCACTCGATTATTGTCAAACCACAAGCATATTTTTTAAAAACACTCTCCTGATTGTCGGACCACCATGCTCGCTGTAGGGACTATTCCCTGGTCGTCGGAGCACCTTGCTTTCCATCGGGACACCATGCTCGCCGTCAGAACACCATACTCGTTGTCGGAGCACCTTGCTTGCCGTCAAAACACCTTGCTTGCCGTTGGAACACCATGCTCGCCGTCAGAACACCTTGCTTGCCGTCAGAACTCCTTATCAGCACTACAAGCTCCTTGGTGTCGCCTCAGTATTGTAGTTGTCTCCAGTCCCTCATTGATGCCGCCAGTTCCTTTGAGTTGCCATCATAAGGTTGCCGTTTTTATTGTCTCGTCATAATTGCCTCTAGCTCATTGTTGTCGTCACCTCCAGTTCATCGTCGTCGTTGTCACCAGCTCAGTCAATCTTCCTTTGTTCTCTCTCAGCTCTCTAGCCTGCATAGTGGAAACTTGACACTCCATTGTCTCAGCCCTTCTGGTCATGAGTCAGGGGGGGTGTTAGAATTCTGCCCCATGCCCAAAAGAGGGATTATTCACATTTGTTCATTTTAATTCATTCATGTTCCTCAGACAGTTAGGCCCTCAACTTAGGCCCCCTTTAGTTGTAGTATTTCATCCGATCCTCTACTGAAATACAACCTTACTCAGTTCTGAGCCCTTAGTTGTCAGACCTGCTCCTTTGGAGACTTCTGGTCAGCTGTTCTGAGTCCCTGAGCATTCTGTGCTCTTGATTTTCCCAGCTCGCTCTTTTCCCTCATCCTCTGGCTTTATTTCTTTTAAGGTTCTGAGTTTTTTTCGAGCAGAATTGAAATTGAATATGAAATTGAATAGTTGTGCTGATTGAATCAATGACTGAATACGTCAAAATTCAATAGCCTCCCTCAATCAGAACAACTATTCTTAAGTCCTATTAGTTGTTTAATTTTGTTGAATGGTTTCTTGCCTAAATTTGTTGTAAAGATGTCTGCTATCATTTCGGTTGTCTTGCAATGCTTGAGTTTCAAAAATCCTTCATTAACTTTCTCACAAATCCAATGAAATTCAATTTCGATGTGTTTTGATTGTCCGTGAAAAACTGGGCTGCTGGCTAGGTAGATGGCACTCTGATTGTCGCTTTTGAGGATGATTGGAAGGTCAATTATGAGATGTAATTCCTTCATGAGCTTACACAACCACATAATTTCTTGACCGGCTTCAGTAGTTGCTCGATATTCTGCTTCAGTTGACAATAATGCTACGGTTTGTTGAAGACAACTTCTCCAGCTTATTGCTCCACCAAGATATTTGAAAATGTATCCCGTAGTTGATCTTCTACTAGATTGATCTCCTGCCCAATTGGTATTGCTAGCACATTCCGGTGTGTCCCAATCTTGCTGACCGGTCAGATTTCTGACATTCTCTGCGCTGTACGTAATTGCTTGTCGTTTGGTTGCCTTGAGATATCTTAGTACATGCATGAATGCATCCCAGTGTTTTTGGTTTGGTTTTGAAAGGTGTCAAGATAAAACTCCAACCGCAAAACTAATGTCGGGTCAGGTACAAAGAGCCAAGTACATTATTGAACCGACAGCGCTCCTGTATTGAGAATTGTATTTTAGAAATTCAGCCAATTCTTCATCAGTGGAGTTGATTAGATGAGTGTTAGGCGCGAAAGGGGTGCTAGCGGGTTTGCAATCAGTCATGTTGAATCTTTCAAGAACACCGTTGACCATGGCTTGTTGATGAATTTCGTATCCACTGTCTTCTATCTTGTTGATTTCAATTCCCACCACACATTGAGCAATCCCCAGATCTTCCATGGCCCATTTTGATTTGATTTCAAGTTTCACCTTTTCAATTTCATTTCCAGTAATCAACATATCATCGACGTGTAAGTATATTATCAACGTATATTCTCCGTTCTTCCTAATGAAAACACATTCATCTCCGTAGGTCTTCTCAAAGCCGATCTCCTTCAGATACTTCTCAACTTCAAGGTTCCATAATCTTGCGGACTGTTTCAATCCGTATATTGACTTCTTCAGTTTCCATACCTTGCCACTGCCATCGTTGAATCCTTCTGGTTGCTCTAGGTAGATTTCCTCGTCCAACTCACTGTTGAGAAAGGCTGCAACTGCGTCCATCTGTTTGATTTCCCATCCAAATTTAGCTGCCATGGCAATGACTAACCTTAGTGATGAAGGCTTCCCAGTTGGTGAGAAGTTTTCTCCGTGGTCTTTGCCTTCCACTTGAGTATAACCTTTTGCGACGTATCACGCTTTGTATTTTTCAATCTCGCCATTGGTCTTGAATTTGATTTTGAACACCCATCTACCCTTGATCAACTTTTTATCAAATGGACGAAAATCCAATTCATATACTCCTTTGTCCTCCATATTTTGGATTTCCTTCTTGCAGGCTTGTATCCACATCATTCAAACGGGTGAGTTTTCAAGATCCTTGAATTGTTTTGGCTCGAACTTTGGGTCTAGACTAGTCACATTCATGCTCATGGGCTTCGGAAGGGTTTTCCATCGAGTTGTCAAGTAAGATTGATGAGGCATTGCTTCAATCCGGGTTGATCTTCTGCTTGGCAGTTGAACAGTCTTTTGATTTGTTGGTGGTGGATTCAGCTTGGTTGTATTGGGCTGAATAGGAACTTCTTGTTCGGCATTATTGTCCAATGCTTCTTCAATGCTTGTATTTTCTTGAAATGGATTTTTGTGATCTCCATTATCTTTTTCAGGAAAATTGTCTTCGTTAAACGTAACATCATGAGTGTTGATTATCCGTTGATTTTTGTAGTCGAATATCCTGTAGTTTTTGTTGAAATCATCAAATCCCACAAGGAATCCTCTTTGTGCAGTTGGACTGATTTTGCTTTCTCTGACTTCCTTTTGATTGTGAATGTAGGAAAGACATCCAAAAGTTTGAATGTAGTTGATATTTGGCTTATGACCAAACCACAATCCGTACGGCATTTTGTCTGTCTCCTTTCGCGCCTTGTTGTAGATTCTGTTCTGAATGAAGACAGCCAATTGGCATGCGAGACTCCAGAAGCAAGGAGGAGTTCCGCTATGGATCATGAGAGAACGTGCTTTGGTGACAATTGTACGCATGCTTCGTTCAACAATTGAGTTTTTTTGAGGGGTGTATGGGGCCGTTGTATTCTTGATAATCCCCAAATCGTCACAGTAAGGGCCCAACAAAGAATTAATAAATTCGCTCCTGCCATCCATTGTGATCATTTTAACCTTTCTATCCCAGTGTCTCTCTGCTCTTGCTATGAATAGGTTTATTGACTCAAAAACCTCTTCTTTTGTCTTGGTTCTTAGGAAATAGATGAAAGTCATTCGGGTAGATTCATCGATTGCAAGCATGAAGTAGTTGTAATTGTATATACATGGTATTTGTATGATGCCGCTGAGATCAATATGAATATTATCTAGCAGTTTACAACCCTTTGGCCTTGTGCCTGAGAATGGGAGTTGAGTGGATTTTGAGACCTTACACATATCACAATTGGGAATTTTGTCGTGTTTCATATTAGTGGTCTTGTTTAGGTACTCGTCGTTTAGATGGCCTAATCGGTTATGTAAGATTTCAGATTCAGTCAGATTAGTTTCATTTCTTGGTGTTGAGTCTTGATTGAGAGTACTGACCGGTTCAATTTTGACTATCATCAGGAAATTTTTGAAACGTCCTCTAAGGAAAACTTCGTCTTTGTCAGCCTCTGTGATGCCAAGAACTGGATTCTTCTAGCTACACAGGGTGCAAGGTAAAAACAGCTGCAGGTTGTGCAGTGACAGGTGGGTAAAAAAGGTGAAAAGATATAAAAAAACTATAAAGTTTTTATTAACAGAGGGGCCTGAGTTACAGGGGTATTTACTGTGCCCTCTAAGATATTCAGGACCTGAGTTAACAGGGGGTATTTTGGGTACCTGAAAGTCTAGTCCTTGGAACAAGGAGTACACCTAGACAATAACTGCTGAAGGAATGGAGGAAATAGACTTACTGCTTCTATTTCCTGTCAGAGGTTCTTCAGGGAGTTTTAGATGGTCCAGAAGCGCTCACAAGGTTGAGTAACAGGTGGTGGTTGAGTGCTGAGAAAGTTGAAAGGGTTGTTCAATGAACTTCAAGTATAAAACAAGCAAAAACTGACTATATAACAGGCTAAAAAGGCTGGTTGATATGGTGGGTAAAAGCTGGTAAATGTAATTGAAGATGGGGATATCATTTTGTGGGAAGGAAGGGCTGTTTATATATCCATTCTGGGCTCTTGGGGGCGAAGCAGAAGCTCTGTTTTGCCTGGTCTAGTCTTCTACTAAGCCCTAGTTACCTGTATAACTGGTTTGGTTACGGTAGGGCTTAGTTACATGTTTCAAAAGGCCCAAAGTGGTTTAATGTTCTCATAAAGGTGAATACTTTCGTGTATTCCTTCCTTTTGGACCAGTAGTCTATTTACAACCAACCAATTGGGCTAGCTTGGCCTTAGTAGGAAAAGTATGGCCGCGGCGTTGGTTGTGGCTTTTATTACAGGTGCCAGGTACATGTAACTATGGAAATTATGATGTCAACCTTATTTATGCATCATACCCGAACTCTATTAACCTTAATTACATAGTCTACTAGCATATATTCAAGGTTATGTAGATCTTTAAGTCATATAAAACCTTGAAGGCCTTGTGAAGGGATATGAAGGAGTAATAATTAAGGGGTACTTTTGCTGAGCTACCCTAGATTAATTTACGTTTAGATTCAGAATCTGAAATAATATTCCAAGTTTTCTTTATACTTTAGAAGTTATAACTAGATTCTGTGTTATATGTTTTGTTTTTAATCATTTCTTTCAAAACAAAAGACGTAAGGTGTGCATTCTTTTGAGACTAAGAATATAAGTTGTATATTGATGTAATTTGCTATGGTCATGTTGTCTCTGAATTAGTAGCAGGCTGACAGTCTTCAATAACAACCTCAAAACGTTCGGAGTTCTTTGGGTCGAGTTTGATTGTAGCGCCTTGCTTTTGTAACGCACCAGCAGCAATGAGATTATGGCGTAATCCGGGGACATATAGAGAATTAAGAAGTTTAAATTTTGGTACGTTCTGTCCTTTTAACCATACGGTACCGGTTCCTTTGATTCGAAGTTCTGGTGATCCAGCAGTTCCTACTGAACCTTGATCGGGATCTGGTTTCTTCATTTAAGTTTGGTCAAAGAAATCGGGTGATTGGAACATGTGTTGAGAGGCTCCCGAGTCCCATATAGCCTCCCTGATTGAATCAACCGAGTTAACTTTGGTTCCGTAGGTAATAAACGCCCACATCTTTTTCTTTTTGGTACTGTTGGCAAGAGGCAATGAGACCGTCCTTTCAGCGTTCTGTTTGACTGGGATGTCTTGATTTGGTCCTTCAACGTTGTTCACAGATTTTCTAGCTCGCAGCTTATTGAACCAAATTTTCTTAGCGGCAGAGTTTTCAGGCTTAAAGAAACATTTGGCAGCATTGTGTGGGCCTTGGCATACTTCATGTGTACACTTCTTTCTAGCAATGGTGCTGTTTGCTGAGTTTAAATTGACTGATCTATCATTCGGATCTGCCATCTCTTTGAACTGCTTGGTATCTTGCTTGTACTGTTGGAGTCCAGATATGACTTGTCGTGTATTCAAAGGAATGACAGTTCTCAACTGATGTCTCACTTTGTCAGTGGGTGTGGATAACCGTGAGCCCTGTGTAGTAAGTCTTGTCTGAGAGGCTGAGCTCTAATTAGGCGCATCTCAGTATTAATAGGCATAAGGAGGTACTCACTTGTAATTGAAGGTAGGTTGTTGAGGTAATTCCCACTAAGCAAGGTTGGCTAGTCATGTTTACAGTCTTTTATATATTGTAAGAGCTCCTCATGAGCGCTTCCATGATGTGTGGAACTTCGATATGCTCTAAGGCTGTGTTATGGGATGATCAGTTGTGGGATTGGATCACATCATGACATTTGTATTAATTGATCTGTTATTAATATTAATAAAGTTATTAACTTTAATGTTCATTTATTATTGGTACATCTTATAAGATTATCATTATTTTGGTTTCCAATGAATCGTAAGAAGACGGGATATTTCATGCTACAAGTTATGATCTTGTTAACAGGAGTTATGCTTATGTATATTATTAAAGATGGTAATAATAATGAAGGTATAATAATAATAATAATAACTACAGAATAGTGAATTAGGAGTTATTTAAAATAAATAATGACCCGTGGTACATGTCAGGTATGTATGTACTCAGTGGCTAGTGATTGAGGGTAGTGAGCTTAGCACTTCCATTGGCTAGTCATTTCGTAGCTTCATGAATGTGTCGATATGCTCTGAGATGCTTGTAAGATTATCAATTTGGTTTGAATCAAGAGACAGATGCTTGATTTTTGCTTCTTGAATTAGGACCCATCCACTTCCGGTTTGAAATCTTTGAGAGTTATCTTTGTCCATCCTTCCAAAAATGAATTTGACTATACATCTCTTTTCAATCAGTTCGAAATCTTCAGGTGTTTTGGTATCTTCATCATCTAGTAGAAGCTGTGCCAATCCAAGCAAATGTAAGTTACCAATGATTTGGTTTGACCAGTTTGGAAAATTTGAGTCGTTTAAGTTGCTTGTGATTTTAACTCAAGATAAGGCATTTGAGATTGACAGGGCATGATCTTGAGCCTCCTTAAAGTTTTTCTCAATTTTGATTTTGCCTCGCTTTGCTTCAAGAGCTAGTTGAGCTTTTTCAGTCTTTTCAATGGCTGTAGTAGGTTGGGTTGACTTTTCTTTGTCTTCAATATTACTCATCTTCTTCAGAATTTTTCTTTTAACCTTGAACGACTCTCGCTACCATATAATTTTTGGAGGGGATCTTTGACAAGGACCTGAAGAATTGATGATTGTTGGGTGTTAATAATGCCCAACTGAGATGAAGATAAATTGATAAGGAATTCTAACCTGAAGAATTGATGATTGTCGGGTGTTAATAATGCCCGACTGAGATGAAGATAAATTGATAAGGAATCTGATGAGATTCAGTAGTGGTTGGAGTGAAGTGAGAAACAGCACAACAACGAGTTTGAGTCAAAGAGACAGAATGGAACGGTTTTCCTTTCTTTAGTTTTTGATAATTTTGATTGACTAAAGAAAAAGAAAAGAAACAAAAACATAATGAGAATATACTGACTCTAACCTGAAGAATTGATGATTTTCGGGTGTTAATAATTCCCGACTGAGATGAAGATAAATTGATAAGGAATCTAACACATAGGAAAATATTAAGAAAGAGGTAAGAAGATATATTAATAGATAATCCATAGTAATTGAGATAATAGATGATGATGTACCTGATGAGATTCAGTAGTGGTCGGAGTGAAGTGAGAAACGGCACAACGACGAGTTTGAGTCAAAGAGACAGAATGGAACTAGGAATAATAAGAAAGAATAGAAAAGAATACAAAAAAATAGATCATGAGCAATTAACCGGAAAGTGATTTGAGTTGAGTTGATTTGATAGCCTTACCGGTTTTCCTTTCTTTAGTTTTTGATAATTTTGATTGACTAAAGAAAGGAAAACCGAAGCGGGACTTGAGGTTCTGAGTTTTGTTTGAGCAGAATTGAAATTGAATATGAAATTGAATAGTTGTGCTGATTGAATCAATGACTGAATACATCAAAATTCAATAAAAGCATAGTTTCATATCAATAAGGAGGGATGTTACTAGTTTTTCCATGGACAAATTGGATTCTACTGGTTATTTAACCCATAGTCACTCTCTGAAACCACAGGGCCAGCAGCACTTAGACAAACCTTTTTAGAGTAAAAACCAGTTTTGTTAAAAGTATAAGTACATAGTAGAGCTTAATGTATAGTCACATGTAGAGAGACACATATAGTCACATGATTCAGCACATGCTTGTTCTAGGACTCACCATCTAAAATGCCTCACATTTTATAGTCACATGATTTATCACATGCTTGTTGTAGGACTCACCAGCTAAAATGCCTCGTATTTTACTATATAGGTTGTTCCCTCCCAGAAAGCAAATCATCCCAGTTTGATCCCAGTTTGATCCCACTTTCATGCCAGTTTTTGGGAAGTAATTCTATTTTGTAGTTGCACACAAACACACAGCATCCAGTAGTGATCTTTCAACTTCCTGTACTCTAATCCACTGATTTTGGCGTGTACAGAAAGGAATAAAAGAAGATATTACACTTCTGAAAGTGTAAATAAGAATTATAAGCTTTATACAATATTTACTAGAGTGTAATAACACTTAAGTACCAATACAAACAGGTTCTAAGCCTGCTACCAAACTTCTAGTCAAAATAATGGTCCACAGAAGGGTTAACCAGAATGTGAACCGGTTCTTCCAATAGAATTAATGAGTATTAATTTATTGGGGGGAGTTTTGAGGAATTTTAACTAATAAGATAGTATATAAGGGAAAAGGCCAGTCCTCCTTACTTACAGGAGGAGGTGAGCGCCTTGGTAGCGTATAATAAGTTATCTAAGTATGAGTTAAAATTGATGGGGGAGGTTGTCTTCAATTCAGTGAAGAAAACCTCCTCTTAAATAATAAATATTTATTCTTTTTCACATGCTTATTGAAAGCAGTGATCAGAGAAAGATCACCAGGGGAAAGTGATCACCCTGTTTGTGATCAGATGTTAAATATGGTGTCATTTTTAGTTGGAATGACCCCATAATTATTTCACACTAAATATACTTAGTGGGAAATATTTATTTCAGCAATTAATAATTATTTCACTAAGAAATACTTGTGAATAAATTATCTAGGGACCGGGTGATCATTGATTTAAGATCACATGTACTTATGTATATAATACATACTACATAAGTTATGTATTTAAATACATGTGTAATCTTATAGTATATATTACAATGGGTTATGCTGAGATTTTCCAGGATTTTCATGGAAAAAGCTATACCAATCAATGGTTATTTATCCATTTATTGTGTGTTTGAAAATTGATTTGCCAAGGATTTTCTTTAATTAAATTTCCTTTGATTTTTGATAAAAAATAGACATAATTTAAATAATTTTCATTACTATCTTCTACATGTGGTCATGAGGGTGGCTTGAACACAGAGAATTATGTATCAGTCAGATATTCATAAGCTTGCTCTTAACTGTTAGACTATTATACCAATTGTTGAAACAGTTGAGTATAGTTCTTGTTATAATCAGGAAATCAAGTAATAAAATAAAATAAAATAAATAATAATATAATTTAAATATTATTAATTATTTCAGCTTGAAGTTTCAAGTGTTACATGTTATATGTAATATCTTGGTGGCTGACATGATCTCAATCAAGGTTGCCCCTTTGGTGTGCTTGTACAAAGCAACATCACATTGCTCTCTTAGCTGAAGGTTAAGAAAGAAGGCAATACAACTTGAATAGTTCACATTGATTCATCATCCATCCCAGAACATAAATATCTTTGCTTTTCTAACAAATATCTGATCTAAGCCTGATCAAGAGATGGCTATATATAGTTTTCTCTATCATAAGTTTACGCCACAACAATAAATAGATTTTGTTGTAAGAATTCTGTGTAGTATAAGAGAGGGGCAGGTCTTTCAAACCACCCGTAACAGTAGTATTACTTAGTTGGAATTTCCTATTGTTATTTCCCCCTTACAGAACTGCCATCCGTCCCAAAGGAGTTCTCACAGCATCAGCATTTGAGGAAGAAGTTCAAGAAATCAATATAGGTCTTGATGTTATCAAGAATAATTTTGAATTGAATAACTTACCTTTTACTAATAAAATTAATATTTATTCGGATAACCAGGCTACTCTACAAGTTATTGCTAATCCGCCTTGTCTGAAGTCTAATCAAGCAGTTTTTATTCAAATTTTTGATAAAGTTACCTTTTGAATTTCAACTCTTAAATTTTCAATTTACCTTGGTTATTGTCCAGCTCATGTAGGTATTTTAGAAAATGAGAAGGTTGATTGACTTGCAAAAGATGCAACTAGAGGCAATTTGTTGTTCAATATTGACCATCAATCAAGATCACTATTGAATATTCAACAGTTAATCAGATCTAAGTTTAAATTCGACAAAAAGAAGACACCAATTTTTTGAAATCATATATTATTAACTAACTTACCATATAAAATATTTGAAGCACTAAATCAACTCGAAAGGGGATCAAGTTCAATAATTTATCAACTGTGATCAGGCCATTCCCCTCTTAATGAATTTCTGTTTTGGATTGGAAAAATTGAATCATCAAACTGTGAATTTTGTCAATCTCCAGAAACCATCAAACATTTTCTTATCAACTGCAAGAAATACCAAAAGCAAAGGAAAAAATTTAAATCAACATTAATATCAAAAAGAGTCAACATTAATCCAAATTTGATCAAAGACTCACTCGATAATACTTTGACTTTTGAAGCTATTGCAGCATTTATTATCAAGCCCAGCCAATTCAAACATATTAGAAACTATAATGATCCAGATTTTTCAAAAAAAAAGAACAGAAAAGAATATATATATATATATATATATATATATATACATATATATATAATAAATACATAAGTATAAACATAAATATATAGATATTGAGGTGTTTTTTTTTCAGAAGCAAATTATTAAGGGGATAGAACGAGCTAGAGCCTAGCAGGGGTCGATTTTGCTCAACTATCTGCCTGCTTAAATCATCAGGGTATGTGGCTTGAGGAACCACATAACACGCTGTTTGGGATGCAGTTGTGTCAAAAGTTGATCAAGTTTGGTTCTGGCAAAGCTTTTGACTCATTAAAAGAGATGGAATTTCTATTTATTAAATTTTCTTTTTTTATGAAGTTTAATTTCCTTTTCTTCTTTTCCTTTTTCCTCTTTTTAAAAAAAAAAATACTAGGATGAAAATCAAAATATTCAAAGTTATAAATAATAGAATTTATTATTATTCAATCATGTAGTAGTTCAAAACATCATTGTATGTATCTACACAATTCAGTATTCACCTAGTGCGCAATGTCAAATCAATAAGCACTAAAAAAAAAAAAAGGTTGTGACCTTCAGACCTAGGAGTATGTACATATGTCTTTAAGTTCTTCAAAAAACTTTGAAGCTGTACTAGCTATGAAAGAGAGCCTCCATCTAAGTGCCCTTCATCACATGATTAACTTGGGCAGTTAAAAAGACTAAATATAAACAGTTTGGAAACATGGGAATACATTTAAGCTAGATTAGTAGGAGAAGTAGGCCTTCCTAGCCGGGGAAAGGAATCAGACTAATCTGTGTTAAGGCACAGCTAGAGAAGGCAACCATCCAGCAATGTTCACAATGTGGGGCATAGACATCACTAGGATCACAGCTCTCCACTCCTTCCTATGCTGGACAGCTATAAGTTTATCTCAGCCAGACCAAGATTAAAAATGAGAAATAAATAAACAATTACTTCTAATCAAACCAAACATTTTAAAAAAATAATCTCTGAAAAAAAACAACACTCACATCTTTATAAAAAAATAAAATAAATCAGGATGATGAGTGGGAGAAAAGAGTACATTTTAAATGCTACGATGAGTGGGAGAGGAAGGGGTGGAAGAAATAGCAGGACCTTTGACCCATCGAGTCACAGCCAGTTTAAAATCACGACACAAATCTTTAGCATCCTCCAGTAACTCTTCGAGATCCCCGCCTTCATCTGGGTCTTCCTGTCCATCATCATCATCATCAATGTCGTCGTCGTCGTTGTTGTCGTTGTGGTCGTATTCTTCGCCTTGGCGCTCGAGTTTCAAGCTCCGACCCGGACGACGATCACGAGTTTTCGAGCCTCCTCTTGCCTCATATCTCAGCAGATCTTTCAACGTGAGCAGGCCTACTAACGATCCATTTGATTCGACTAAAACCATCCTAGGCCTACAGACAAGACAAACCAACCAAACAGCCGTTTACGCAGCTCAAGTCAATCTTGATTGATATAAAAAAACCCCAACCCAATCCAAAAATAAAACCTACCCAATCTTTTTGAAGAGTGAGACAACCATTTCTAACGGTTGTTTCGGATTGACTCGGACTGGAGTCGGGTTGACAAGATATGAAAGATCGAGACGCTCGAACATCCGACTCGGTTGTGACTGGATCCCACCTTCAGACCCTTCATCCCCTGCTCCTTGACACTCGCTCTCTTTTCCTGTTTTCCTTGAAAGAACTACCATCACGTCCTCTGAAAACCTCGTCAACGCCGCATCATCTATAAAAAAATACAATCATTACATCCGTCCGTGACATTAGTTCAGGGGGCCACAAAGAAGAAAAACGAGAGGACTGAACTGATGGTTTTTGTTAGATCAGCCGAAGAAACGTAACCAAGGATCGAGAAATCGAGAGCATCAGAGACGACAGGCCAACCTGAGAACCCCTTAGCACGACCGTTCCGTTCGGTTCCGAGGATAGTTTTAAGTTCGTGGAGAGGCAGTTGTCTAGGCAAGGCGAGGGCGGTGCTGTGTGGATGGAGATGGTTTGAGTTGGCCGAGAAATCGAACCGATGGGTCTCATTGGCAAGCTTCACCCCATGGGTCCGTCCCGTCATTACCGCCCCAACGGCCAGTCCATGTAGATGATCTTCTTTCTCAAGACAGGGGAAGCCGTTCATGTGGATCATCTTATCGGCGATTCCTCCATGTCCTTTGACTAGCTGATCGGATACCGCTTTAGTAACCAAAAGGACTACCTATCAAAGATAATCAAATGTCAATCATTTGTGACTTGATCTTGATAAGAAAAACAAGTTTACCATTGTTGGTAGGATATAAGTCAAGGCGCCAGTGAGCTCGAACATGATCACCACGACCGAAACGGTGATCCGCATGATTCCTCCAAGGGCGGCTGCAGAGCCCAGCAATGCATAAGTACCAGGGGTGATGCAGGGCTTTTCAGGATCACAGGCTGAGAACATTGCCCAATGGGGGAACGCCCTGAGAGCCAACCGCAAAAAAAAACCCAAGTTTTGATTGCGAGGCGATATTGATGAATTTATGTCAATATTGATAGCATTGAAAGGTGGAGCAATGGACTTTTTGTTTTACCGGTAAAGAGCCTTGACAAGGATGCCTAACATCCGACCAAATGTCGCCCCAACGGCCATGGATGGAATGAATATCCCAGCGGGAACCCTGCAGCCAAAAGAAAGTACTACTAGACAAGCTCTAATAACCGTGGCAAGCAGGAGCGAGTTGACCATTTGCCACTGGGCCCAAGACCTATTGCCGATCAAAGGTGAACACGAGGCCAAAGAACGTGGATGATGATCAGATCACCTGGAGAATGAAGATTATTAATGAGTGCACTCACTGACATAAACCATCGTAATCCCCACCTCCTTCACATTCACGAAACAAGATCTCAAGGCTTTCAGTCATATCGATCCTGAGGAACATGTTGAAATACCCAATGATTGCCGTCAGACCGGCGAGGAAGACGGCCTCGGAGATGGCCGAATTGGCCAGATGGCGCCGTCTGAAGACGGCCACTTGCAGGTTATACTTTGTCACAAACGCCCCGTAGAGGCCTCCAAATAGGCCAATCAAGACGAAAAACCCTACCTCAAAGAAGTGCCAGTCTCGGTCATATGAAACTTGAAAAAGTACGAGCTTTCCTGTCCGGAATGGATTAACTGCCTATATTCACATTTTGTTTTGGTACACTTGATTTCAGCTTGATAAACAAATTCTGGCTATCTACCAAACGAGAAAATGAAAGAGAGAACTAACTGATAAAGTTACTGTCGCGATCAAAGCACAAAAGAAGCTTCGCCACATGGTTTTAATCGGAAAGGATATCGTCATTTCCTAAAACGAAGTGTGAGGTCACCAGAAACAAACAGTTTATTAGAATGGACAGAAAGAGAAAACAAACGAGTATTTGGAAGAGAAAAGTAGAGTGACCCAACTGATTCATACCTCAAAAGCAAATAATACACCACCAACCGGACTACCGAAGGCGACAGCGACACCAGCAGCGCTAGCGGCCGTGATGAGTTCTCTCATTTTCCGCCGACTCTTACTGAACCTTTGGAACTGATTAGCGAGGACGAAGCCGATCGAGGCAGCCATATGGACACTAGGACCTTCTTTACCGATGCTAAGGCCACTAGCGATGGCTAGGGGGAGAGTGATACTCTTGATAGCAAGGGTAGGAAAGCTTAGAAAGCCGGGCTTATCGAAGCCAGAGAGAATGCATTTGATTTCTGAGATCCCTGAGCCCGCGGCAGCCGGAGAGAAACTCTTGACCAGCTTGGCGGAAGCATACGCAAACAGGACGCAATAGAACACGTAAGCCATGTATCGGATCGGTCCGAACCGTGTCCATGTCTGCCAATCCTCACAACCTTCCTCCGTTCCACCGGCGCCTATCACTCCACTCGCTCCACCTAGACCTATCAGAACTTGTTCCCGCGAATGCGTGCTTCGTTCGATCTCCCAGCAACAAAATTTCTCGTTCAGCCACCATCCTTGCTGACAGTATCCCATCTTCAGATTCGATAACCATGCAGTAATGATCGAGATCAACGCCGCATTCAGTCCGATCGTTGCCCCTATGTAGACAAGATCACATTGTTATTCCTATGTGAGAAATCCAAATAGATGTGTATATATATATTGGACACCCATATGTGAAACGATATTGATTACTGGAATGGACTTGCCCACTAATCCTACGACTAGCCAACTTTGTGCTGAGCCGTACAAATTGACGATAGATTTAATAGGCGCCGAACTAGAATGATAGCGATATTCGAATTTCTGTCGATTGCGTTCGCGGAAAGCGTCCTGAAACCAGTCTTGAGATAGCCACCCGGAAAAAAGATAGGTGTATCAGTACACACAATAGATGAATGTTGGAATTTAAAGGCGGACCAATGGTGGTGAATTCTAGGAATCTGTCCGGACGGGTTGAGGTGCTCGACGAAGCCATGGAAGCTATATTGGGTGAGTGTCGAGGACCAAAGGTGGGCTGGTTTGTCTCATCTAAATATATGGTTTGTATGTATTCCGATTGCTCTTGAATGTCCGGCTGAGATTTTCTGCTTGGTCAATCGAGCATCCCCGGGGGCCACTCAAGACCCCCCGAGCAGGCACGCGCCACCTGTCAGGAAGGCAGTGGTATTAAACCGAGTCATGAACACCATCCCCTGATAGCTACTTAGCTCAAAGCAGCCTTCTCATATTCAATAGTAGCGTAAATTTTGGTATATATACGTCGAATACAGAAACAAATCAAAGACAACAAGAGCACCAAAGAAGGATGCTTGATATGATTGAAGATAGAAAGAAAAAAAGTGTTTAGAGTAAGGTCATCACGCCCTTGCCGCCTGAGCCAGCAATATCAGTTGCTTTCTGAACCAAGACTTTAGCAGCTAATTTATCCTGAGTATTTTTGAGATGAGCGAATGTAAGCTTAGTATTTTTCTTAAGTTGTCTTCGAGACTAAACATTAAAAAAAAACCAAATAAAAAACATCGAGATAGGTGAGTATATTTTTTGCTTTGGAGAGAGAGAGGAGGGGGAGGGGGGTTGAGGGAGGAGGGGAAGGCACGACATACGGCTCGTTCGGCTTTGAGTTGCGCTTTCCGGGCTTTCTTGGCCTCTTTGTCTTCGTTCCGATCTCGTTTAATAATCCCACGAACCGAGTCTAGATATGAGTGTGAAGGGTAAATTGACAATCAATACAAATTTGACAACCGCATCCAAAAAGAAGAGACTTGTTTCGTGAGCGGCAAGGATGCCTACCAGAACTATCTCCATCACTACCGCTATCATCGTCTTCCTGATCGGTCGTTCCTACAGGATTGTGTGAGGACAGATTTCCTTTGATGATCCTGCCATTGACGATCGGGAACCCCGTTGCCCTATCGATCCTGATTTTTGCGTCTGTGACCACTGGACCCTTCTCCGACGAATCTTGCCGAGTCTTGCGCTCAGATGCTCCGATGGCGTCCCTGATCCTGATAACCCTTGGATGATTTTCTAGGTTCGAATATGTAGCTTAAAAATAGCCAAACTTGAGTTATTGGTTTTAGAAAAAAAGAGAGAAAGGGGCGATTTACACAAGATGGTTTGACAGTCCCACTTGTTCTGATGGTCGTCCTCAAGTGTCATAAATCGCTCCTTCATGGATGACTGGGAGGGTAAAGCCAAACGGGCATCGTGTGCCAGTTGATCGGCCTTGAGTTTGTTAAGGATCTGTTCCTTGACGGCCAATCGTTCGCGATCGCAGTCGGGATCGGTGGGGCCAAGGAGCTCAGTCCTGAGGGTGTCGAGCTTATCAACCGGCGTCTTGCCGCTCATCACCGGCTTCATCTTGCCTCCCAGGACCTCGAATCGGTCGAGAAATTCGTCCATGATCTCCTCGAAATCTGCCCGGGTCTGCTGGCCGGGCGTTGCCGTTTGGTTGGAAGCCTCCGACTTGCCATCATCCGATCCGTCGGACTCTGTGTCTGATGATTCATACTCTTTTTCGATCTAGAGGGGAGAAGCACATGGTTAGACGTGCAGAGATCTTGAAAAAAAAAACAAGTTGGAAGTACCCAACTTGATCGAATCGATCGTCAAGATCGGTAAGTCCTTCGTTCCGGAACATGGCCGAGCTGCTCATACTGAAAGCAGAGCCTGCCATACTGCCGCGGGCGGATGGTGGGTGGATTCTCTGGGTTGATCGGGGCTGTTTGAATTTAGAGGTGGTAGTGGTGGGCTCATGAAGAGAGCCGGCGGACGAGGCGGTTTGGAGAGGGTTGCTATTAGATGAAGAGAGTAGGGGTTTGAACCTGGCCATTTCGGATTCCCATTGAGAGGAGGGTTCTGGTGCAGGGGTGATCTCGTTGATCCATTCTGGTTCTTCGTATGGATCACGTTCGCCATCTTGGACAATGGTCCCAAAGAACTCATCTCCCGCCTCTTCTTCGACGTAAGCCTCGTCTTCCAGCGCCTCCAAGACCTCCCTTAGGGCTGGATCGTCATCCACGGGCAAGAAGCCATCGTCGGGGATAGCCGAATTGGAGGGCAGGGCGTATTGAAGATGGTCTTGGTAGGACAGCATCTCTGAGTTTGAGGAAGGTTGAACTGAGTTGGGAAGTCGTAGGGCCTGTTTGGATTTATCTTGGTCTGCTCCTGGGGATGCTGCTCGAAGTTGGATGGACTGGCCAGGCTTCAACTTTGAATCATTGGCCGTCGATATTTTTTCGAGCAAGACGGCTTCCTTGGATAATCCAACGGGCTTGAGATGTTGAATGTAATCATATTCTGAGTCGTCGTAATAGATCGAGTACATGGATGCCTCGCCGACATTTGGACGAAGGGTCGATGCGCCCTCACCGAGGGAGGACTCTAGTTCATCCCGAGTGAGGCCCTATTTTACAAGAGATCAGTATCGTCTTCCATGTTTCTGTTTGTCAAGGGTGAGTCGAATAATTGGTGATTACCTTTGTGAGTTTCTTGCGCTGTTTGTTGGTTTCGTTTTGTCTCTGGACTTCGTGCAGGACTCGTTCGCTGGCCTCGGGATCATTGATGAGTGGGTCTCGCTGTGATCGATGGACGACTGCAAAATGTTTTGCATCTGGACCTCTGAAGATCGATGGTGGTGCCATGGATGATGGTTTGATGATGTGGGTAGTGGTGTAGTGCTATCTAGCAGTAGTACTACTACTTAATCGCGGCAAGCCCTAACCCAACTTAAGAGTATACTTTATTCAATTTGCTGATTTCTGACTTTGCATACAGCAGTCCAAAATAGGGCAAATACTATTTTATTAGTAGGAGAAAAATTCTCTACAGCACATAAAGTAAAATATGGAAAAACTTAATATGAACCAATCAGAACTCGAGCAAGCAAGAATCAAACTACTCACACTACTCAACGTGGCAGCTGCAAAGCCAGCGAAAACCAACAAGAAACGCAAATCATCTTTAGGACAAGACCGAAATTGGCTCGAGATCGCAAGACAGGCTACAATCAAACTGACAACAACTGTTCAACAAGAAACCCAACAACAACAACAACAACAACAAGAACAGCAAGAACAAGAACAACAACAGCAGCAACAACAGCAACAACAACCGGAACAACCAGAAACAGAAGAACCAGATTCAACCGATCTATACCATCATCATTTCGGTCCTCAGACTAGCATACTAAATCCCCAAGCACTCCAACTAGCTCAAAGGGAAGACAGATGGACAGTCTCATCAAACTCCAAAACAGAAGACCACCGACGGATAGTCTCTTTCCAAATACAAGATCCAACCCCTTCCAACACTACTTTCCAAGTCAGTTTCCACTATCAACACTGAGTGGTGCATTCCGTTGACTCCTGACACACACTGTCTCTCTCCTTACAGCTGCCAAAATCTCTCCAGCCTGTCCTCGACAAATTCAACCAACACGAAAAACGGCTCTTCGAGTCTATCAAACAGTATCAAGATGTCTGGCATACCGGCATACCTTACGATTATAATCGGGCATATCTACGAACTGCTACCTCACTATGGGCTCTTCAGCATATTTTGAAGTGAGTACCACTTAGTTCTGATGATCGTGTTGTTGTTGTGAGTATTCTGATAAGTAATGTTCTTAGAACCCGCGCCGAGATTATCAAGAATAACGAGCATCTTGCCCAGTTGGCTCCCAAAACATCCCCCAAAAAGTTCAGTATTGAGTCTGAGATGGAGGGAGAAGTTTCAGCAGGAGAGAAAAACGGGAAAGGGACGACCAAGGTAGAACGAGAGATCCGAGACCAAGGCTTCACGCGGCCCAAAGTATTGATTCTGTTACCGTTCAGATCGGCCGCTCGTGACTGGGTCCACAGTCTCACCTCACTGCAATCAAACTCGATCATCAAGGGCTTGGAGCGCTTCGAGAAGGAGTACAGTCTACCCCCGGGTACGCTAGACAAACTGGATACTGTAGAAGCACAGTTCAAGTACCCCTTAGACCATCGGATCATCTTTCGCGGCAACGTCGATGACGACTTCTTCCTCCCCATCAAATTCAATCGCAAGGAAACCCGGCTCTATTCTGATTTCTATCAGGCTGATCTGGTTATCGGATCTCCCGTCGGACTCAGGAAGTTTATCGAAAAGGAAGGGTTCGTCCGTCTCTTTCCCCCGCACCATATGTCTTCCTTTTTTATCAAACTGTGAATTTCGACTCCAGGAATGCCGATTTCTTGTCTTCGATCGAAATCTCTATAGTCGACCAAATGGACGTAATGCAAATGCAAAATTGGGACCATGTAGAAGTAAGCACCCAAAGCTCTTCTTTTAGACCACAACCAACACGAAAATAGTAACCATCCTGTCTTAGTTTGTCTTTGAGCATCTTAATCAGATACCCAAGAAACCCAGAGATACGGACTTTTCACGAGTGAAGCCGTGGTACTTGGATTCCCATGCCCGCCATATCCGACAGAGCATCCTATTTTCAGCGTATACATCACCAGAACAGAACTCCTTGTTTCGTTCATTGGACAACTTGAGTGGGAAGAGGCTGGAGTTCCACCAGACGCAAGTGTACAGCTCTGGGCTGCTCTGGAAGGTCCGTTCGGGTCTCCAGCAAACCTGGCTCGCCTTCGACCTCGGACCCGATCCAACCAAGGAACACGAGCTCCGTTTCGACTTCTTTCGTAATAAAATCCTTAACCCCCTTCAACAATCCGCCCTCGTCAAAGAAGGCCTCGGCGGCGTGCTCATCTTTGTCCCTAGTTACTTTGACTTTGTCCGTCTCGAAAACCTGTTCAGATCAATTGACGATCTTCAATTTGCCTCAATCTCCGAGTCCGTTCACTCTTCCATCGCCTAATCTCCTGAATGAGTAGGATTGACTGATTTGTCCTATGATTTTGATCATTCGTTATGTTTCACAGGTACTCCAGTGCCTCCGAAATCAGTGCCGCTCGATCCTCGTTTTTCAACCGTCACGTCTCATACCTCTTGGTCACCGAACGCTTCCACTTCTTCAATCGTTACAAACTCCGTGGGGCTCGAAAGGTGGTATTCTATAGCCCACCTTTCCATCCAGAGTATTACCGAGAATTTGTGGACGAATTTCCCTTCCTCTCTCATAACCCACATTCAACTGATAACAAGAAGAAAAACAATTCTGCCAGGGACGATCCGCTCAGTGAGTTTCATTCTGAGGTTGACGTTAAGGATATCTCGGCTGTTACTATTTTCTCCAAACTCGATCAATCTAAAATCGAACTCATAGTCGGCCTCTCTGATTGCCAAAAGATGCTCAAGAATCTTGACTCTGCTCATAGCTTTACATTTGTTTAACTGCTCACTTACACTTGTGTAATTATTATTATTTTTTGGATCTTGTTTTGGGAGGAAGCCAGATGAGAGGAAGAGAGGAATTACGAGTTTGATTTGCTTTGCTCATGTGTCAAAAAAACTATCAGAAGAAACTGGAAGGGGGGTGGGTTAAGAAAGAGGTTAGATGTATGAAATAGTGTTGTGTAGCCGGTTCAATTGGCTCAACTATGATCCTGGGGTCCATTGGATGCTCCAGTTGGGGAGCTCTGAAGCTCCAGGTTGTAACAGGGCTGGTTACAGGTCTGTAAAAAGAGGGTCTGGAGTGGAGCAATAGCTACACGCAATGGTGCAACATGTTGCAGATTTTGTTGTGTTAGCCATCTAGAACCAACTCTTGACTCTTCCATTAGAGCCCAAGAATCCATATCTTGAGGTGTGTGAGGCATGTAGTTGAGGTGTGTTTAGTTGAGGTGTGTTTAGTTGAGGTGTGTGAGGTGTTGAGTTGAGGTATACTGTAGTTGAAGTTGATGAGGTATGAAAGTTGGTGAGGCGTGTAGTTGAGGTGAGTGAGGTGTGTAGTTGAGGTATACTATAGTTGAAGTTGGTGAGGTATAAGGATTTACATGTGTAAATGGTGTTGTGTAACATGAATCCTAATTGGGCAGGGTGGACCAACTTTGACCTGAGACAGGGGGATTTATCACTCCTGCTATCCTATATGGGAGTGCAAAACAACCAATCAGTGTGTACATCACACAAACACATGATGAAATATAAACTCAATTTTGAGTGTATAAAGTAATTATTCAAATACAAAAGCATGTAGTGATCCAGCTGGGTTTTAGACAACCCTGCTAAAAAGTGAGATTTAAGGATAACTCCTGAAAAATCAACTGATGTCTATCATTTCATGACTTATTATGTAGTATTCAAAAGCTGATCATATCCCAAGTAATAATAGGGCTTTCTAAATTTTCACTCCTGAATCTGTTTAACAGTTCCAAGTAGAAAGTTGAGATAACCTCCATGTGTTACTTTTTCATCAGAGCTTGCTGCAACTCAGGAGTGAAAGCTGAAGCCTCTTGTGGGTGAAACAAATCTTCTCTAATGAAGTGGTTAGTAAGATCATATGGAGCCTTTCCCATTCCACATGGTATTTCCATTGTCTCCCATTGCAAGGTATGATCTATGGAACAATGTGAGAATGGCACTTTCCCATTGTTAGATAGATCATACATTGGAATGGGAGACTATAAAGGTACTATGTGGTAAGGAGAGGGCTACATATGAACCTACTTACCAATTTATCAGAGAAGATTGCTTCCATCCACAAGAGGCTTCAGCATTCACTCCTGAGTGGTGGCAAGAAGGGCCTGTTGATTGATGTAGTAAAATAACAAAAATAAATACCCAAACACTGGGGTGCCTTCTAATTGAAAGAGATGTTGAAATGTATAAAAATGCTCAATTCTTACTTGGAAATATGGTATGTGTATTCCACTTGTCCTGAAGTTTCAGCCCACTTTTTTTTTTAAAACAAATTTGCTCCATTCGTTGATAATACGCACTTTCAGGACCAAGTCGGAAAAAGAGGGTATGAGGATCTGAGGAAGGATTGGAAGGCTCCCAGCGTGCAACAGCAAGACAACTAGTAAGACATCTATTTTCAAGCCACTCAAAATGATGATCAATTGCATCTTCTTTGTGGGTATATTTGCCCAATTGACTAACATATTTATTTTGACTAGGACTCAACATGGTGGTTGAAATGTATGTAAGGTCTAATCTAAGGATGATCTGGGGATAAGAGCAGGAACACCAACAGAGGAAGGTGTTTATATGTCAACAGGTTCAAAAACATTCATACAAGCTACCATGGACACAGCTTGACAATAGGAGGAGGCAGCACAGAGATAGGGGTCTTCTACACAATCTATGGGCACAACTTTTTGAAAAAGGAAAAGGAAAGGCACTATTGCCTTCTTTCCTCTCCACTCAAGGCTGAGCCACTCTGGGTTTCTTTTGTCCATTCCATTACTCACCGTTATTCACTATTTATTTATTTTCTCCAATTTGGCTGCAACCAGCACTCATTTTGACTGGAGGCAGGCCTTAGTCAGCTGCCTTGGTAAACTGTTATCCGGTCAGTTCACTCTTTTTTTATTATTATTTAAACACACACATTTATAACTTCTACAATGAAATCCACCCAGAAAAAATCCCCAACATCATGGAAGAGCACATCAAAATTTTACATTACTTTTCTTTGAATTTGCTACCAAATCAGGTCAATTTAGATATATATTTATAATGTATTTAGACTGACCTGATTTGGTAGCAAATTCAAAGAAATATAATGTAAAATTTTGATGTGCTCTTCCATGATGTTGGGGACTTTTTCTGGGTGGATTCCATTGTAGAAGTTATAAATGTGTGTGTTTAAATCATAATAAAAAGAGTGAACTGACCGGATAACAGTTTACCAAGGCAGCTGACTAAGGCCTGCCTCCAGTCAAAATGAGTGCTGCCTGCAGCCACATTGGAGAAAATGCATAAATAAATAGTGAATAAAAGTGAGTAATGGAATGGACAAAAAAAACCTGGAGTGGCTCAGCCTTGAGTGGAGAGGGTTTTTAACTAATACATGTTTAATTTCTGCAATCAGATATCCAAAGAGAACAAACAGATATTAGGGAGGAACTTCAGAAGCTTGAGGCCATGCTTTCCAGACCAGGAGCTCCAAGCATTAACATCTGATGTTTTTTTTAACTCTGTTTTTTCTTTATTATTTTGTATTTATTTAAATATTAATGTTTCCTGTTAAATAATTCACACTTTATTTATTTACCACACCTCACAACCTTTGAGCCTTCAGGCCATCAATGAAGGCTCAAAGTTTATGAGGTGTGGTAAATAAATAAAGTGTATATTATTTAACAGGAAACAGTAATATTTAAATATGTACAAAAGAATAAAGAAAAAACAGAGTAAAAAAAAACATCAGATGTTAATGCTTGGACCTCATTGTAGGGGGGGACAAAAGAATAGGTTAGAAAAGGGGAAAATATATTTATCAATATGTATCTAGACTGACCTGATTTGGTAGCAAATTCAAAGAAATGTAATGTAAAATTTTGACAGCTGACTAAGGCCTGCCTCCAGTCAAAATGAGTGCTGGCTGCAGCCATATTGGAGAAAATAAATAATTAGATAAATAAATAAATAACTAGGGAATAAATGTCAGCCTGGGTTTGGAACTAACCGTGGTTATAGGTTGTAACTAAGGTAGGTTGATGGTTTGAAGTGGTTTGGGTAATGGTTAAGTCCTGTAAAAAGGAACTTCCTCAATCAGTAAGTCTTGTCTGAGAGGCTTGCTCGTCCGCCTTGAAGATACGGTTGCGGCGGGTGGGAGTCGGGTCAGGTGTTATGCCTCTGGAACTTGATCGGGATCTTGACGTCGGGTCCTCTCTTGTGCCTCTAGACTTTGAATTGGATCTGGACGGTGTTGTACGCTCACAGCATTCGGAGTGAGCGGAATGGATTCTTCGTTTGCATGACGGCAGCTTGAGGCTTGGTGTCGATGGTCTGTCAGGTTGAGTTGATGAAGTTGGATACCGATGAGTAGGAGTATTGCGCAAGTTATAACCATTCTGCGGCTCAGGCGTGCGCGAGCGGATCTTTGACATCATGCACAGGTTGGGTCGGAATTGCCCATCCAGACAATCACCGTGGAGGGAAATTACGCTCACAGATCCACAGGTATCGCTTACATAATCAAGTTGAGCATTGTCGAACATGTCTTGCACTCACATGGGACTAACGTCGGTATTATTCTCACAGGGAATGATGTGATCACACCGCACGTGTAGTATGTAAATCATAAATTTCAGAATTGAAAAACATCTAAGAGTGAAAATGAATGTGACAGAAAGTTACAAAACTAAGAGTGAAAAGAAATGTGAGAGAAAGGGGGAACGGTTCAATCTTCAGTGAAGTATTCCTCATTGGACATCACTTCAGCCGGCTTGTTGAGGGTCTCCCTCAAAGATATCCACGGAACGAGTGGGAGGGATGCGAGCGATCGCGATGAAAGAAAGTCACACCGTATTGCCTCAGCGATTGCAGGGAGAGATGGGACGAGCGAAGCTTTGATCGCGCCGATTATGAGAGCTCCGGTGCGGGTCCAGAAAGGTTCGATTGGACCCAGACCTCGCAGCTGCCAAAAGTCAATCCCGAGACAAAAGCCTGGCCTGAAGGTCGTTCGGTTGTTATGAGGAACCGCAAACAACCCGCGGACACCTTCGAGAGAATCTAACATCAGCACTGAGACAGCAAGTGAAAACAAAGAAGAAAAAACATATTGAAGATGGCAAATGCCAGGAGGCATTGGAACGGAAACTTGGGCTTGATGAGGGCAAAAAAAACCTTATATTCCAAGGTTGAGTTTTGGAACTCTTGGAACATCTTCCTCATGGATACACAGCTTTCAATCTTCCGTTGGAAAGCTGTCAAATTTTTCGTAAGGGTCGTGTTTGTCCCTGCGAAAAGAGCTTCATTCACGATTTTCGCCCATTCCGCCTTCTGTGTGGGTTGGGTGAGAATGTACAAAGAGAGCATGCGTTGGAATTGGGTTTCTACCTCGTTTAATCCATCCGACGAGGAGCTGGCAATCGGCGCAAGGTTAAGAGCCGGGTGGAGGTACGGCTCAAGAGTCGAGGGGAAAAACAGTTTTATTGATTGGGGAGTCACTGAGGTCAGCGGAAACTCAATAAGGCTCGTGAATCAACTACTCACCTTGTTGGACTTCCTCAATCCACTCCAAAGCGCCCTCAGACGGGTCCGGCGCGAGGGTGAGATTTCCAACCGGCGCGTTGGCCACCTCAACGTCTGCCAACTTGGAGACGAGATCTTCGAGTTGCAGAGCGGCCGCCTGAACCACCGCCGTGGTCACGTTGTGGTTGCTGTGGCGTGCAAAGAGGTAGCGCAATTCCTCGTGCCCTGCGTTGGGTAAAACGAGGCCGGCAGGCAGCGGAGCAACCGGGGCAGCTTTCTCGACCATGCGGTATACCTATTTAGAATGACACGTAAATTAGTTCAGATCAAAAATAAAACTACAAAGATGGACAACTCACCTTGTTGAACAACCCTTCGACGTACAAACGGTCAGAGGAAGACAAGAGTGTCAGCCACCAAGATATTACATGTAGTATGTAACATGTAATACTTGAAACTGCAAGCTTGAATAATTATAAATATTCTTTATTTTTTATTATTATTATTATTTCTTATTTTAACAGTCTTAACAAAAAGGAAATTAGACTTTAACATTTTATCAAATTGTATAATAGTCCAACAGTTAAGGACTGGCTTAGTAATAACTGTTGTAAACATAAGGACCTGAGTTCAAGTCACACTCATGACCACATTCAATAAAAACATTTATAAAGTTATATCTACTTTTTACCAAAATTAAGTTATAATTTAATTAATGAAAATCTTTGGAAAATTAATTTTCAAACATGCAATAAATGGATTAAGAACCATTTATTGGCATAGTTTTCTTCTTGAAAATCCTGGAAGATCCAAGATTATCACATAGTAATTTATAGTATAAAATTACACATAAATAAAGGTAAATCTTTATGTAAAGTATATTAATTATGCAATAATGACTTGTAAATTAATTTCCACATGTTTTACTCTCCAGAGCAAGCGCTTTTCCAAGCTCTAACCCCAAAGGAAGTTATATGTACATGTGATTAATAATTATTTAGTTTAATTAAGAAAAATAAACATTAAACTATTTTAATTAATGTGAAATACATATGGCATCATTTTAATTAAAAATGTCACCATGCTTCACTTCTTACCACGAACAGGCTGATCAGATTCACCTGTTAACATTACCCCAATCCCCACTGTCAAATAAATTGCAGAGGGATTAATACAAAATATTTATTATTTAAGGAGGAAGTTTCTTCACCAAATTGAAGACATCCTCCTCCCATCAACTTTAACCATTACTAGATAACTTATTATAAGCTACCAAGGCGCACACCTTCTCCTGTAAGTAAGGAGGACTGGCCTTTTTATACTTATAACTATCTTTAATAGTTAGAGTTCTTCAAATCCCCCCAATTAAATTAATACTTCTTAATTTAATTGGAAGAACCGTGTTAAAGTCTGGTTAGCCCTTCTGAGGATATTTATTCCCATAACAGAAGTCTGGCAGCAGGGTAGTAACCTGTTTTTTTTAATACTTAGTGTTTTTTAACAAAACACCAAAGTAATATTGTTTATATTTATTTTTACTACACTTTTTTAAGTGAAAGACCTTTTATTCCTTACTGTACACGCCACTATTTGTGGAATAGAGTCCAGTTTGTTGAAATTTGGTGTCCCAACAGTGGCCATAAATTATTTGGCCTTTTAAAATTCAACTTCTTAATTTTTTTTTTTAAAAAAAAAAAATTCGAAAATTTTATAAAAAACTTTATTCTTTATTATTCTTTATTTTTCTTATCAAAATATTTTTTTGAAGAGAAAAACATCATAACTGTTTTTTTGTGATTTGATCCTTATTTTTTTTTTACAGAAAAAAAAAACCAAAACTTATACTCAAAAAAGCGGATTCTTCCTTAAGAATCAAATCATTTATAGTCAACTTTTTCAAAAATCATAGCTCAATCAAAACACAACAAAAGTTCGTTCTTTCTACATCAAAATTTTCGTTGGAATCAACACTTCTCACTAAAAACACTCTTGTCTTTAGTGTCCAAAGTTTACGTTCCCAGAGGTCGTACTTCTAACCGTCGATCTCATTCCTCTAACGACCAAAATAGAGCCCCTGCGGCTCCAAACGAAGACACTGTGATCCCTGACGCGACTCCTATACAAGTTAGAAGCTCCCCGCCACCCAGTGAATCTAGGAGAGTCACCGCTGATACGTGGACTCCCATAACCACTCGTACATTACACATTTCTTACTTTTTATTTATTTTGTCGCAACGAAAACATACTAATCCATCCACACTTGCCTTATCATGCCGTCTAACAGAGACCCCAGCCCAAATAGCGGAAAGAGACGAGAGTCAGTACCTTCTTTCCGCGTTAGTAACAGACTAGCGGGGAAAATTGCTGATTTCCCTCCGCTTGCCCCTAGTACACGCAAGCTTAAATCCAGCAGCCCGCTTGATATTGGAACAACATCAAGCCAATTTCCGCGGCTACCAGGAAGCTACGTGGGAGGAGGAGGAGATGAAAGATCTCTTCCTCACTCAAGCTTTGGCGACGCATCACAGCTTACAGAAAATACTGGGGACGGGCAAAACCTTGATCTTGACGGAAGGCTGGAACCCCTTCGTCATAAGGAGGGCCCAGCGTCAGACCCAGGCCAGCGAAGCCTTGAGCAGCCAGCCGGCCGAGACGCCGAACACACCAAGCACGGTGACTTCCACCGAGATAGCCCACGAGCCGCCAGCCCGCAGAGAGTTAGTACCAGCACCGGCTCCGCCTCCGTTGCCGCCAGCGCCCCCAGCGCAAAACAACAGAGCACAGACCAACCGAGCTCAGACGGACCAGAACGTCCAACCAAGCATCGTCGAATGTCCAGACGAGAATACAGGAATTCGGTGTACGGCAAAATGTTCCGCCTAGCGCGCCAAATCCAAGGCACGTACCAGTACATCAACCACTCTCGCCAAGAGCAGAGAGCTCGAAACAACCAACAAGAGTAGATACATTAGTAACAAAAGAATTCTTATTACACACTTTGTCTGATATGTTTCTTCAATTAGAATCAGTTATAGATAAAAATAACATTAAAACTGAAGAGAAAATTGTAGCCCAATCCAGTTTTATAGAAGATGTATGTACAAATCAATCTAGTATTCTTGAAATGTGTAGTGACATTACTACAGAAATACAAAAATACTTCTTGAAAGATGTAGAACCAATCAATGAACATTTAAAACATGTCACTGAGAAACTTGAGAATGAGGTTAAGACTTTAAGCTTTAAAGGCAAAGAAGTAAAAACCATTGAACAAAAAATTGACATGATTATCTCTGATATATCAGAGATAAAAATTAATCAAACTTTGCTTAATAAATCTGTAGAGTCCTTACAATTGCATTCTTCAAATTCTGATTTAAATGTAAATTTTAATCAAAAAATCAGTAAAGATACTCCTTTAATCCCAGAAGAAATTAAGCCTCTAAATCCAAACTTGAATTCTTATGTTACAGTACCCACTTTTAACACATCAAATAGTCCTGAAAGACATCTTATTGATGTGGATAAAGAAGTTAGAAAACAGATGTTAGCCTCCATCCCCAAAACATCTGATTGGCCCACTTTCTCAGGGGAAGGAGAATATGACCACACAGAATTCATTGAGTGGATTGACACTCTTAAGTCTGATATAGACTTACATGATAGAATTATTGTTTCTAGATTAAATCTTTTATTCAAAAACTCTGCCAACCAATGGTATAAAGGTGTTAAAGCCCAATTTGGTCTCCAGTTGTCAACTATCTGGACTCTATTCCACGAAAAATGGCGTGTACAGATATGAATAAAAAGATACACACTTAAAAAGTGTAATATAACAGACTATAAGCTTTAAAGAATAATTACTATAGTGTGTAAACACTTAAGTAATGCAATAAAAACAGGTTCTTAGCCTGCTACCAAAACTTCTAGTGGGGGAAAGTCCACAGAAGGGTTAACCAGAATTAAACACGGTTCTTCCAATAAATAAAATGAGATATTATTTATTGGGGGGGATTTTGTTGAAGAATTCTAACTAAATAAGATAAATATAAGAAAAGGCCAGTCCTCCTTACTTACAGGAGAAGGTGAGCGCCTTGGTAGCTTATAATGAGTTATCTATGTATATGTTAAAATTAATGGGGAGGTGGTCTTCAATTTAGTGGAAGAACCAGCTCCTTAAATAATAAATCATTATTATTTTTTCACATGCTTCTTTTTTGAAAGCAATGTTCAGGGCAAATCTCCAGGGGAAATTGAGCAACCTGTTCGTGATCAAATGTGAAAGATGGTGTCATTTTAATTAAAATGATATCATAATTATTTCACATTATAATTTTTAAATTAAATAAGTATTTCAGTAATACATTATTTATTTCACTAAGGCATGCTTGTGAATAAATTATCTAGGGAACAGGGCTTGAAAAAGCGCCCTCCCTGAAGAATAATTGATTGATAATCACATGTATTAATTATATAAATAAATAATACATAACTATTTACTTAAATGAGTATGTAATCTTATAGTATGTATTACTATTGGTTATGCTGGGATTTTCCAGGATTTTCAAGGAAAAAACTATACCAATAAATGGTTCTTTATCCATTTATTGCGTGTTTGCAAATTGATTTTCCAAGGATTTTCCTTAATTAAATTTCATTGGATTTTTTATAAAAATATAGATATAATTTAAATAAATTTAATAATATTTTATAAGTGTGGTCATGAGTGTGGCTTGAACCCAGATCCTTTAATATAGGCAGGATATTCATAAGCTTGTCCTTAACTGTTAGACTATTACGCTATTTGGTGAAGCAGTTAAGTCTAATTCCTGTTTTGGTCAGAAAATCAAGTAAAAATAAAAAATAGAATAAATTAAATAATAATAAATTAAAAGGTTTATTATTTATTAAGCTTGCAGTTTCAAGTATTACATGTCATATGTAATATCTTGGTGGCTGACACCAGTCATGGGAATGGTGGAAACAACAAATTGAACAAAAGTTTGGTAATGCTACTTGGAGAAGAAGGGTACAAAAGGCCTTTTATACTTCAAGATTTGATGCCAATAATCCTTCTGTATCTTCATGGGTTACCAAACAATACAGAAGGATTAAGTCAATTGAGCCTTATTTGAACATTGAACAGATCAATATTAAACTATTAGATTTGTGTGATGGACAAGTAGCTTATGCTGTTAAATGTGCATTAGATACTACTCAAGCAGACATTAGTACTTTAATTAATGTATTACAAGAAATAGTTGACCAAACTAACCTTGGTAAAAGATCAAAATTTCAGAGCAAACCTTTTGTACCTAATCCACCTGTTGCATCAGATAAAACAAAGAATTATTCTGATGTTAGGTGTACAAATTGTAATATTAAAGGACATGCAGCTAAAGACTGCAGAAGAAAAAGAGTAGTTAACAATATATCTGAAAACAAAATTTCTGAAGAATCAGAAGATCCAGAATTAGATGAAGAGTCTGAACTTGATGAGGACAACATGGATCCCCAAAATGTTGTTGGAAACATATTTCACATAGATGAGAGTAAAGGAAAGAGTAGTGTTATTAAAATGAAATTAAATGACATCACTGTGAATACTTTACTTGATTCAGGTGCTTATGTATCTTGTGTGGGAACCAGATATTTATCTCAATTGGATAAAGACTATAGATTTAAAATTGTCAGCCCTGATAATAAAACTTATAAGAGTTGTAACCAAAAATTAAATTATATAGGAAAAATTAATTATGATTTAACTCTTGGTACAGTTACAATGAACATGACATTTATGGTAATGGAAGATATCAAAGCCCAATATTTTATCATTGGTAACAATTATCTTCATGCTTATAAAATCAATCTGATCAATTCAGATTCAAGTTATGTAACCATTGGAAATAGTGCTGTTCAGTATCATTATGATACAAAAATCTCCTCTTTTGTTAATAATATTCTTTCTTTTAAAAATCAAATAAAAGAAGAAGCTCACATATATGATAAACTGTCTGGTGAGCAAGTCACACAGTTGTATAACACTTTGTATATGAATATTGGTGCCTTTAATACTCCTAAGGATGAGTTTGGAGCTATAAAAGGTCATGAAGTTAACCTTCAGTTAACTATTCAAAAACCTTTTCCTCCAATATTAAGGAGATCTCCTTACCCTGCTAGTCCTAGAAGCAGAGAGGCCATTAAAGAGCACATTGACACTTTATTGAAATTAAAAGTACTGAGGAAAGTTACTCCAGGAGAGGAAGTGGACATTACCACACCTGTAATAATAGCCTGGCATAACAATAAATCTAGACTCTGTGGTGATTTTAGAGCTTTAAATAGTGTAACTGTCCCAGACAGGTATCCTATGCCCAAGATTAATGAATCACTAACAAATCTAGCCAAAGCCAAATACATCTCTACAATGGATGTACTTAAAGGCTTTCATCAAAACACTGTCAGTGTTGAAAGTAGAAAATATCTCAGGATTGTTTGCTACTTAGGTGTTTATGAATACTTGAGAATGCCTTTTGGTATTAAAAATGCCCCTTCTCATTTCCAAAGAATGATGGATGTTGAGTTCTACAATGAACTCAGAGAAGGATGGTTGATTATCTACATAGATGACATCATTGTCTTTTCTCAAGATTGGGATGAACACCTGACCAGATTAGATCTAATCCTTAAAAGGGCAATCAAGATGAACATGAAAATTTCTCTACCTAAATGTCACTTTGGGTTTAATGAACTCAAAGCTCTGGGACATGTAGTATCTGGTCTTACTTTAGGAATAGATCAAAACAGAGTGGCTGCTGTTTTACTTAAACCAGTACCCACTACTGTAAAAGAACTCCAAAGCTTTTTAGGCTTTATGAGTTATTACAGGCAACATTTAAAAAATTATGCTTCCATATCTTCTAGTCTGACAAAACTCATCAGTCCTAGTGTAGTATTTGAAATGACTAAAGAGAGAATAGATGCATATAACACTTTAAAAGAAATGTTAACAACAGCTCCTGTACTTTTTCACCCTGACCCTACTCAACCCTACAAACTCTATGTAGATGCTAGTATGGAAGGACTAGGTGCAGCTTTGCACCAAGTTCAAATCAAAGATGACTTACCAGTTGAAGGACCTGTAGTCTTCATTTCTAGACAATTGAAGGATTCTGAAAGAAGATATGGTGCATCTCAACTAGAATGTCTTTGTTTGGTTTGGGCTTTAGAAAAATTGTACTATTATTTAGATGGATGCTTCTTTGAAGTAATAACTGATTGTACTGCCCTCAAAAGTCTTATAAATCTTAAGTCACCAAACAGACACATGCTGAGATGGCAGATCTCTATCCAAGAATGGAGAAGTTCTATGACTATAACTCATAGAGAAGGATTAATACATAAGAATGCTGATGCACTTAGTAGATGGTCTTTACCAAATACTCCAGATAATCCTGCATATGATGAGGAAAATATGGAAAGAGATTTACCAATTATGGGTATTACAATTACTAGCCTCAAAGATGAATTCTTTGAAACAATTGTAGACAGTTACTCCAATAACAAAAATACCACTATAATTGTAGAAGCTCTGAAATCAGACTTCAAAGACATTGGAATTTTAAATGGTTTGGATCCACCTTGGAAAAGAAAATTTGATGAAAAAAGATTTGTACTCCTAAATGGGCTTCTCTATTATAAAAGTAACCATGCTTGTAGTCTTGTACTCACATCACAAAATCATATTAATGACATTTTATTTGAATGTCATGATAATATGTTTTCTGGCCACATGTCTACTGACAGAACCCTTGAAAGAGTAAGGTCTGTAGCTTGGTGGTTTGATTGGAGAAAAGATGTAATACAATATTGTTCTTCTTGTGACAGATGTCAGAAAGCAAATAAAGCTACTGGTAAAAGACATGGTATGTTGCAAGAAATTAATGAACCAAGATCTAGGTGGGAAGTCATTAACATGGATTTTGTAACTGGACTACCTCCAGCAGGTAAAGAAAATTACAATTGTGTTTTAGTGGTAGTAGACAGATTCTCAAAAAGAGCAAGATTTATTCCTTGCTTTAAAGAAAATAATGCAATGGATATAGCTCTATTATTTTGGAATCATATCATTGCTGATGTTGGATGTCCATCAGTCATTATTAGTGACAGAGATCCAAAATTCACTTCTGAATTTTGTGATAATTTGTTTAACTTAATGGGCACTAAGTTAGCCTTTTCTACAGCTTACCATCCTCAAACAGATGGTTTGGCTGAGAGGATGATACAAACTTTGGAAGACATGATCAGAAGATATTGTGCCTTTGGACTTAGTTATAAAGATCAAGATGGTTTTACCCATGATTGGATTTCTTTATTACCTGCTCTTGAATATGCTTATAATTCAAGTAAACACTCAGTTACGGGCAAAACTCCCTTTGAATTAGAAAGAGGATGGACTCCTGTTATGCCTGTAACCAGTGTTCTTAGCAAAACAGTTCATATTCACCCAACTTCTGAGTCATTTCTTAATATGATGAATAAAGCAGAAAAACATGCCCAAGATTGTATCAAACAAGCAGTTGACTATAATAAGTCAAGATGGGATAAAACCCATAAAGAAGCTAACATTCAAGTTGGGGATCAAGTATTAATATCCACAATAAACTTTGCCAATATGGATGGTCCTAAGAAACTTAAAGACTCTTTTTATTGGTCCTTTTGTAGTTAAAGCCTTTCATGGACCAAATGCAGTAGAAGTTATACTAACAGAACCATTTCATAGGAAACATCCAACTTTTCCCATTAGTCTTCTTAAGAAATATATCACTTCTAATAAACCTAGCAATAATGTTCACACTAATAAAGAAATTACTCCACCAATAATTAATGAAGACAATTTAATTCCACATAAAATCATTAATGATAGAAGGATTATGAGAAATAACCAAAGTACTAAACAATATTTAGTTAGGTTTAAAAATTCTCTTGCAGATAAGGATAAATGGTTGGAAGCTAAAGAAATTAATAATGATTCTCTACTTAGAAATTATAGAGTAGAAAAAAGACATTAGCCTTTTTTCTCTTTTTTTAGTGTGGGTGAGTGTCAGCCACCAAGATATTACATGTAGTATGTAACATGTAATACTTGAAACTGCAAGCTTGGATAATTATAAATATTCTTTATTTTTTATTATTATTATTATTTCTTATTTTAACAGTCTTAACATAAAGGAAATTAGACTTTAACATTTTATCAAATTGTATAATAGTCCAACAGTTAAGGACTGGCTTAGTAATAACTGTTGTAAACATAAGGACCTGAGTTCAAGTCACACTCATGACCACATTCAATAAAAACATTTATAAAGTTATATCTACTTTTTACCAAAATTAAGTTATAATTTAATTAATGAAAATCTTTGGAAAATTAATTTTCAAACATGCAATAAATGGATTAAGAACCATTTATTGGCATAGTTTTCTTCTTGAAAATCCTGGAAGATCCAAGATTATCACATAGTAATTTATAGTATAAAATTACACATAAATAAAGGTAAATCTTTATGTAAAGTATATTAATTATGCAATAATGACTTGTAAATTAATTTCCACATGGTTTACTCTCCAGAGCAAGCGCTTTTCCAAGCTCTAACCCCAAAGGAAGTTATATGTACATGTGATTAATAATTATTTAGTTTAATTAAGAAAAATAAACATTAAACTATTTTAATTAATGTGAAATACATATGGCATCATTTTAATTAAAAATGACACCATGCTTCACTTCTTACCACGAACAGGCTGATCAGATTCACCTGTTAACATTACCCCAATCCCCACTGTCAAATAAATTGCAGAGGGATTAATACAAAATATTTATTATTTAAGGAGGAAGTTTCTTCACCAAATTGAAGACATCCTCCTCCCATCAACTTTAACCATTACTAGATAACTTATTATAAGCTACCAAGGCGCACACCTTCTCCTGTAAGTAAGGAGGACTGGCCTTTTTATACTTATAACTATCTTTAATAGTTAGAGTTCTTCAAATCCCCCCAATTAAATTAATACTTCTTAATTTAATTGGAAGAACCGTGTTAAAGTCTGGTTAGCCCTTCTGAGGATATTTATTCCCATAAGAGAAGTCTGGCAGCAGGGTAGTAACCTGCTTTTTTTAATACTTAGTGTTTTTTAACAAAACACCAAAGTAATATTGTTTATATTTATTTTTACTACACTTTTTTAAGTGTAAGACCTTTTATTCCTTACTGTACACGCCACTATTTGTGGAATAGAGTCCAGTTTGTTGACAAAGAGGATGCACTGCAAAGCAGCCGAGGCCTCCTCGGCTGTTTGTGGCGTCGGCGGGAGGGTCCTCATAGGTGAGGCGCGAGGGGGGGGAGACTCGAAAATAGAAGACAATGGGCGAGGGGGGGGAGACTCGAAAATAGAAGACAATGGAGCAAGTCCAGATGCCTGTCCCGAGCCAGATCCAGATTCCTCAGGGACAGTTATCGTCGGGAGTGGAAAGCTAGGCTCAGGAGTCTCGGAAGGAGTGTTCTTCCTAGGTCGACCTCTCTTGCGTTGAGCGGGCACAGGTCCTCCGGCAGGAGGAGTGACTTGCACTTTTTTTGGGCGGCCTCGTTGGCGTTTTCTTGGTGCCACATTGTCGGCAGTGGGAGACCAAGAACAAGTAACACCGCCAGAGGGATCAAGAGGATCAGTATCACTTGTGAGGGTCATTTTGAAAGGGAGGTATTATAATAAGATGTAATAAGATGTGAATTGGCGGATTGGTGGATGGGAGGAGGAATGAATTTGTCGAGCAACGACTTTACACAGGAACAGTTCCTCTGCAGATTATGTAGCGCGCCGGGTATGGCGAGCCTAATGCGGTCGCGGTTGGCCTCAGTCAAACAAAGCTGCTCGAAGCTGAGCCTAATGCGGCCTGTGCAGCCTGGACCTGCGTGCTGAGCTTATTCCATTTATTCTTTTGCTGTGTAAAGCTGCTAATGGCTATTTGTTGGATTTCCTTAGATATACACCTTGTTTGCTTTTGCCATCTCAATCCTATTAATTAAATTGCTCTCATGGTGTAGATATGACACTTTTCCAATCTTAATCTGGGCTCCTGCTTCACTTGCTGGTAGGTCATTGGTATGTAATGTCTAAATTTCCTTTGGGTCAAAATTAATAAATACTTGTGAATAAATGAATCCAACACTCTGTGATAGAACACACTTGGAAATAGAATAAAAAAATTAAAATATGATGAAGAAAAGAATTAAAACCACGTTGTGGGAGCAGATAAACATGAAAAAGGGCTGGGAAGTGAACAGATGTGTTGGTGGCAAGGCCCCTCCTGATTGTGAATTCATTTCCTAGCAAAAATTCCAATAAATTACATAGAGATATTGGAAACCCGTCATGGTTGCTTGACCATGTGCCTGAAATGGGACACTGATTACAGTCAGATTATCATGTGTCTGTATTGGCCAGGCATGTGTATGGCAGCTTCAGTAGGTGCACAAATATTCCAAGTTGGGCCTCAACGTATTCACCATCCACACAACCCCATCTATCTAAGTTGAAGAAAGAAGTGGTTCACCATTTACACTCCCCTCCTACTAGCAGTAGTAGTGGGGTGAAGTGACCAGGTGCATTGATGGCAAGTAGCCCTCCTGAATGTGGATTCTTATCTCAATTACAGTTTTAATATATAAGGAATCCGTATGTGACCCCCACCATGCTTGGTTGACCATGTGCCCGAGATGAAACACTGATTACAGCCAAATATGGCCATATTGGCCAGGCATGTATCTGGCCACAGGAATAGGTGCACAGATGGTCCAATTTGTGCCACTGACTGCTTTGAAACTCAAAATACAGACAGCATCATCCATCTCAGCTGAAGAAAGAATTGGGTCATCATTTACACTCCCCTCCTACTAGTAGAAGTGGGTGAAATGACCATGTGAGTTGATGGCAAATCACCCTCCTGAATGTGGATTCTTATCTCAATCACAGTTTTGCTTTAAAATGAATCCATATTTGACCCCCACCATGCTGCCTTGACCATGTGCCTGAGATGAACCACTGATTACAGCCAGATATGGCCATATTGGCCAGACATGTACCTGGCCACAGGAATAGGTGCACAGATGTTCCAATTTGTTCCAAAGACTACTTTGTATTCACCAACCACTCAGCATGATCCATATAAGTTGAACAAAGAATTTTTACACCATTTACACTCCCCTCCCACTAGTAGTAGCAGTGGGTTGAGGTGACCGGGTGCGTTGATGGCAAGTAGCCCTCCTGGATGTGGATTCTTATCTCAATTACACCTTTGATATACAAGGAATACATATTTAACCCCAACCATGCTTGCTTGACCATGTGCCTGAGATGAAACACTAATCACAGGCAGATATGGCCATATTGGCCAGGCATGTATCTGGCAACAGGAATAGGTGCACAAATGGTCCAGTTTGTTCCACAGAATGTTTTGTACTCAAATTCCACACAAAATCATCCATCTCAGATGAAGAAAGAATTGGTTCACCATTTACACTCCCCTCCTACTAGTAGTAGTGGGGTGAAGTGACCAGGTGCGTTGATGGCAAGTAGCCCTCCTGAATGTGGATTCTGATCTCAATTACAGTTTTAATATACAAGGAACCCATATGTGACCCCCACCATGCTTGGTTGACCATGTGCCTGAGATGAAACACTGATTACAGCCAGATATGGCCATATTGGCCAGGCATCTACCTGGCCACAGGAATAGGTGCACAGAAGTTCCAAGTTGTTCCAGAGATACTCTATTATTCACCATCCACACAACATGATCCATCTAGGTTGAAGAAAGAATTTGTTCACCATTTACACTCCCCTCCTACTAGTAGTAGTAGTGGGGTGAAGTGACCATGTGCGTTGATGGCAAGTCGCCCTCCTGAATGTTGAATCTTATCTCAATGACAGTTTGGATTTACAATGAATTCATATTTGACCCCCACCATTCTTGCTCGACCATGTGCCTGAGATGAACCACTGATTACCGCCAGATATGGCCATATTGGCTGGGCATGTACCTGGCCACAGGGATGGGTGCACAAATGCTCCAATTTGTGCCACAGACTACTTTGTATTCACCAACAACACAAAATGATCCATCTAAGTTGAAGAAAGAATTGGTACACCATTTACACTCCCCTCCTACTAGCAGTAGTGGTGGGGTGAAGTGACCAGGTGCGTTGATGGCAAGTAGCCCTCCTGAATGTGGATTCTTATCTCAATTACAGTTGTAATATATAAGGAATACATATGTGACCCCCACCATGCTTGCTTGACCATGTGGCTGAGATGAAACACTGATTACAGCCAGATATGGCCATATTGGCCAGGAATGTATCTGGTTACAGGAATAGGTGCATTTATGTTCCAATTTGTTCCAAAGAATACTTTGGATTCACCAACGACACAACATAATATATCTAAGTTGAAGAAAGAATTGGTTCGCCATTTGCACTCCCCTCCCACTCGTAGTAGTAGTGAGGTGAAGTGACCAGGTGCACTGATGGCAAGTAGCCCTCCTGAATGTGGATTTGTATCTCAATTACGGTTGTAATATATAAGGAATCCATATTTGACCCCCACCATGCTTGCTTGACCACGTGCCTGAGCTGAAACACTGATTACAGCCAGATATGGCCGTATGGGCCAGGCATGTATCTGGCAACAGGAATAGGTGCACAGATGTTCCAATGTGTTCCAAAGACTACTTTGTATTCACCATCCTCACAACATAATCCATCTAAATTGAACAAAGAATTGGTTCACCATTTACACTCTCCTGCTACTAGCAGTAGTAGTGGGGTGAAGTGACCAGGTGCGTTGATGGCAAGTAGCCCTCCTGAATGTGGATTCTTATCTGATTTACAGCTTTGATATACAATGAATCCATAAATGACCCCCACCATGCTTGCTTGACCATGTGCATGAGATGATACACTGATTACAGCAAGATATGGCCATATTGGCCAGGCATGTATCTGGCCACAGGAATAGGTGCCCAGATGTTCCAATTTGTTCCACAGACTACTTTGCATTCACCATCCATACATCCTCAACCATCTAAGTTGAAGAAAAAATTGGTTCACCATTTACACTCCCCTCCTACTAGCAGTAGTAGTGGGGTGGAGTGACCAGGTGCGTTGATGGCAAGTAGCCCTCCTGAATGTGGATTCTTGTCTCAATTACAGTTTGAAATGATACAGAATCCATATTCAACCCCCACCATGCTTGCTTGACCATGTGCCTGAGATGAAACACTGATCACAGCCAGATATGGCCATATGGGCCAGGCATGTATCTGCCAACAGGAATAGGTGCACAGATGTTCCAATTTGTTCCACAGACTCCTTTTTATTCACCATCCTCACAACATAATTCATCTAATTTGAATAAGGAATTGGTTCACCATTTACACTCCCCTCCTACTAGCAGTAGTAGTGGGGTGAAGTGACCAGGTGCGTTGATGGCAAGTAGCCCTCCTGAATGTGGATTCTTATCTTATTTGCAGCTTTGATATACAATGAATCCATATATGACCCCCACCATGCTTGCTTGACCATGTGCCTGAGATGATACACTGATTACAGCAGGTATGGCCGTATTGGCCAGGCATGTATCTGGCTACAGGAATAGGTGCAAAAATGTTCCACTTTGTTCCACAGACTACTTTGTATTCACTATCCTCACAACATAATCCATCTAAGTTGAACAAAGAATTGGTTCACCATTTACACTCCCCTCCTACTAGCAGTAGTAGTGGGGTGAAGTGACCAGGTGCGTTGATGGCAAGTAGCCCTCCTGAATGTGGATTCTTATCTGATTTACAGCTTTGATATACAATGAATCCATATATGACCCCCACCATGCTTGCTTGACCATGTGCCTGAGATGATACACTGATTACAGCAGGTATGGCCATATTGGCCAGGCATGTATCTGGCTGCAGGAATAGGTGCACAGATGTTCCAATTTGTTCCACAGACTACTTTGTATTCACTATCCTCACAACATAATCCATCTAAGTTGAACAAAGAATTGGTTCACCATTTACACTCCCCTCCTACTAGCGTAGTAGTGGGGTGAAGTGACCAGGTGCGTTGATGGCAAGTAGCCCTCCTGAATGTGGATTCTTATCTGATTTGCAGCTCTGATAAACACTGAATCCATATATGACCCCCACCATGCTTGCTTGACCATGTGCCTGAGATGATACACTGATTACAGCAAGATATGGCCATATTGAACAGGCATGTATCTGGCCACAGGAATAGGTGCACAGATGTTCCAATTTGTTCCAAAGACTACTTTGTATTCACCATCCATACACCCTCATCCATCTAAGTTGAAGAAAGAATTGTTCACCATTTACACTCCCCTCCTACTAGCAGTAGTAGTGGGGTGGAGTGACCAGGTGCGTTGATGGCAAGGCGCCCTCCTGAATGTGGATTCTTATCTAGATTACATCTGTAATATATAAGGAATCCATATTTGACCCTCACCATGCTTGCTTGACCATGTGCCTGAGATGAAACATTGATTACAGCCAGATATGTCCATATGGCCAGGCATTTATCTGGCAACAGGAATAGGTGCACAGATGTTCCAATTTGTTCCACAAACTATTTTGTATTCACCATCCTCACAACATAATCCATCTAAGTTGAAGAAAGAATTGGTGCACCATTTGCACTCCCCTCCCACTAGTAGTAGTAGTGGGGTGAAGTGACCAGGTGCACTGATGGAAAGTAGCCCTCCTGAATGTGGATTCTCATCTCAATTACAGCTTTAATATATAAGGAATCCATATGTGACCCCCACAATGCTTGGTTGACCATGTGCCTGAGATGAAACACTGATTACAGCCAGATATGGCCATATTGGCCAGGCATGTATCTGGCTACAGGAATAGGTGCACAGATGTTCCAATTTGTTCCACAGACTACTTTCTACTCACCATCCATACACCTTCATCCATCTAAGTTGAAGAACAAATTGGTTCACCATTTACACTCCCCTCCTCCTAGCAGGAGTAGTGGGGTGAAGTGACCAGGTGCGTTGATGGCAAGTAGCCCTCCTGAATGTGGATTCTTATCTCAATTACACTTTTTATAGATAAGGAATCCATATTTGACCCCCACCATGCTTGCTTGACCACGTGCCTGAGATGAAACACTGATTACAGCCAGATATGGCCATATTGGCCAGGCATGTATCTGGCCACAGGAATAGGTGCACAGATGTTCCAATTTGTTCCACAGACTAGTTTGTATTCACCATCCATACTCCCTCATCCATCCAAGTTGACGAAAGAATTGGTTCACCATTTACACTCCCCTCCTACTAGCAGTAGTAGTGGGGTGGAGTGACCAGGTGCGTTGATGGCAAGTAGCCCTCCTGAATGTGTATTCTTATCTCAATTACAGTTGTAATATATAAGGAATCCATATTTGACCCTCAGCATGCTTGCTTGACCATGTGCCTGAGATGAAACACTGATTACAGCCAGATATGGCCATATGGGCCAGCACTGCCAGCATAATTGGCTAGGATGAAGTCATCCTAGTTTAACTGGGATGCACTCAACCAATTTAAACTTGGTTGAAATCAACTGATGAAATATAAATCCAAGGGACCCCCCTTGGTTTTATATTTCATTGGTTTAGGTCAACCTATTTTACATTGGTTGTTTTCATCCTAGTTCAACTGGGATGAACTCAACCTAGGCAATTATGCTGGTAGTGCAGGCATGTATCTGGCAACAGGAATAGGTGCACAGATTGTCCAATTTGTTCCACAGACTACTTTGTATTCACCATCCACACAACATCATCCATCTAAGTTGAAGACAGATTTGGTACACCATTTACACTCCCCTCCTACTAGCAGTAGTATTGGGGTGAAGTCACCAGGTGCATTAATGGCAAGTAGCCCTCCTGAATGTGGATTCTTATCTCAATTACAGTATTAATATATAAGGAATCCATTTGTGACCCCCACCATGCTTGGTTGACCATGTGCCTGAGATGAAACACTGATTACAGCCAGATATGGCCATATTGGACAGGCATGTACCTGGCCACAGGAATAGGTGCACAGGTCTTCCAATTTGTTCCCCAGACTACTTTGTGTTCACCACCCACCCAACATGATCCATCTAAGTTGAAGTCAGAATTGGTTCACCATTTACACTCCCCTTCTACTAGCAGTAGTAGTGGGGTGAAGTGACCAGGTGCGTTGATGGCAAGTAGCCCTCCTGAATGTGGATTCTTATCTCAATTACAGCTTTTATAGATAAGGAATCCATATTTGACCCCCACCATCCTTGCTTGACCACGTGCCTGAGATGAACCACTGATTACCGCCAGATATGGCCATATTCGCCAGGCATGACCTGGCCACCAGAATAGGTGCACGGATGTTCCAATTTGTTCCACAGACTGCTTTTTATCCACCATCCATACAACATGATCCATCTAATTCGAAGCAAGAATTGGTGCACCATTTACACTCCCCTCCTACTAGTAGTAGTAGTGGGGTGAAGTGACCAGGTGCGTTGATGGCAAGTAGCCCTCCTGAATGTAGATTGTTATCTCAATTACAGTTTTCATATATATGGAATCCATATTTGACCCCCATAATGCTTGCTTGACCATGTGCCTGAAATGGGACACTGATCAAAATCAGATATTGCTGCATTGGCCAGGCATTTTTCTGGGCACAGGAATAGGTCCCGAGATGTTCAAAGTTTTTCCACTTACAGGCTGGTACACACCAGCCATCCAGCTGGGGTACACCCCCTTCATGGCTAGTACACTATTGTTGTGCTGGGTATTGGTCAGTGTGTATAGGCCATTGGGTGGGGTGTAGCCCCAGCTTGATGATTGGTGTGTACCAGTCATTGAGCTGGGACAACACTCAGCTAAATGGCTGGTGTTTACCCACCATCAACCTGGGCCTACACCCCAGTTGATGGCAGTACACTGGCCATTAGGCTGGGTCATGATCATAGGAATGGACCTTAACATCCCCTCCCCAATGGGCTTATTCAAGTTAGGTGTCTACCAGCTGTCAAGCATGGACAAGATTCAGCTTGATGGCCAGTGCTGGCAGTACCTGTGGTACATTCCTTAAGTGCAACTGTTACCAGCCAGACAGTGCCATGTGCAGTACTAGGTTCCCACTTTGCCAAAGAAACAGGGGGGTACCCTGGTGCCAACCAGACCCAACTCCAATCTGAAATTCTCTATGAGGAGCTGCCCCAGCCTAGTGGTTCTGTGCACTAGAGATTTGCTCAATCTGTTAGGGATATGCACTTAACTAAAGCACTCAACTATGTGTATCAACCACTGCATTGTGGTTTACAACAATGGCACAGTATGAGCACAGTATGACTTGAGATCAAACTCAAATTCAATTCATGTCAACTTGTCTCAGTTGAATGAGATTTTCTAGTAGTGTTCACTACCATTGTGTTGCTACCAGTTAGTGAAAAATGACATTGTTATTCCTTTCAAAAACCAGTCTGTCATCCAATTGCTGTTTTTGTCCAATGCCCCATGATTTCATCCTCATTTTGATTCAGAATAATTGAGCAAAGTTGCAGATGAAACCTTTTCAACCATATGCAGTACATGATAATCACTCAAGTTAAGTATCTGATGCAACAGCTTGCAAGAGTTGCATTCAATGGAGTTTACACTACCTCTGAATATCTTAGTAACATGTTGGACATTTTACAGGTTACAAGACATCCAGTTGAGTTGAACTTGGTATTTGATTCTACATTGACTGGAACAGTATTTGAAAGAAACACATTTTTCAAGTATAATCTTGGAATAAGGATAATGCAAAATTTGTTGACATGACTGAAGGAATCAGAATTCTTGGTAAAGGTTGTTCAAGTTACAATTGGGAGGGGTAGAGGTCCGTGCGCCCCGAGGCAGGATCCACGGAACACCCTCATGAATTTGAGTTCCCCTTTCCCACATACACAGGAAGTCTTGAGCAATTGCCCGAGCTAAATTAAGCTTGCTGATGATAGGATCACATGTCGGAGAATTCGAGATTTCACACATTTTCTGCAAGATTAACGATTCGGCGCGAGTCCAAACGGCTTCCTTCAACCATGGGTGTTCTGCAAAGAAAGATGTTTTGTTTCATTAGGAAAACGGATTGGTTCAGACACAGCTCTGCTACCTACCTTGTGAGGTGGTTATGATCAAGTGTACCAGAAGGGCGGCGGCCACAGGTGTACATGCACGAGGATGAGTTGGTCCATAAAACAACCCTCGGAGTCCGGCGAGTAGAAAACAAGCCAGGGGGCCGAGATGATTCTGAGCCGTCTCTGTCTTGGCCCGGGGGCGGCGTGACTTGTCAGAAAGAATGGCGCAAACCGCCATAGCATTGTTCACCTTGATGCAGAGCTCATCCAAGGAAGTCACCCCCTGCCCGTGAATTCTGTGATAATCTTCTGGACTGGTAGCACAGATTATTGCTTCATAGATGGCGTGGCTGGCGGCCGTCTGACCCGGTTGTCGAGACGCTCAAAAAAACCGAGCTGTTTTTACAAGGGTATTCTCTGCGACTGTCGACAGAGTAGCTTCAATATCATTGACTGCCGACTGTAAAGTCACTTGATCAATACACGGATGCTGGAAAATAACCTCATTGGGGACTTCATAAATTTGCGGGCCTGGTGCCATCGGTTAGCATACAGACGATGATACCATAAGAGAAGACGAGATGAAAATATTTACAAAATTTTGATACATATTTGGTCCAATCCGTGACAATACTACCAGGGGCTTGAAAACGCATGCGACGCTTTGGTGGTGGCATGAGCGGAACCAAAGAAGTCAGGGAAAACATTGTCTGAACAATGCTTCGCGCATTTTCCCACATAATTTTGGCAATGTTCGGCGTCAAATACCTAGTGTATAACAAAGGGAAGCTGATAGTAGAACCAATAAAAATTAACTGCTTGTTATCCTTGGGAACTGGGGGAGCAGGTAGTCCAGATGATCGATCGTTCAGATGCTCAGCAAGGCGAGCCCCTAATAAGACAAAGGAGAAAGTTAACGTAGCCCAAAAAGAGCAATGAAAACCATTTGACAGTGAAAGCAGTCAATATTCACTCACGTTTAGATCTGGTCTCATCAGAGGCATCGGGCGCATCTATTCTGCCCGTCTGCTCTTTTGGCCTGTGGTGTTTCTCGGCTTCGGTCGTACAATTGATTTTACCCTCTTGGGGGATGTTGAGCTTGATTGATGCAAGCGCATTTTGAACTTTTTGACATCCTCTGATTGATTTCACTGTCTGTTGCGAGGTGGTTCTAACTTGCAAATCGGTCATGGCTGTGGAAATAGCTAACAAGATTACATGAACAGACTTGAACATATCAGGACAAAGCAGAAGAGACAGGACAAGCAGATTGATCAGAAGAAAACACCTGCCTGTGGGAATGTTGTTGATCTCTGTAGGATCTACTTCAAAGACTCGGTGGCGGTTCGGGCGACAAGAAGACGACCGCTGCGGAGTTGTGCCTCTAGATCTGCAGTTGCGTGTGGAGCTTGCTGTTCTATCTTGGCAGGAATCGAGGTCCATGGATTCGGAAAGTTGGGTGATTCGGACATTGCCTTTGTTTTCAAGGGTAGGGGTGTCTGTGGAACTCGTGTTGTTGAGGGGAAGAGGTGGTTCCTGGGCCAATGAGTGGCTATTACAAGAGCCAGCAGTCTCATTGCATGTGGTGGTTGATTTGACTGTCTGTTGCAAGGTACTGACTTGGGAATCGGTCATGGCTAAGGTTGTGAAAAGCCCAACCAACGTAATCATCACGTGAGCAAACTTGAGCAATCCATGACACTACATCAGAGACAGGACAAGCAGATTGATCAGAAGAAAACACCTGCCTGTGGGAATATTGTTGATCTCTGTAGGATCTACTTCAAAGACTCGGTGGCGGTTCGGGCCACAAGAAGACGACCGCTGCGGAGTTGTGCCTCTAGATCTGCAGTTGCGTGTGGAGCTTGCTGTTCTATCTTGGCAGGAATCGAGGTCCATGGATTCGGAACGTTGGGTGATTCGGACATCGCCTTTGTTTTCAAGGGTAGGGGTGTCTGTGGAACTCGTGTTGTTGAGGGGAAGAGGTGGTTCCTGGGCCAATGAGTGGCTATTACAAGAGCCAGCAGTCTCATCGCATGTGGTGGTTGATTTGACTGTCTGTTGCAAGGTACTGACTTGGGAATCGGTCATGGCTAAGGTTGTGAAAAACCCAACCAACGTAATCATCACGTGAGCAAACTTGAGCAATCCATGACACTACATCAGAGACAGGACAAGCAGACTGGTCAGAAGAAAACACCTGCCTGTGGGAATATTGTTGATCTCTGTAGGATCTACTTCAAAGACGCGGTGGCGGTTCGGGCCACGAGAAGACGACCGCTGCGGAGTTGTGCCTCTAGATCTGCAGTTGCGTGTGGAGCTTGCTGTTCTATCTTGGCAGGAATCGAGGTCCATGGATTCGGAAGGTTGGGTGGTTCGGACATCGCTTTTGTTTTCAAGGGTAAGGTTATTTGTAAGATTTGTGTTGCTGATGGTAAGAGGCGGTCTCTGGGCTGATGGGTGGCTGGTACCAGGGACAGAAATCTGATCACATGCACCTAGCTAACAAAAATATTAGAATCGATACACAAGCCTGGAATTGTTTGAAGATCAACTCGCCATGGGGGTTAATATTTGCTAGACAAGGAAGATTTTTTAGTTCAGTCACTAATTGCTCTAATTAGGCGCATCCAAATCAATACAAAGTATTAATAGGCATCCAAGGAGAGACTCAACTTGGGTTCGTGGTTTCTACCTTATTGAAGGTAGGTTGTGGCCAATTCTTGAGGTAATAACAGTAATAGACTATATATTATCCAGAATTGGGGGATTGATGGAGAATGGGAACTAAGCAAGGTAAATAACTCTAAGGTATGTACTGTGCTAAGGTGTTCTAAATATTCTCTGGGGGATAAGAAACTGTTTACAGTCTATTTATATATTGTAGCAAGATGTTCCGCCTAGCGCGCCAAATCCAGGGCACGTATCAATATATAGATCACTCCCGTCAAGACCAGAGAGCTTGAGACCAGAGCAACAATCAGGAACATTGAATGCAGAAATTGATAAATAATTTTTTCTCAACACTTTAACTGATATGTTTTTTAAGATAGAATCCATTCTGGATAAAAATAATCTAAAAACAGAAGAGAAAATTATTGCTCAAACTCAATTTATTGAAGAAGTTTGTACTAATCAAACTGATATTTTAGACATGTGTAGTGACACTTGTAGGAGTCTTAGGGCTTGTAATAGGAGGCGGCCCGGCAGGCACTGTATCTGGGGAGGTCACAGTTTGCGGCGTCTGAGGTAGGGGCGGCGCCTGAAGGGCGCCTGATGACGGAGCAACTCTGCTGCGATTTATCTTTCTCATTGCCGGCTTCGAGCTCACAACCGATGGAGGTGACGTAGCAGGCGACAGCGGACTCGGACTTGTATTGGCTGGTATGGTTATTGAGGGGCTCGTGATGTCGCGCGACGGCGCTAGCTCTGCTTGAGCACTAGGACGTGGCCTTGATATGGCGTCATGGTGCCCGGCCGCCATCATACGTGCCCGAAACAGGTGTATATGCCCACAAGCAGCATGACACGCCGTGCTGAGAGCGTGTAGAGCTTCCTAAGTTTCATCAACTGATGCTTTACAGTCAGGCATCGTAATAGCCGGCGCACTGCCCCCACTCGGCGTAGTACCACTAGAGGCAACAAGCTCCAACGCACTATAGACTCTGTTAGCATTTACTACTGAAATAAAAAAGTATTTCTTAAAAGATGTTGAACCTCTTAATGACCATTTGAGACATGTTGCAGATAAACTTGAGAATGAAGTTCAAACACTGAGTTTTAAGGGTAAAGAAATTAAATCAATTGAACAGAAAATTGATAAGATTATTTCTGATATATCAGAAATATAAGTTGACCAAGCTTTGATTCATAAGAAGTTAGAGTCACTTCAATTAAATCAATCTGCCCTTTATTTGAATAAAGATGTTAAATCATTAGTTGCTGAAGACCCTCCTGTAAATTCTTTTGAAGATAACAATTTAAATTCTTTTGAACATAAGAATTTAAATCAAAACTTGAATTCTCATGTTAAATTGCAAACCTCTAATAATTTAAATAATTATCAAACTGATACACATCTAATAGATGTAGACAAAGAAGTAAGGAAACAAATGTTGGCTTCTATTCCAAACACATCTGATTGGCCTACCTTTTCAGGTGAAGGAGAATATGACCACACAGAATTCATTGAATGGATTGACACTTTAAAATCTGATATAGATTTACATGATAGAATTGTCATCTCTAGATTAAATCTGTTGTTTAAGAATTCTGCCAACCAATGGTATAAAGGTATTAAACACCAATTTGGCCTTCAATCATGGGAATGGTGAAAACAACAAATTGAACAGAAATTTGGTAATGCTACTTGGAGAAGAAGGGTACAAAAAGCCTTTTATACTTCAGGATTTGATGCTAATAATCCTTCTGTATCATCTTGGGTTACTAAACAATACAGAAGGATTAAGTCAATTGAACCTTACTTAAATATTGAACAAATCAATATTAAACTATTAGACTTGTGTGATGGAGAAGTGGCTTATGCAGTTAAATGTGCATTAGACACCACTCAAGCTGATATCAGCACATTTATAAATGTTTTACAAGAAATAGTTGATCAGACTAATCTGGGTAAAAGACCAAAGTACCAAAACAAACCTTTTGTTGCTACTCCTCCTGTTACATCAGATAAAACTAAGACTTATTCTGATATTAAATGTACAAATTGTAATATTAAAGGGCATGCAGCTAAAGATTGCAGAAGAAAGAAAGTTGTTAACAATATATCTGAGAATAAAGATTGTGAAGAATCAGAAGATCCAGAAATTTATGAAGACTCTGAACTTGAAGAAGAGTCTCAAGATGTTGTTGGTAATATATTTCATATAGAAGAAAGCAAAGGCAAGAGTAGTGTTATGAGAATGAAATTGAATAACATAATTATAAACACTTTACTTGATTCAGGTGCTTATGTATCTTGTGTTGGTACTAGATACTTGTCTCAAATAGACAAGGATTATAAATCTAAACTGATTAGTCCTGACAATAAAACTTACAAAAGTTGTAACCAAAAACTTAATTACATAGGAAAAATTAACTATGATCTTACACTTGGTACAGTTTTTATGAACATGAATTTCATGGTAATGGAAGATGTTAAAGCTCAATATTTCATAATTGGTAATAATTATTTACATGCTTATAAAATTAATCTGATCAACTCAGATTCCAATTATGTTACTATTGGAGATAGTAAAGTACAGTATCATTATGATACTAGAAGTTCCTCTTCCTTTAATAATATTATTTCCTTTAAAAACCAAATAAAAGAGGAAGCTCATTTATATGAGAAGCTGTCAAGTGACCAAGTTACACAGTTGTACAATACCCTGTACATGAATATTAGTGCATTCAATACTCCTAAAGATGAGTTTGGAGCAATAAAAGGACATGAAGTCAACATTCAGTTGACCATTCAAAAACCTTTTCCTCCAATATTAAGGAGATCCCCTTATCCTGCTAGTCCTAGGAGCAGGGAAGCCATTAAAGAACACATAGATACTCTATTGAAGTTAAAAGCACTTAGAAAATTTACTCCAGGAGAGGAAGTGGACATTACCACACCTGTAATAATAGCCTGGCATAATAATAAATCTACACTCTGTGGTGATTTTAGAGCTCTGAATAGTGTAACTGTCCCAGACAGGTATCCTATGCCCAAGATTAATGAATCACTTACAAATTTAGCCAAAGCCAAATACATCTCTACAATGGATGTACTTCAAGGTTTTCATCAGAACACTGTCAGTTTTGAGAGTAGAAAATATCTCAGGATTGTTTGCTACTTAGGTGTTTATGAATGGTTTACGAATGCCCTTTGGTATCAAAAATGCACCTTCACATTTCCAAAGAATGATGGATGTAGAATTCTACAATGAACTCAGAGAAGGTTGGTTGATTATCTACATAGATGATATTATTGTTTTCTCTCAAGATTGGGATAAACATCTTACTAGATTAGACCTAGTCCTTAAAAGGGCCATTAAAATGAATATGAAAATATCCCTGCCCAAGTGCCACTTTGGGTTTAATGAACTCAAAGCTTTGGGACATGTAGTATCTGGTCTTACTTTGGGATTAGATCAAAATAGAGTAGCTTCTGTTTTACTTAAACCAGTACCCACTACTGTAAAAGAACTCCAAAGCTTTTTAGGCTTTATGAGTTATTACAGGCAACATTTAAAAAATTATGCTTCCATATCTTTTAGTCTGACAAAACTCATCAGCCCTAGTGTAGTATTTGAAATGACTAAAGAAAGGATAGATGCATATAATGCTTTAAAAGAAATGTTAACCACAGCTCCTGTGCTTTTTCACCCTGACCCTACTCACCCCTACAAACTCTATGTAGATGCCAGTATGGAAGGATGAGGTGCAGCTTGGCACCAAGTTCAAATCAACGATGATTTACCAGTTGAAGGACCTGTAGTCTTCATTTCTAGACAATTAAAAGATTCTGAAAGAAGATATGGTGCATCTCAACTAGAATGTCTTTTTTTGGTTTGAGCTTTAGAAAAATTGTACTATTATTTAGATGGATGCTTCTTTGAAGTAATAACTGATTGTACTGCCCTCAAAAGTCTTATAAATCTTAAGTCACCAAACAGAAACATGCTGAGGTGGCAGATCTCTATCCAAGAATGGAGAAGTTCTATGAAGGATTAATACATAAGAATGCTGATGCACTTAGTAGATGGTCTTTACCAAATACTCCAGATAATCCTGCATATGATGAGGAAAATATGGAAAGAGATTTACCAATAATGGGTATTACAATTACTAGCCTCAAAGATGAATTCTTTGAAACAATTGTAGACAGTTACTCCAATAACAAAAATACCGCAATGATTGTAGAAGCTCTGAAAACAGACTTCAAGGAAATTGGTATTTTAAATGGTTTGGATCCACCTTGGAAAATAAAATTTGATGAAACAAGATTTGTACTCCTAGATGGACTTCTGTATTATAAAAGTAACCATGCTTGTAGTGTTGTACTCACATCACAAAATCATATTAATGACATTTTATTTGAATGTCATGATAATATGGTTTCTGGCCACATGTCTACTGACAGAACCCTTGAAAGAGTAAGGTGTGTAGCTTGGTGGTTTGATTGGAGAAAAGATGTAATACAATATTGTTCTTCTTGTGACAGGTGTCAAAAAGCCAATAAAGCTACTGGTAAAAGACATGGTATGTTACAAGAAATTAATGAACCAAAAGCCAGATGGGAAGTCATTAACATGGACTTTGTAACTGGATTACCTCCAGCAGGTAAAGAAAATTACAACTGTGTTTTAGTTGTAGTAGACAGATTCTCTAAAAGAGCAAGATTTATTCCTTGCTTCAAAGACAATAATGCAATGGATGTGGCTCTATTATTTTGGAATCACATCATTGCTGATGTAGGATGTCCTTCAGTCATTATTAGTGACAGAGATCCAAAATTCACTTCTGAATTTTGGGATAATTTGTTCAATTTAATGGGCACTAAATTAGCCTTTTCTACAGCTTATCACCCTCAGAAAGATGGTTTAGCTGAAAGAATGATACAAACTTTAGAAGACATGATTAGAAGATATTGTGCCTTTGGCCTTAGTTATAAAGATCAAGATGGTTTTACCCATGATTGGATATATTTATTACCAGCCCTTGAATATGCATATAATTCAAGTAAACACTCAGTTACTGGAAAAACTCCCTTTGAGTTAGAAAGAGGATGGACTCCTGTTATGCCTGTAACTAGTGTGCTTAGTAAAACAGTACACATTCATCCAACATCTGAATCATTTTTAAATATGATGAATAAAGCAGAAAAACATGCTCAAGATTGTATCAAACAAGCAGTTGACTATAATAAGTCAAGATGGGATAAGACCCATAAAGAAGCTAACATTCAAGTTGGTGATCAAGTATTTATATCCACAATAAACTTTGCTAACATGGATGGTCCTAAGAAACTTAGAGACTCTTTTATTGGTCCCTTTGTAGTCAAAGCTTTCCATGGTCCAAATGCAGTAGAAGTAATATTGACAGAACCATTCAATAGAAAACATCCAACTTTTCCAATTAGTCTCCTTAAAAAGTATATCACTTCTGATAAAGAAAATAAGAATGTCCCTGTTAAGAAAAACACACCTGTTCCACCTATAATAGATGATGAAAATCTAATTCCCCACAAAATCATTAATGATAGAAGAATTATGAGAAATAATCAAAGCATTAAAAAATATCTAGTGAGATTTAAGATCTCCTTAGCAGACAAAGATAAATGGTTGGAGGCTAGAGATATTAATAATTATTCTCTACTTAGCAATTATAGAGTAGAAAAAAGACATTAGCCTTTGTTCTCTTTTTTAGTGTGGGTGAGTGTCAGCCACCAAGATATTACATGTAGTATGTAGCATGTAATACTTGAAACTGCAAGCTTAAATAATTATAATTATTCTTTATTTTTATTATTATCTTTCATTACATTAATAGTCTTAACAAAAGGAAAATTAGACCTTATCATTTTATCAAATGGTACAATAGTCTAACAGTTAGAGACTGGCTCAGTAATAACTGTTATAAACATAAGGACCTGATTTCAAGCCACACTCATGACCACATTCAATGAAAATCATTTATTTGAATGATATCTATTTTTTACATTTCCTTGGAAGGATTCAAACTGAGGTCAGATGCTAATATTGGAGTTCGTGTCTTGATGTTAGAAGGAATCAAACCCATGATCTTTTCAACCAGAAGTGGTTGGTCAATCCAAAAACTGCCGTCAACTTCACAAACCCAAATACCAACAATGCTCAAGAGATGAGGATCCCACTTCAGATCAAGGACAGACACCAAACAAGATTTCAACAACTTCATTAGGGCGGGGGAACTAGCAGTGAAAATGCCGTTGTCCACGTGGACCCAAAGAAAAGCCATGTTTGGACCATCGTGGTAAACGTACGTTGACTGATCCTCTAGGCTGGGAAAGAAACCAATCAACGATAGACGGGTCTTCAAATGAAGCCACCAGCACCTAATTGCTTGATGGGTGCCGTACAGCGCCTTGCGGAGTTTAAGGACGCAGTTGGGGGTTACTTTAACGCCTGGCGGAGGTTGGATGTACACATCATGGTTGATGTCACTGTGAAGGAAAGCTGATTTGACATTGAACGAGGCCACTGGCCAGGAGAAACGGGAAGAGATAGACAGAAAAACTCAAAGAGAGGTCAAGGTTGGAGTTGGCGCAAAGGTCTCGCTTACATTCACTCCGTGGATCTGCCAAAAACCTTGAGCGACGATTCAAGCCTTGAAGCGGGTAACCAAGCCTTCTTGGTTCCTTTTGAGAGCAAAAACCCATTGGCAATTGAGGATATCCAGGTCCCCGGAAAAAGGAACCTCGTCCCAGACATGAAGTGAGTTCATCATACCAATTTCATTCTCACAAGCTTTTAGCCAATCGTCCTTAGATTCAGACTCCAAATCTTGACAATAGTTGTCCGGGGCGTCTGAGATAAACGGTGAAACAGAGACTGCAGACTCCAGGCATGCATCTTGGATTTCAAATTCCTTCATCAGAGAAAAATCACCCAGCTGACGTACCGCAATGGAACTGAGAGTGTCAGCCTATGTGATGCCAAGGAGTACTCCTTCTAGCTACACAAGGTGCAAAATAAAAGATAAAGAGCAATATAAAGCTCTGGGAGGATTTATAAGAGGTAATACCAATAAGGATATGAGGTATAAGGGGTAAAAGATAATTAATTATATTAAATAAATTTAATATAATTAAAATTATGAGGGGCCTGATAAATCAGGGGTTGTTTAATCCCTCAAAGGTATCTTGCAAGCAGAGGATTTAGGTACCTGAACACACTGGGGCCTGTAAACAGGGGTGGTTTAAATCCCAGATAAAAGATGGGGGAGAATCTCAAGAGAAGGGTTTATCTACTTACTAGTAATAAATTACCTTCAACAGATTTGAGGTTCTTCCAGGGGGAAATTGGGCAGTTGGAAGCGCTTGGAAAGGGTGTTGGAAGAGCTGGGTGGACACTGGGCAATTTCAGGGGAGTAAGAAGGGGCTAAAGAACAGATACTAGGACCTTACCAGACAGAATAACAATTGTAAAAGCTATGTAAGTGGGTACAGGTGGTAGTATATATATTAAAGCATGATCAATCAAAATACAGGGGGAACAAGGGCTCCTTAAATGCCTTTCTGGAGCCCTGATGGCGAAACACAGGATGTATTTTTGGCTATGGGAACATTTAAAAGGAAGGGGTTAAGATTTAATATAAATGTATGTATTTGTTTTAATCAAATTTCCATATGTACAGGCTGTCTAAAATTGGTACAGCCTGTCTATGCTCTGTTACTAGCATCTTGAGGCGCTTCTGAACCTCTGACAATGTTTGTTAGATGTGTTGATCCAAGGTTTTAATTACATGTCAATAAGTCTTTGATTACATGACATATGCACTTGTTGATCACACTTGTCAGAGTTTAAAAGATGTGTGTTGTATACAATGTGAAATACCTCTGTTTGTTTGTTCTGTAGGCGCTTCAAGAGCTTCTTGTGTGATCCCTGTCATGCAGGCTCTTTGGGAATGCATGACTGCAGAGATCTGTCAATCAATAATTTCCCACTAAGGATGTAATACATTTATTTTGAACAGCTGTTCAATTATTATTTTTAGAAGGTTCTCATGTTATTTCCTTCCTCTTGTTCGTGGTCTTTGTCCCTCTGAATCATCCTTAGTGTACCTAGTATGTAATTAAATAAAGGAAATAAATAAATAAATACTATAGTATATTACTAGTATTATATACTTATATTATTAATGTCATATGTATTTATTTTATTATGTTTTTATTTAAATACATTGTTATTTCGTGGTCTTGTATATGTATTTATGGTTTTTATTATGTATTTTAATGTATAATAATTATTTCAGCGCTTTAGTGGTAATAGTCTTTCAAGTTGTTTTCCTACTAGAAGTTTTAAGTTATCTGGGGTACTTTGGCTGAAGTACCCTAGGTTATTTTACACGCTCTTTAAGATTATGAAATAATATTTCCACTTATCTTATTATTTATTAACATATTCATTGTTTTATACTTATTACTGTATTTATCTATTTATTATTAATTTACTATGTAATAATGTATTTATTATTTACATATTGCTTTTTTATGTTGCTTTATCTTATTATTATTCATTTATTACCTTTTATTAAATGAGTAATACTATATTTTTTATTTTATGTTTATTTTTGTTCTAGTCAGGTTGTCTCTGAGCTAGTAGCAAGCTGACATTCCCTACCTTCAAGATAAGTCTCTCTGAAAAAAAAAAATCACAGGTTTCTCTCACGTACAACTACAAAAAGACATTCATAATGATCTTTTGGATGCTCTGTAGTTTCTGAGGTGAATGGCGCCATCAGGGATATTATTTTCTGGTAACCATTCATCTTTATCTGCTGATTGGTTTTTATACCTGATTAGGTACAGTCTTGTGTCTTTTCCTTGTATCCTTTCTTTCTTATCTTTCAAGATTTTATGTACTTTGAGTTGATCAGAAGGTGGTGTATCCATTAATGGGATCTGCTGTGGAGTCATTGGCTCTTCTTCTTCTCTGGTAGAATAAGGTTTAATCAAACTTACAGGAAAAACAGGGTGTTTTCTTGACAATTCTTCAGCTAATATTACTTCCACCGCATTTTTCCCATGTAGTTGTTTAACTGTGAATGGACCTATAAATGGTGGTTTGAGCTTTCTACTTCCTCCTAAATTGTTGAAGTTAATTGTAGATAACAGAACTTTATCTCCTATCTGAAATTCAGGTTCTTTATGACTTTTGTCCCACCTGTTTTTATTATATTCTACCGCTTCTTCTACACATCTTTTAGCATGCTGATGCGTAGAATCCAACATCTTTTTAAAGTCTAGTGCAGTAGGATGTATATGTGGCAATTTATCATTTAGAGTATCTTTAGGCATACGTGGTATCCATCCTCTTTCCAGAACATAGGGAGCTTCTTTTGTAGAAGAATTTTTACTACTGTTATATGCAATTTCCAGAGCAGGTAATAAGCTAACCCAGTCATGAATATATCCATCATGGTTCTTAAATTCAACTCCAAATGAGCAAAATCTGCGTAACATATCTTCCAGAGTTTGTATCATCCTTTCAGCTAAACCATCAGTTTGGGGGTGATATGCAGTGGAAAATGCTAGTTTAGTACCAAGCATATCATGCAAGTTTCTCCAGAATTCAGATGTAAATTTGGGGTCTCTATCACTGATGATAATTTTAGGTATCCCAACATCAGCCATAATTCTGTTCCAAAATAGCAGAGCTACTTCCATGGCCGTATCATCTTTATGATTAGGTATGAATCTAGCCCTTTTTGAGAATCTATCTACTACTACTAATACTGAGTTATAGGAATAAGAACCTCCTGGGGGTAGGCCAGTCACAAAATCCATATTAATTATCTCCCATTTATTAGTAGGTTCAGCTATTTTTTGAAGAAGTCCAAATCTTTTTCCTGTCTGTTTATTTCCCTTCTGGAACATATCACAAGATTGGATATATTTATGGACTTGTTCTTTCCAGTTAATCCACCAAGCAGTATACTTGATTCTTTCTACAGTTCTTTCTTCAGAAAAGTGCCCAGAGTTGATATTATCATGGCATTCTTTCAAGATGTCATTAATCTGGGATGGGTCACTTAAAACAAGTACACTAGAGTGTCTGTTTCTAAAATATGGTAACCCATCTAGTAAAGTGAACTTTCCTAGTTTATACTGCTTGGATAATCCCTCTGGTAAGCTAGCTATTAATTCAGGTGAACTGTTCTCATTCCTTAGTATCTCTACTAATTTTAAAAGTTCACTGTTGTTATCATAACTCTTTTGTACCAATTCATAGAAAGCTTTATCTAAATCACATACATGTATTCCTAGTATAGGAAATATGTCTTCATCTTCAGGGTCATATGCTGGGTTATCTGGGTTATTTGGTAAAGCCCATCTACTCAATCCGTCAGCATTTTTGTGTTTGGCTCCTGCTTTGTGAATAATAGTCATATGTCCTCTATATTTTTGTATTGCAATTTGCCACCTAAGCATATGTCTGTTTGGAGTTTTCATGTTCATCAGAGTTCTTACCGCTGTGCAATCTGTTACAACCACAAAATTGGTACCCTCTAAGTAATAGTGTAACTTTTCTAATGCCCAAACAAGAGCTAAGCACTCCATTTGGCTAGCACCATACTTTTTCTCCGTACTTTTGATTTGCCTGGATATAAAGAGAATAGGTTTTTCCGTAGGTTTATCCTCAATTATAAATTCTTGATGTAATGCTGCTCCTAACCCATCCAGACAGGCATCAATATATAATAGAAATGGTTTGTCATAATCAGGTTGTGCTAGTACTGGGGCAGTTGTAAGGAGTCTTTTTAGTTCCTCATAGCTTTGTACTCTATCATAGGTCATCTCAAATATGGTATCATGGTTGCAGAGAGCATATAAATCTTTACTGATATTAGCAAAATTGGGAACATGTTGGCGGTAGTAACTACAGAAACCTAAAAATGACATTATTTCAGTTCTATTTTGAGGCATTGATTTCATTAATACTGCAGCTACTTTATTTTGATCTATAGCTAGTGACAGTCCTGATACAACTCTTCCTAGTGCTTTGAGTTCTCCATATCCAAAGTTGCATTTTTTAATTGACATTTTTAAACCAGCTTCTATAGCAGTATGAAGTACTATATTGATTTTCTCTAAATGAGTTTCCCAATCATCAGAATAAATAATTATATCATCTATATATACCATCATCCAATTCTGTCTGATAAATGATCCAAAAATCGAGTCCATCATCCTCTGGAAGTGAGATGGAGCATTCTTTATGCCAAAAGGCATTCTCAAATACTCAAAGATTCCCAAATGACATATGATTCTGAGGAATTTCCTGCTATCTGGTTCTATTGGTATCTGATGGAATCCCTTAAGCACATCCATAGTTGTAATGTACTTGGCTTTAGATAAATTATGCAGAGAATGATCTATTCTTGGTATGGGATAATAATCTGGTCTAGTATAATTATTCAAGGCACGGAAATCTCCTACCATTCTTGATTTCTCATTATGCCATGCAATTATAACAGGTGTAGTTACTTCTACCTGTTCATTATGTCCTACTTTTCTCAACACTCTCAGTTCTTGTAATTCTTTTATGAGAATTTCTAAAGCTTCTCTTGATTTAGGACTAGAGGGATAAGGGGGTCTTCTTAACTGAGGTGGGTACGGCTTGTTAACTGTAAGTTCCAACTTCATATCATGTCCTTTGATATTACCAATGGGTTCTTCTATGGTACAGAAGGCCTCTTTGTGTTTAAAACAAGTTTTAAGAACATCTGTTTCCTGATCTTCATTCAGTATTTCACTTACTGCAGCTTGGGACAGATATTCCTCTTGGAAAGATAGTAATTCTTTTGGGACCTCAGGTTTGGTTGTAACATCTGATATTTTAATATTGATATTAAAAATTTGGAATTTTCTTTTCCATTCTCCTCCAATAGTATAGAATCTATCTTTGCTTTGGAATATATCTATGCCGTACATGCAGAATGTATCATTTCCCAGAATCAAATAATCACAAACAGCATCTTGTAGTACCACAAATTCTACCAATAATCTAAGGGATCCTTTAGAATGTGGAAAAATAAGAGGTATGGCTATGACTCCTACAGGTTTCATATTAGAGTTACAACTACTAAACTTGGCTTTTGGCATTGGCATCAGGTGTTTTTCCCAGTCAGGATAGTTCTTGTTGAAATTCTCCAATATTCATCTTAGCCTCTCTTTGTTTTGAAGTAACCCTCTGCGCTTTTGTGTCACCCATGATGTCATTAAAAAAGAATCAACAATGACATCATTGTTTAATTAAAAATTCAATTAATCATTCTCAACGCTTCACTTGATCATTCTCAATAATCTCCTTCTTTTCTCTTCCCACTTTCTCTTTGACTTCTCTTTATCTCTAATCCCTTCTAAGAAAGAGAATTAATTCACTCATCTCTACTACTGTCATCTATCTCTTCTTTACTATATATTCCCTTTTGTCCATCATCTTATCTCTTATCCTGATTCCTTATCGACTCCATTCTTCATTACTCTAACTCGATCATCCTTAAAAACCTCATCTCATCTCATCACTTCTATCCCCTTCCTTCTTTACCGTTCACCTCCTTCCTACTCGCTTCTCTACATATCCTATCTACCAGCTCGTTTATACTCCTTAAAAGCTAAACACTCACAAGTTGGTTGTTCTTCCTTTCCTTATTCTCATCTTTTCATTAACTGGTTGCTTGTCGTCTCTGACCTATCTTTTTCTTTAGCTGTCTTCAGTCATCCTTAATCTTCAGATCCTTACTTCTTCTCCCTTCATAACTTATTTATAAATCTCTGTTCATTAAAGTGGTACGACAAGTTTTTTCTTATTCTTTCTTATCTAAATCCCAATTCTGATCCTGTTACTTTAGTCTGGTTTTGGTTCTTAGTAATTTAACATAAAGCGTGAATTCTAATATGATTAACAGTCGAACGCCGCTACCAACCAAAAACCAGAGGCTTCAATCTTAAAACATGAACTCAATCAATTCCACCGTTATGAAGGCGACTCTTGAATCAATCCCGATCCTTACAGAAGAGAACTATTCTAGCTGGAAAATTCGAATTACCAGCCTCTTCAAGTTAGGAAGGATCAAGGATCAAATGTACAATGGATCACCATCTCTAGACGAAGAAGACAATACTTTATTAGGAGCAATCATCATGTCAAAAATCTCCGCCGGCACTCACACTAATGTCGTTAATTCCGTCAATGCTGAAGACGCGCAGCTTCTCTGGCAAGCCATCGTGAAACGTTACGCATCTTCTGAACCCTCTAATCGTGCAAGATTGTACAACCTGTTTCTCAGCATCTCTTACGAAACCAATCGAATCGAGAAATTTATCACGGAAGTACGAACCTGCCTTAACAAAATGGAGGATGTTGGTATTGTGTTCCCTCCAGATCTTATCACTTATGATCTGTTAAGAAGACTGCCAGCCAGCTTGGACAACATTAAGCAAGCCATCACTCACTCTAAAGATGGCGAAGACATAACTCCGGAGTCCTTGCTCAATCACTTGGAAATTCACAAAAACGACGTGAAGCTCTCGAGTCAGCATAAGCAAGAAAGCAGCCCGATCTCCATGATGTCAAGAGAAGGAACGTTCTGCTCCCTAGGAAAGCATAATCCACGCGCACCTCATCCCGAAGACAGATGTTACATGCTGCATCCTGAACTTCGACCTCCTCCAAGAGCGTACTACGGTCGAAAGCCTCAATCCTCAAGTGTTAGCAGTCTCTCAACATTTCATACCCACCTTTCTTCTGTATTTGTGGTGGATTCTGGATCCTCGTTGCATATGGTCGCTGACGAGAATCTCTTCATTGCTCTAGACAAGTCAAAAAGTGGAATGATCAACACTAGTTGCGGAGACAACACATTGAAGATTGAGGGTGAAGGGACGATTTCCGTGTCGTACAAGGGAAATCGAATTCTATTTCATCAAGTGTTATTAGTTCCTAAAATCAATGCGAATTTGTTATCACTTCGTCTTCTTCTGCTTCAAAAATTTGAAATTAAATTTGAAATCAACAAATTCGCCCTAATACATAATGAGCTGATGAAAATGGAAGGAAATTACCAGAATAATCTCCCTGTACTTGAGTTGACGCTTTATCAAGCACAATCACATTTTTCATCGTCTGAACTCCTTCACAAATCTCTAGGCCATACAAGTTACGGTCGGATAAGACATAAGTTGGGGATACCTATCAAGATGGACCATAAGTGCAAGTCATGCGCCTTATCTAAGATCACCAAGGCATCTTATAAACACAGGTCCTCTCGAGCCTCAAAGCCCTTGGAGGAGATTCATCTTGACTTGATTGGACCAATCAAGCCGATGTCTTATAAGAAGCACCAGTATATTCTTACCGTCGTTGATTCAGCCACAAGGTACTGCTCGGCAATCCCTATTGCATTCAAGTCAGATGTGTTTTCTGTTTTGTCTACTCTCCTTGATGTCGAATCCAAACGTCATGGATATTATCCTACTTTTATCCATTCTGATCGAGGCACCGAATTCACTAATTTGGAACTCCAGCAGTATTGCTCAGAGCACGTCATCCGTCTTCGAGTGTCTGATCCACACACGCCTCAATAGAATGGATTAGCTGAGCGTTTCAATCGGACCATTCTTGAGTCATTAAGAACTATCTTACTAGACTCAGGATTCTCCAAACATTTGTGGAGCGAAGTGGTCTCCTCATGTGTCCTCATCATCAATCAAATTCCTCCTCATCGGAGTAGCAAATCTCCGTATGAACAGTTTAAAATGGCATCTTTGCCAATCAGCTTCTTTCGGCCTATCGGGAACCCTGTCGTAGTATACTCTCACCAAGTCAAAGGAAAACTGGATCCTCGGGGTGAACGAGGCAAACTTATTGGATACAACCCAGAACTAAGATTGTATCGGACTCTTACCGAGGGCGGCTCCATTGTCTGCTCAAAGAACATCAATTTTCTTGACTACCCCGTACTTGGCACGTCTAGTGAAGACTGGGACGATCTTCTAACTGAAGAAAAATCCGACCCAGTTGGGGACACTGTCTCCCAAGTTAGAAACGATGTTCAAAACAATGTTGTTGAAGGTGTCTCCTCTGGCGATCCGGCTGAAAGCGAAGGTGCTGATCAATGTCAGCCTGAAGATGAACATTTTGCGGATGAAGGAATGCCTTCTGATGAAAGTAATTCATCATCTGTAGACGATGAGGAGGTGGTAGCTGAACTCGTCCCGATACCATTGGCTTCTTCTGTTCGAGTCCTGCGAGAAAGGACTAGCTCGGTACGGCCTCAAAAGTACTCGTACTTGACTACTGATCCCAAGTCGTTCTCAAAGGCTGTGAACGGTATTGATTCGGGAAAATGGAGGAAGGCGGTTGATGAAGAACTGGATAATATTGAGGGACACGACGTATGGATAGACTGCTTCTCCACTCCAAAGAAGGCTCTTTGACACACTTGGGTATTTAAAACTAAACCCGCTACTATGTCAAGTATTGAAAAACAGAAGGCTAGATTGTGCATCCAAGGGTTTATGCAAACGCCAGGGGAGGATTTCTTCTAGACGTTTGCTCCTACGGGCAAGTTTCCTTCTCTTCTAACATTGCTCGTGTTAGCCTTGGACTTAAACTTGAAAGTGAAGCAATTTGATGTTAAAAGTGCTTTTTTTTTTGCACCTCTCGAGGAGGAAATTTACATCAAAACTCCAGAAGGCTCTCAAAGAAAGGTGCCATTTCTAAAGCTTCAAAAGTCGTTATACGGTCTCAAGCAGTCACCAATGAACTGGTATAACACGCTAACTTCGTGGTTTGAAGAAATCAACTATCTTCCGTCGGTATCGGATGCTTGCTTATTCATTCATAAGGAAAAGAATTCGTTTATTTTCTTCCACGTCGACGACTTGATAGTTGTTGGAAGGGTGGAAGAATTTGAAAATCTGTTTCTGCGAAGATTTCCCAATTCGACGGCACATCCCCCTGATACATTGCTCGGAATGAATCTTTCCATTTCTGAGGATTGTATCGAACTCTCTCAATTGAATCTAATCAATAAAGGCATCGAACTCCTCAATCTCAAAAACTCCTCTCCAGTGATGACACCACTGACTCCAGCAGTTCAGCTGCATACAGCCTCCAATGAAGACAACAAGGCTTTTGTCAAGCTGGGTATCAATTACCGCTCATTTACTGGTATTCTCAATTATTTGTCGTGTCGAACCCGTCCAGATCTAGCAGCTGCCGTGTCCATTCTTTCAAGATTCAATCAGAGACCCGGATTGACTCATTGGCTTCAAGTTGTACATTGTTGGAAGTACCTGTTGGGAACAAAGGGTTTCAAATTCAAGCTCAAACCAGATCCTAATGACTCCTCTGATTGCATCAATTATTACACGGACGCCACATGGGCTGATGATCAAGAAACAAGAATCTCTCAAAGCGGTTCTTTAGCATTCTGGAAGTGCTGTCCAATTCTGTGGAACAGCAAGAAGCAACGCAACATTACAATGTCCTCTACCAAAGCCGAATTGAATGCCCTTTCGGATGGCGAACAGGAAAGTCAATGGTTGGTTTTCTTGGTCGAAGAATTGTGGAAGAACCAACTGAAACCTACCCTTTTCCACATTGACAATAAAGGGCTGTTGGAAAAATTAAAAAAGTTTGGCTCCAACTCGAAAACTAAACATCTTGACATCAAGATCAAAGACTTGCAAACTAAGTATAAGGATGACTTGATCAATGTGAAATTGGTTTCTTCTGAGGATATGCTAGCCGATTCCTTAACTAAGGCCGCACCGTTTCAATCAATCTCAAAGCTTCAAGACAAATGTTTCTCAGGTCTTTCGTCAACAAGCAAGGAGGAGTGTTGAAATTCTCCAATATTCATCTTAGCCTCTCTTTGTTTTGAAGTAACCCTCTGCGCTTTTGTGTCACCCATGATGTCATTAAAAAAGAATCAACAATGACATCATTGTTTAATTAAAAATTCAATTAATCATTCTCAACGCTTCACTTGATCATTCTCAATAATCTCCTTCTTTTCTCTTCCCACTTTCTCTTTGACTTCTCTTTATCTCTAATCCCTTCTAAGAAAGAGAATTAATTCACTCATCTCTACTACTGTCATCTATCTCTTCTTTACTATATATTCGGGGGTTGATAAATGCACGCCCCCCCGGGCACGCCCACGCCAAACGCATGCCGATAAAAAAAAGGCGTGCTGCCCGCACGCCTTTTGTTTATCGGCGTGGGGGCTGCACGCCCATCGGCGTGCGAGACTTCAGGCGTGCGGTCGCACGCCCTGTTCAGAAAAGGGCGTGCGACCAACACGCCCTTTCTATGTATATAGGCAGGGGGCACGCCCCTGCCTATACACATGCTGATGTCATGCGTACACAACAATGTACGCATGACATCAGCTCCGGTCGAGGAGGCTGTACAACCTCCTCGACCGGAGGGGGCATCCCTCCGGCCGAGGAGGTTGTATGACCTCCTCGACCGGAGGGAATCCCCCTCCGGTCGAGGAGGTCATACAACCTCCTCGACCGGAGGGGTTGAGGAGGTCATACAACCTCCTCGGCCGGAGGGATGCCCCCTCCGGTTGAGGAGGTTGTATAACCTCCTCGGCCGGAGGGATCCCTCCCGGTCGAGGAGGTTATACAACCTCCTCGACCGGAGGGAATCCCCCTCCGGTCGAGGAGGTTATACAGCCTCCTCGACCGGAGGGATCCCTCCCGGTCGAGGAGGTTATACAACCTCCTTGACCGGAGGGAATCCCCCTCTGGTCGAGGAGGTTATACAGCCTCCTCGACCGGAGGGATCTCTCCCGGTCAAGGAGGTCATACAACCTCCTCGGCCGGAGGGGGATTCCCTCCGGTCGAGCAGGTTGTATAACCTCCTCGACCGGAGGGGGATTCCCTCCGGTCGAGGAGGTCATACAACCTCCTCGACCGGAGGGAATCCCCCTCCGGTCGAGGAGGTTGTACAACCTCCTCAACCGGGGGGCATCCCTCCGGCTGAGGAGGTTGTATGACCTCCTCGACCGGAGGGAATCCCCCTCCGGTCGAGGAGGTTATACAACCTGCTCGACCGGAGGGAATCCCCCTCCGGTCGAGGAGGTTGTACAACCTCCTCAACCGGGGGGCATCCCTCCGGCCGAGGAGGTTGTATGACCTCCTCGACCGGGAGGGATCCCTCCGGTCGAGGAGGCTGTATAACCTCCTCGACCGGAGGGGGATTCCCTCCGGTCGAGGAGGTTGTATAACCTCCTCGACCGGGGGGATCCCTCCGGCCGAGGGGCTTGCAGTCCTCCCCGGCAGGGCGTGCGGCTGCACGCCCTCCTTGGGGGTGTCGCACGCCTGTAGATGGGCGTGCGAACTGCACGCCCATCTACAGGCGTGCCCACGCCCAAGGATGGGCGTGCAGGACGCACGCCAATAAAAAAAAGGCGTGCGGGTTGCACGCCTTTTTTTTAAGGGCGTGCGTGGGCGTGGGCGTGCCCGGGGGGGCGTGCATTTATCAACCCCCTATATATTCCCTTTTGTCCATCATCTTATCTCTTATCCTGATTCCTTATCGACTCCATTCTTCATTACTCTAACTCGATCATCCTTAAAAACCTCATCTCATCTCATCACTTCTATCCCCTTCCTTCTTTACCGTTCACCTCCTTCCTACTCGCTTCTCTACATATCCTATCTACCGGCTCGTTTATACTCCTTAAAAGCTAAACACTCACAAGTTGGTTGTTCTTCCTTTCCTTATTCTCATCTTTTCATTAACTGGTTGCTTGTCGTCTCTGACCTATCTTTTTCTTTAGCTGTCTTCAGTCATCCTTAATCTTCAGATCCTTACTTCTTCTCCCTTCATAACTTATTTATAAATCTCTGTTCATTAAAGTGGTACGACAAGTTTTTTCTTATTCTTTCTTATCTAAATCACAATTCTGATCCTGTTACTTTAGTCTGGTTTTGGTTCTTAGTAATTTAACATAAAGCGTGAATTCTAATAGTTCTCGTCCAGAAAAATACTACTGGTACAAGAACAAAAGGCTCCTACGTCTAGCAGTACTTTCATTTCCTTATTATCAACTATAACAGTGGTATAACTGGTCTTTCCCATAGTATAGCTCATTCCTGCCTCAGGTTTGTTAGTAAGGAGTTTTGCATCAGATACATGTCCAATTTTAAGTGATTTATCCCATTTTTGCGGTAAATTAGAATCTCCATGAATAGAGTTAATAGACAATTCATCTCCAATATCAGCTTGAATTACTAATATCCTAGCTGTTTCCTCTTCAAATGGTTCACTAGTAACTATCTCAAACTGAGAATGGGTGTCTTCTTCACTATCTGATTTAGATTCTACTTCTACAACATTTATCTTTCTACGGGGATTAGGGCAATCAGGTTTCTTGTGGCCTTTTTCACCACAGTTGTAACACTCAGGTATTACTATTTTCTTGGGTACTTCTGCTGGATTGTTAGGTTTGGGAGATTCTTTCTGCACTTCTCTCCTCTCAGGCAAGTTGCTTCTTGTGTATTTTTTGTTCAATCCATTGAGTATAACCATTTCATGTAGTACACTACTAAATTCAGTTAAGTCTACTCTCATAGATGGCAGTCTACATCTCATTATAGATTCCAATGTTCCTTGACATTGATTTAGAAGTCTGTCATTGGCTTCTTCATCAGTAACATTGATGTGTACACATTCTATTCTCTTCCTTTGTTTCAAACACCATTCAGCAGCTGTTTCTTTTGTTGGGTCAAAGTAATCACTTTCAAAGGCTTTACGCTTTTCATTCTTCCAAATCCTGGTACCATAATGAGCTTTGATCAACTGTTTCCATACAGACCAGGGTTGATTTCCTACAGCTCTGCTTTTAGTAATAAACCAAGAGGAGGCCATCCCTTCAAATAAAACAGTAAGTCTAGAAGTAATAACTTCATCATCAGCTTGGTAAGTTCTTACTATGTGATCAATATACTCAATAAAGCTGATATGATCATACTCTCCTTTACCATCAAATTTGGGCCAATCTTTAAGAGGAGGCATTAATTTATCTATAGCTGTCATATCTGCTCCTTTATACGGTGTGGACATTCTAGGATTTTTATTTAATGACTGATTCTGCATAAAGGGGTTGTTGAATCTTGGTTGGTCATTATCCATAAGTTGAGCTTTATTACTTAAGTCTTGCGGTTTCTCAAGATATTCATTTGGTTTATTCTCTTGGAGTATACCATAATCAAGATTTATATGAGGGGCTTCATCTCTATCTTGATACTTTATGGGTTTTATTTCTTTATCTCCATATTTATTCCTATCTTTTTGAGTTTGGTTAATCATTTCCTCTTGATTAAGGGAGTCTTTTTTGTTCAGATTTTAATTGTTCTATCCCTGAAATTATAATGGATAATTTCGAAATTACATTATCTTTTAACTTTAGAGATTCTATTTCTGAAGTTATCTCAGATAATTTAGAATTGACACTGTTTTCTAGGTTATCTAATTTTTTGTTAATGTTATTACTTAAGTTTGTAATTAATTCTTCAATATTGTCTTCTTTTTTCTCCGGTTTTTTTAAGGAATTAATGATATACTCTGCCATGGATACTTGAGAAGAGTGTAATTCTTCAAGGTAATTAAGAGTGTCATTTGTAATTATCTTAGTTTCTTTGACAGTATCTTTAATCATCTCACTGTCCTTACTAATTTCTATCAATAACTCACAATGCCTCCCTGATAAGTCAATAGGGAGAGGGGAGTCTAATTTTTTTATTACTCCTAGTATGCTTAAATTTAAACAACTCTTAGTTTTTTCTAAACATTGTTCTATTTTATTTGTTATAATTCTTAGGTTTGTTTCGTTATTTACATCAATGGTAGTGATATTGTTATTCAACGATTCTAAAGAGTCGAACAAAGAGTTTATAACATGGGGGCTTAGTCGATGTTCTTGTACAAGTTTGCGGCTACGTGAAGGAGATCGGTCGCTTTTTCCCAGCGTACTGGATCGTCGAAGTTGATCGATGAAGAGCTTTGGTTCTTCCCGGTCTCTTTCTTCTTGAATTTGAGACCGGATAATTTCTTGGGAGGGGATGGGAAGTGTAACTTCTTTTCCTCCCAAGGATTCCAACCTTTTACGTACGTCTCGATCTCCTCGTTGGGGATCAGCTTCTGTAGGGCTTTCTGGCTCTCTTGAGCCGAGGTCAATAACGCTCTCAGCTCTACGGTAGGGCCCTTTCTTAAGGCGGCTTGGCACTGTCTCCAAATGGAGACGTGCTCTTTCACCCGGAGTCGGATCTGCTCTTCTTTCGAGAGCACCTGTATCTCCGGGGTGGAAGGGCGTACCGGGATAGCCTCCAACGATCTTGGGGGTATCTCGTCTACATCCATCACCGTTTCCTCTCCTGGACTCGGCGGAGGTGAGTCTCGCGGGACCCGAATCACCCCTGGTATGGTCAGATCAACCTCCTTGCGAGCAATGCTTGTCATCTGAAGGCTCTTGACGCGTTGCTGGAGCTTCTTTGCGGCTTCGAGCTTGTGTCGGACTTGGGAGGAGACCTTGTAAACTGGGGTGGTTGGATCTAGTAGATTTAACCATTTTTTATTAGTTTTTTATTTATTTTTATATATTTTTATGTGTATTTTAAAAAACTTACTAGCTCCTTTCTCTTGAGGGTTGCTGGTACCGTTGTCGACGGAAGGAGCGGTATTCTCTTTTTCAAAGGAGGCCACTAAAAAAATAAAAATGAGTTCGTGTTTTTTTTTTTTTTTTTTTTTATTTTATTTTTTATAATTTATTTATTTTTTTAGATATTTTATATGTATAAAAAAAGAACTTACTTCTTGCTTGGTATTTCTCTCTAGCAATCCTTTCCTTTTTAACTTTAAGGTCTCGAAGATAGGACTGGAGATTAAGTTCCGCGTCGAGATCTTTTTCCTCGCGGATGTGAGTGTGGTAAGACGCTAAAATCAACCTTTCCTCTTGTGTAAGAAGATCCCAATTGCTAGGGATGTAATTCTTGATGTCTTCTTCTCTTCTTAACTTGAGATAGCGCAGATAATATTGAACTAAAGCTTTGTTGTCCTGTAAGTTCACTGAGAAAGAAAAAAATAAAAAAATTGATGATTAGTATATGTAAACTGATTTTTTAGAGTTTTTTTTTCTTTTTATTTTTCGAAAAAAAATGAATTTTTTTTTATTTACTTTATAAAATTTTTATAAGTCAAAAGTAAAAACAAAAACAGATTTTTTATTAGTTTTTGGATTGGATTTTTATGTTTTTTGATAAGAGATATGAAAACAATAGAGATGTATATTTTTTATATGGTTTATTTTATTATTATTATTTTTTTTTTTTAAAAAAAAAGCGGATTTTCTATTTCAGAAATAAATTTCAGAAATTTCCCGGCCAGACCCCCAATTGTCAGCCTATGTGATGCCAAGGAGTACTCCTTCTAGCTACACAAGGTGCAAAATAAAAGATAAAGAGCAATATAAAGCTCTGGGAGGATTTATAAGAGGTAATACCAATAAGGATATGAGGTATAAGGGGTAAAAGATAATTAATTATATTAAATAAATTTAATATAATTAAAATTATGAGGGGCCTGATAAATCAGGGGTTGTTTAATCCCTCAAAGGTATCTTGCAAGCAGAGGATTTAGGTACCTGAACACACTGGGGCCTGTAAACAGGGGTGGTTTAAATCCCAGATAAAAGATGGGGGAGAATCTCAAGAGAAGGGTTTATCTACTTACTAGTAATAAATTACCTTCAACAGATTTGAGGTTCTTCCAGGGGGAAATTGGGCAGTTGGAAGCGCTTGGAAAGGGTGTTGGAAGAGCTGGGTGGACACTGGGCAATTTCAGGGGAGTAAGAAGGGGCTAAAGAACAGATACTAGGACCTTACCAGACAGAATAACAATTGTAAAAGCTATGTAAGTGGGTACAGGTGGTAGTATATATATTAAAGCATGATCAATCAAAATACAGGGGGAACAAGGGCTCCTTAAATGCCTTTCTGGAGCCCTGATGGCGAAACACAGGATGTATTTTTGGCTATGGGAACATTTAAAAGGAAGGGGTTAAGATTTAATATAAATGTATGTATTTGTTTTAATCAAATTTCCATATGTACAGGCTGTCTAAAATTGGTACAGCCTGTCTATGCTCTGTTACTAGCATCTTGAGGCGCTTCTGAACCTCTGACAATGTTTGTTAGATGTGTTGATCCAAGGTTTTAATTACATGTCAATAAGTCTTTGATTACATGACATATGCACTTGTTGATCACACTTGTCAGAGTTTAAAAGATGTGTGTTGTATACAATGTGAAATACCTCTGTTTGTTTGTTCTGTAGGCGCTTCAAGAGCTTCTTGTGTGATCCCTGTCATGCAGGCTCTTTGGGAATGCATGACTGCAGAGATCTGTCAATCAATAATTTCCCACTAAGGATGTAATACATTTATTTTGAACAGCTGTTCAATTATTATTTTTAGAAGGTTCTCATGTTATTTCCTTCCTCTTGTTCGTGGTCTTTGTCCCTCTGAATCATCCTTAGTTTACCTAGTATGTAATTAAATAAAGGAAATAAATAAATAAATACTATAGTATATTACTAGTATTATATACTTATATTATTAATGTCATATGTATTTATTTTATTATGTTTTTATTTAAATACATTGTTATTTCGTGGTCTTGTATATGTATTTATGGTTTTTGTTATGTATTTTAATGTATAATAATTATTTCAGCGCTTTAGTGGTAATATTCTTTCAAGTTGTTTTACTACTAGAAGTTTTAAGTTATCTGGGGTACTTTGGCTGAAGTACCCTAGGTTATTTTACACGCTCTTTAAGATTATGAAATAATATTTCCACTTATCTTATTATTTATTAACATATTCATTGTTTTATACTTATTACTGTATTTATCTATTTATTATTAATTTACTATGTAATAATGTATTTATTATTTACATATTGTTTTTTTATGTTGCTTTATCTTATTATTATTCATTTATTACCTTTTATTAAATGAGTAATACTATATTTTGCATTTTATGTTTATTTTTGTTCTAGTCAGGTTGTCTCTGAGCTAGTAGCAAGCTGACAGAGAGCGGCAAGGGGTTCTTTCAGAGTTGAAAGGGTGAATGGCAAGTCATCTTCATGGAAGACAACCGACGCACCACGTTCAAGTTTATCCAGCACCGGGTCCCATAAGACCCATCCATGAGCGACATCGGATATCCCTACATGAATGAGCTTTTTAACACGAGGCACAAACTGCTTTGGGTAATTGAGATCATGAAGGTAAGCTTGACACCCAAAAATCCGCATCATATTGAGAGACGGTTTACAGCGCATAAAAAGTTCATACGGTGTCTTATCGGACCCGTCATGAACAACACGATTAAAGACAATCACAGATTGCTTGAGGGCATGAAACCACAGTCAAGTAGGGAGGTTGGAGTGAAGAAGGAAAGTGCAAGCCATGTCTAAGAGAGAGCGATTCGTACGCTTGACATTGCCGTTTTGATGATGGTTGTAGGGAATAGACATTCCATGTTGAATTTGATGATTCTTCAGGAAACTGTTGAATTTATTGGAGATAAATTCCCCACCGTTGTCCGAACAAATACAGAGAACTTCATGACCTGTATGCTTTCAAAAATTTAAGATCCAATCAGTAACGGCGTCGCAAGCGTCAGATTTTTGCTTAAGGCCAAACACTGAAGTCATCCGCGAAAAATGTCATGGATTATTAGGCCATACACGAAACCCCCTATGGCCTCAGGGAAGGGTCCAACCAGATCAATGGAAACAACCAAACCAGGCTGAGAAGCGACATTCCTGGAAGGAGATTGGACAGGCACATGTTGACTTTTGGAAAAAGAACAAGAGTTACATTTCTTATCTGATGAATTAAAATGCCTACACTGCCAGCATAATTGCCTAGGATGAAGTCATCCCAGTCAATCTGGGATGCAATCAACCAATTTAAACTTGGTTGAAATCAACTGATGAAATATAAATCCAAGGGACCCCCCTTGGTTTTATATTTCATTGGTTGAGGTCAACCTACTTTAAATTGGTTGTTTGCATCCTAGTTTAACTGGGATGAACTCAACCTAGGCAATTATGCTGGCAGTGCTATCAGGCAAACTATAGACCAAGTCGTTTAAAATGGAGCGGTTGATGGTCCTGACAGACAAATGGCCCAGTCAAAGATGCCAAACTCGAGAAGAGGTAGATGAAATGGATGATACATGAGCAGGAGCATGAGGAGTGGAAATTGGGATGAATCAGCGACAATTTTTGGAGTAGGAGGGAAAAACAACGGAATTCTGACAAAGGAAAAATTGCCCATGCCAATACAAAACTGATCCGTCCCACTGGTCGAAAAAACCAACCAACAAAACGGTACCGCTGACTTTTGGGCAATAGAGGACCTTACTCAATCGTAGTCGTCCAAATGAGCTATCAATGACAACATCACCGATTCCATCTACGGAAACGCATTCTTCAGACGCCACATGGAGTTGAATATTAGTAGGATGAAAGGAGACAAAGAGGTGGTGACGCGACGTTACATGATTAGTTGCGCCAGTGTTGACAAGGATGTCCTCAGATTTATCCGGCGTGGCCGAAGTGGATGCCAAAGAATTTTTGGTGGTTGGAAGCCAATTTGAAAGTGTCAAAGACTTCTTGGGCTTCGAGGAAGGGTTCCCAATCCATGGGGCGTTGAGAGGAGGAAGACCATTCTTTGATTGTGGGCAATTGGGAGCCCAGTGACCCCATTCCCAACAAGAAGTACAGGGAAACTTGGGTGTCATGAACTTTGTTCCCCAAGTGTCTGCAGGGAGGGAGGAGCAAATTTGGGGAAAAGTTGATCCATGCCTTGCAGTAGATCCTCTAGCTGGACAAGTTCCTCTAAAACGACCTCCTCGTCCTTGTTGGCCAGACAATGCCATGACAGTTGGGGTGGAAGATTGCCTTCGCAATGATTGGTCTACTCAAAGCGTCACACTGAGGATATTGTTGGCCGAGATGTTAATTCCGGGAGAAATGGCCATCCAAGAGTCAATGGTGTTGGCAACTTCATTTTGATGTTGCTGAACAGCAGAATGGAAGATGAGAGAAAGAAGTTTGTTGGTAGTCCATCCACCCAAATGACCTTCGAGATCCAACAATTCCCGCTTGAAGTGCTCAAAACTGACCAACGCTGTATGGGAAACGTCTTTGGACTTTTGAGTCAACTCAGCCCAACAACCAACCAGAAGTGACCAAGATGAACAAGAAAAACGAGACAAAAGTGAAGTCCAAGCCCCGTGGGCCGTCATACCGTTCAGAGATGACCTAAGCATAGGGTCAATCAAGTGTTTAATGACAAAAAGCACACCGAGTGCTGTGCCAGGATCGTCCTTATAAAGGTCTTGATAGAGATAATCTTCACGGCGTGTAACCGTGGCAATTGTTTCTTTCAAGGAAGCCCAGTGAGGAAAATTTGAGCCGTCCAGAACGAGTCAAGGTTCCAGCTTTTCCCCAAGTTGCTGCCACTTCAGTTGATTGGAAACTGAAGTAGTAGTGTTTGAGTCAGCCTTGGAGTTATCAAGCGCTTGAAGAAGTAAGAGCTTGAGAAAATCCTTGTCAAGGCTATCAATCCCTCCTGGCTCATTCATACACCGTAAGAAATCCGTATTGGGCTTGGAGTCCAAAACGGGCGGATTGGGAAGCAAAAAAGGAGAAGGCTCCAATGGGATTGATGTTTCGCGGTCTTTTCCTTTAGTAGACGGACCAGGAAGATTGGCAGGCTGAATGGGAGAAGTCGGTCGAGGAACAGAACAAGTGGTAGCTTGATTAGAATGACAAGGGAAGGGACACATGACAAGAGGTTGGAGGAAGCGGAGTGGGAAGGGGGTCGGGAAGAGGAAAATGAGGAAATGAACTGGGGACAACAGATTGTGAACTTCGATTGTCGTCTGACATAGAGGAAGCGGAATGAAAGGAAGATGGGGAGGAATGATTAGGGGATTGTGGAGGGGTGACTCTTGCAGAGAAATTTGGGATGATGACTTCAAAGTTCTGAGATCGAGTATTAACCATAAAAACGTGGAAAAGTGCAAAGGAGAAGTTGTACAATACTTTAATAGAGATAAAAGTATGTGAATTCTAAATATAAGGGAGATAATAAGGACTGAAACGCTGGTGACAGCACGGGCTCATAACCTGAAGAGATGGGATATCAGGTTAATGGATTTTGTAGTAGAAAACTCCCCCAAGGGATCAATATGATTGCTATGAGAATAGAATTTATATACAAGTATGATTACATAATTGGGTTAGTGAGAATAATTGTGTAAATCTATAAAATTATGTGATAGAGTATTATGTGATGAAATATTATGTAAAACCATGGAAGTATCGTAATGCCTAAAGTGCCATAGCACAACTGTTGTAGCACAGAGCAACCTTAGTAATAAGGATTACTCCATACTACCATGTAATATGACAAATACATATTATATAATCTTGACTACGCTTTCACATCCTGTAAATACTATATAATCATGTAGATTCCACTTACATGATTCTATCCTTATGTAATATATGATATAGTGCTCTATCAGGTTATGAGCCTTCTCGTTTGTAAGAGCTCTTTATATCAAACAAACTTCAAATTTCTTGTAATTTCATCGTCTGTCGCCTGTGTGGCCCTCCTAAAAGAAATTGTTTTCATCTCTCTCTAACTACCTATCATCGCCTGTGTGGCCTCACCAATTCTCTTCTGTCTCTTACATCCGCTGTTTTGCGCGTTTCCCATGCTGTGTGCTTACCTCACCCCTCTATTCCTTGTCTCAACCGCGGGGTTCTGCCTGTTCTTATGCTTTGGCAAGATTCAACTCTGCTATAAAAACTCTATCAATCTAAACCATTTCCTATCTTCTTTTAACATCTCACATCTCCAACGTCATTTTCTACGTATCATCTCCTTCTTTCATTCTCCCTATCCTTCCGCTTCCCATCCTATTCCCTTCTTCCCTTCCAATTTGCCCGTTCAACATTCCCCACCCCATGTTGCCGACCAAAAAGCCTATACACAAGCTTCCCTCCATGAAAGCGACGAGTCACTCAACACAGAACTGCGTCAAGCCGAACAAGGACACGTCCCATTGGCTCCCACTTGGCTCAACAACAGATTTGCCAACAACAGACAGCGCCTGTCACGCTGCAACCAATGGGCTCAGCTTTGACTACTCATCGAACTTCAAACTGCATCCTCAGCCTTGAATGCATACTCAGCTTCGAGATGCTTTGGCAAATGCATCTTTGACATTCATCTCATTTCAAATGCAATTGCGTGACACTTAACTCAACGAACATCTTCAACATTTAGTCAACCTCCTTCAAACTAGCATTTCTAAAAGCTAGCAATTGCTTAATCCGGTGATCCTCAGTATCTTTGAACTAATCAATAACCCTTCTTTGATTAGCACTCAAGATCTGAACCCTCAGTGTCAGCTTGCTACTATGACAGAGCAACCTGTCACAAGTTTCCTACAAAAATTATTATAAAAAATATATAATATCAAATAATAGTTAGAATATTATTTGATATTCTAAATCTACACTAGAATTAACCTAGGGTACCTCACTCACAGGTACCCCTAATTCTCACTCCTTCACTATGTAAATTAGCATACAAGAATTAGCAAGTACCTTTAATAAAAAGCACTTGCATCAATTAAATGCTTATATATGTAAATACATATGCTTAAAACCCCATTTCCAGTCACGGAAATGAGGTGTTGTGTAAATTAGGGGAGATAGTGTAAATACACCGTGTTTTACTCAAACCCCGCGTACCGCAGTCCGCAGAACTTGAAGTTCAACCCGCGTGACTGAAAGCCCGCGCCAAAGTTGGGATATAAGCCCCCGCGCAAGCATTAAGCCCCTTACAGGCTCTCAGCTGGCACGCGGACTCCACAGTCACTCAGGTACACCCAAATCAGTAAAAACACGCCCCAGTGACCTCATTACATATGTTACATATGTAATAAAGGTTACTGGGGATTAAATAATTAATTATATTAGATTGTATTATTATTTATACATATAAATAAAAATATACTGACTGAACAAACAGTACAAACAATACTGTGGCTTATTATAAAAATACAAATAAGCCACTAGTATTAAATCTATAACAACCAGTACTGATGTACTACAGACTGTAAGACAATATAAATATGTAAATAATAATAAAATACATTAATGAAATCAATTGGTGACGTGTATTCAAAGCAGGGGCTGCTGAAGCGTCACCAAGAAAGCAAAAATGGCCAAAATGTGGTCCAAAGATCCCACAAGTTGGCCAATAATACCTACAGGGTCCCCAGGGGGAACTCACGACTATTTAAGGAGCTCTTCAACCGCCCAAAGAAGGCTCCTCATGCTTCCCAATACCCACTAACAACCTTACCCACTTATTATTAGATATACATCTTTATAACACAGTCTGGTAAGCTTCTTAGTAGTTATTCTTTAGCCCTGTCTTCCCCAACAACTTCACAGTGACCACTCAGCTCCACCATCCATCCATCCAAGCGCTTCAAACTGTCCAGTTTCACCCAGAATATCCCCAAGATCCCTCAAGGTTTATTACTAGTAAGTAATAACCCTTTTCTTGAAGATATTCCCCCATTTCCATTCCTGGGATTAACCCACCCCTGTTCCAACAGGCCCCAGTGTTCCAGGTACCTAAATCCTCTGCAATTTATTTGTAAGATACCTTAGAGGGATCTAAACCACCCCTGATTTATCAGGCCCCTCTGGTTTTAATTATATTAAATTTATTTAATATAATTATTACCACCTTTTTCTCTAAATTTTACGTCACAATTCCCTCATATTATTTGGGAATTGTAACTCTTTTACCTTACCCAGAGTTTACCACTCTTTTCCATTCATTCTTGCACCACCTGTAGCTAGAAGTACTTGTCCTTGGCATCAGGGAGGCTGACACTCAGCCTGGCACTTACCCTCTTTCATCAAGCCTCGCACTTGCGCTTACCTTATCACCCAGGATTTACACATCACTCATCTGTTCAAATTTCCTCTTTATCACATGTTTGAATCAATCATAGTTACTGTCATAGCATTGTCTTTAAACCTCATTGGTATATCTTTTTTATATCCATGTATTTACTTCATACTCGTTGGTACATCTTTTTTATATCTGTGTATATACTTCATACTTGTATCTTGCCTCAACACTCATTCATCACTCAGATTCAACAGTAGTTCTTTTTAATATAAATACTGTTGTACTTTTCTCTTCACTCTCTTTTCTCAGTTAATTATAATAAAAGTTCTTTTTGCTAAAATCCTCTGAGTCCAACTTGACCCATTACCTTGAGTTGTGCTCACAGACTTCCTCAAGCATCTTATCTTCAAATTTATCTTTGAGCCTTCTTCGAACTTATCTTCGACAATCCTAGTCTCATTTCTCCTTTGCGCTTCGACCAGCTAAATCCCCTTAGTACGTTGGGTTGGTCACATGACAGCGCCATAGGCCCACCCAGACCACCTACCAGCCCCAACAAAATGCAGAGCATCGCTCCCATCAACCGGTTGACAATGTCACCTTCATCTTGGATCAACGAGTTATTAACGGTATCGTGAATGCCGCAGTGTCGGAATTTGGTTCCGCCAACATCTTGAGGGTGGACGGTGCAAATTTCCGTCAACGGATCAATGACATGGAAATGATGGCCAGCAATCACCTCAGCGATTCCAACTACTACAACGGCCCCTGCGTTAGAACACGGACGGAACCTGCAGCGCGGTGGATCATCTTGGCACCAGGAAAAAAAAGTTGGCACCTCTATGGAGGTGCCTTTGCTTATCTCTTACCTATCCTCAACATATCAACACTGTATCTTGACTGTATCCCCCACTTCAACAGAATGTATCAATGAGGTATCTTGTTGTCACATGACTGCTCCAAAGTTGAAGTATTTCCATATATTTGATTAATAATTTTTCAAATGGTAAGCAAATCCCCGATAAACTTCATGAAATTTGACTAGTGATCATGAAAAACCACAAGGAGGGGAATTCACTGTATGTCTCCATTTGTCCCCCACATGTTACGTCTTGCTAACTCAACTTTGATCTTCAGCGCTTGATACAACATGTCGCCACCCTGATAGGGTCAAAAAGCAAAACTCTACCTCATCATGATGAAGAGGAATTGCGCATGGATATTGATGATCAGGTGGAGGATCTCTTGAGTTATCCAGACTACCCGTATCCTCGTGGTCCTGGTCATCCATCCGCTACCCCCAAAACATTGGCCATCATGCGCAGGATGATGACTGCCGCCGGAGTTCATTCCTTCTGCCCAAATTTCAACCAACCAATCAACAGTCCTGATAATGAACATCTGCTTGATCTGGCTGTGAAGACATTTGTTGAGCTGGTCAAATGCAAAGAGTACACTGGAATTGTTCCCAAAGGTCTGAAAGAGGAAAGCATCCAAAATGCCATTCATCTCCATGTTACCCAGCAACTCAGTAGACGGTCAGTTTTTTCCTGATGCTTTGTTTACCTATCATATTGATTCACGTCTCCTTACTAAACAAATTTCATCAGGTATCAACAAGAGAATAAGTGGTCCAACAGTCAACAAGAATCACAAGACAAGACTGCTTGGCGCACTTCTAGATTGGTTAATGTAAGCAAAAATTGAATTGACTGCTTAAATATATTCCTGGACTAACAAAACCAAACTTTTCTTGCAGCTACAACACGCCCAAATTGCAACCTTAAGCAAGTATCAAAAGCTTTTGGGCCTTGTTCCAATTGTTGAAGGCGCATGCAGTGACAATGATACCAATGATGAAGTATCTCAAATGATCCAAATTGCTTATTCAAAAAGAAATCCCAAAAAATGCACCGTTTGATCAATCCCATGGCAACATCACAAAATTTCTCGCATGATGCGTAAAATTGATGATTTGAAGGCTGCTATGATAGCAGCAACCCCGAAAGGCTCTTCTGGTGCTGCGGCCCGGTGTGGTAATCCATACCTTTTCACATACAAACATCAACAACTTACATTTCCTCTCACATATACTTCATTATTATTACATGATCAGATTCTAAATACAAAACTACCCCTAGTCACTCACTCAAAGTACCCCTGATTTCCCTTTGGTTCAGAAGTTATTAGCATTCTTAGAATATTACCACTTATAACCACATAACTTTACCAATACTACAACCCCATAGGATATTATACAAGGTATTGATTTATAAATATACAGTACATAAATAAAACACAGATATTACATACTCTTCTTTAGTTTATATCTTCTTTGGTATAAAGTTGTACAGCACAGTCATTCATATTACATAGTTACATCCTCTGCCTTTATCATCCTCTTTGGTTACTAGTCACATTACATTCCTTATATACATAGTTACTAGCTACATTGGCTCATCTTTCTTACACTATCACTACTCTCTTTTTGGTTGTATACCTCTGAACACATTTCCCCTTTCTCTTTACTGCCAGGATCAGCCATCTTGTGCCCTTTTGTATAAGTAGAACTCCCTTTAGTTCTATGGTTGAGGATGCACTCCCCTTTTAGAGAAAGTACAGTTTACGTTTACCTTTACCTTGAAACCTTTTACATTTACTTTTGCATCAACCTTTACACAAATAACAATCATAACACATACCCCATACTCTTTCTCAGTGCTTTTCTCACTCCTCTTAAGGTCCCTGCCTCAGATTGATTAAACAACCTAAGTTCCCATTAGTAGCAGCAGTCTAAGGATTAGTAGAAATATAGCCACACCTCTTTTCTTTCTTTTTCTTAGTGAAACCCTTTCCCCTCAGCATTAGTCAAGAAGGGCAGCCTCATCAGCACCTGTAGCTTCAACATCTTCTACTTTCTAGGGGCGTTGATAAACGCACGCCAACGGCGCACGCCAACGCCAACCCGCACGCCAATTTTTTTTGGCGTGCGGGGCCTACACGCCAAAAAAAAGTGGCGTGTAGGGTCTACCAGCCAATTTTATTTGGCGTGTGAGACCCACACGCCAAAAATGGCGTGTGGTTCCCACACGCCAATTGTTTGGCGTGCGCTCCCACATGCCAAACAATTGGCGTGTGGGAGCGCACGCCAAACAATTGGCGTGCGGCTCCCACACGCCAATTGTTTGGCGTGTGGGGGGATCCCGCTCACGTAATCGAATGGGAGGTCCCATTCGATTACGTGAGCGGGCCGGCTGACGAGGTTATACAACCTCGTCAGCCGGGAGGACTTCCTCCCGGCCGACGAGGCTATACAACCTCGTCGGCCAGGAGGAAGTCCTCCTGGCTGACGAGGTTGTATAACCTCGTCAGCCAGGAGGACTTCCTCCCGGCCGACGAGGCTATACAACCTCGTCGGCCAGGAGGAAGTCCTCCTGGCTGACGAGGCTGTATAGCCTCGTCGGCCGGGAGGATACAACCTCGTCGGCCAGGAGGAAGTCCTCCTGGCTGACGAGGTTATACAACCTCGTCGGCCAGGAGGACTTCCTCCTGGCTGACGAGGTTGTATAACCTCGTCAGCCGGGAGGAAGTCTTCCCGGCTGACAAGGTTATACAACCTCGTCAGCCAGGAGGACTTCCTCCTGGCCGACGAGGTTGTATAGCCTCGTCGGCCGGGAGGAAGTCCTCCCGGCCGACAAGGCTATACAGCCTCGTCAGCCAGGAGGACTTCCTCCTGGCCGACGAGGTTGTATAACCTCGTCGGCCGGGAGGAAGTCCTCCCGGCCAACAAGGTTATACAGCCTCGTGCCGGGAGGAAGTCCTCCCGGCTGACGAGGTTGTATAACCTCGTCAGCCGGCCCGCTCACGTAATCGAATGGGAGGGCCCATTCGATTACGTGAGCGAGGGGGGACCCGCACGCCAAAAAAATTGGCGTGCGGGGCCCACACGCCAAATAAAATTGGCGTGTGGGAACCACACGCCATTTTTGGTGTGTGGGTCTCACACGCCAAATAAAATTGGCTGGTAGACCCTACACGCCACTTTTTTTTGGCGTGTAGGCCCCGCACGCCAAAAAAAATTGGCGTGCGGGTTGGCGTTGGCGTGCGCCGTTGGCGTGCGCCGTTGGCGTGCGTTTATCAACGCCCACTTACTAGATTTGTTGTCTATTTCCCCTTCAAGCTCTTTCCTGATCCTTTAGGAGTTCCACAAGTGGTGTCCCAACAGTGGCCTTATTTCCTTCAGTTTTAATCTTTCAGTCTTAGTTTCCTGCTACTACACCAACTTACAAATTCAAATCAATTCTATCATACCTAATCCCTTCATTCCATTTCTAAGTGCATCATCTATAAATAAAACCCCTAAAAACATATCTCCCTGTTAGTTTCTCTACATATCACTTCCTTGTCTCTCCACTTACTTTCCATCATGTCCAGCCCTCAACAATCCCCTGCCCTGAACATCAGCCACAACCTAGGAGAAACCTCTGGACTCACCCAAGGATCAGCCAACAACAACCAAGGATCAGCCACCAACAACCTGGAACCTAGTATCACCAACACCCCCAATACCTCTAGGCCTGTTGCTCCTTTCCAACTGGCCAACCCTGGCTCATTCACCCACTACAGAAATAACCCTGCAAACTCAGAAAGCTCCCATTTGGAAGGATCCAGGCATCAGTCCCCAACCCAGCAAGCCTCAGACAGAATGAACACCCACTTTTTGGAAAGAGAAGCTGTAATTCCCAAGTACCAAGGACCAACCAAGGCTGTCAAGATTAAACCATTGGACAAGGAACTATACTTTGATGGAACCAATATGCCTGTGGAGAAGTTCATTAAAAGCACTGCCAGCATAATTGCCTAGGATGAAGTCATCCCAGTTAAACTGGGATGCCCTCAACCAATTTAAACTTGGTTGAAATCAACTGATGAAATATAAATCCAAGGGACCCCCCTTGGTTTTATATTTCATTGGTTGAGGTCAACCTACTTTAAATTGGTTTTTTTGCATCCTAGTTTAACTGGGATGAACTCAACCTAGGAAATTATGCTGGCAGTGAAGGTATGAGAATGCTGGATCAGCTGATGGAGCTTCCTCTAGGGACCTGGCCATGCAAATTATTTCTTTTCTCAAAGGGATGGACTTAAAGGATGAAGTAGAGGAGATGACTGGCCATGAGGACTTGGATTGGGAGGTCTTGAAGAAACAACTCTTGGACAGATTTGGATCACCTCTTCCCCTGGTGAAGTATACCAAGCAAGACCTAAAGAAGCTCAACTACTCTACCATCCAAGCTGGAGGAATCAAGACCCTGGAGGAATTCAAAACATTCAGGACTAAGTATGAGGTAATAACTAACTATCTTTTCAGAATGGGACAGACATCACATGTGGAGGAGTCTAGGGAAATCTTATTGGACTCACTCAGCCCAGAATTGGAATCTTCAGTCACCAAGGAACTCATTAGGGACAACAAGATGCTAGCCTCAAAGGATGGAGGTGATATTCTTCCAAATACCCAGGTCCTGGTCACCTACATACACAGGGAGGTTCAGTCAGCTTCAGTAATGGAAAGAAGGAAGACAGCCAGGAAAGATATCAGTCAGGAACCAGTCAACACACCTTCTATAGCCCCACCAGTCAAACTCCCACCTGTATACAAATCCCCAGCTCCAAACACCTCTTATTCCACAGATCAGAAACTAGACTCCCTCATTAAGCAATTTGCAGCTCTCACTGCTGGAAAATCTGCCCCACCTCATTTGTCTGGAAATCCTTCTGGACAAGCATATGGACCAAGGAACCCAGACTTCAAGTGCTTCTACTGCTTCCAACCAACCCACACAATCACCAGATGTAGTCTCTTAACCTATGATGAATCAGTTGGATCAGTTCTCAAGGATGGAAGAGGATTCAAACTTCCAGACAGCTCACCAATTCCCTGGGATTCCAGCAGGCCAATCAAATCAGTTGTGGATAAATTTATCAAGGATTCCTCAGAAGCCACTACATCATTTGGACATATATCTTCCTTTGGCCAACTAGAGGAAATGGACCCAGAAATCCAAGGATTCTATGAAGCAGACCTAGGGAAAAGGACTAGAGGAAACAAGGACCAAGAGGAAGAATCAGATAAAGGAAAGAGGACCAAGAAAGACCAGGAAACTTTAATGGACATGGATCAACAGGACTTACTCAGAATGGCTACCTCTTCCCCAGGCCCCAGTTCCAGGTTCCCTTCCAATCCTCAGAATACTAAAGACAGGTTCCAATCCAGTGAAGAATCAGAAAAACCACCCAAGGAAAAGGCCCCAAGGAAGACTTACTTGGAAAAGACTTTGGCCAAGGAATACCCAGGAATGGAAGAAGAAACAGCTGGAAGGATTCTGAAAGCCATTGTACCACTCAAAGCAGGAGAAATATGTGCCATAGCCCCAGGAGTGGTGGACCACATCAAGAAAAGGATCAGTAACAGAAGATTGCCAGTGGACCCAGATATAACAGGAAACTCTGGAGCATTTGAGGAAGGAGATGAGGAGGAAAAGGATTCAGTAACCCATTACTCTTCTTTAGGATATGTCAAACTCACCATATCTGGAAAAACCTTTGAAGCCCTTTTGGACACTGGATCCATGGTCAACATCATCCCTGAAGAAATGGCTCATCACCTTGGATTAGTCATAACAGAAAAACCAATGAAGCTCAAGGGAATTGGAGGCCACCACACTGGAATACTTGGGATTGCTGAGAAGGTGGAAGTACTTGTGGGAAGAGTGACCAAGCTTGTCCATTTCTGGGTGGCCAGAGGAGGAGTTCAGTTCATAGTTGGAAAACCTTTTTTAATGGACATGTCAGCAACCATCAAATACAATGGACCTAGGGAAGAATCACTCTCAATAATGGAAAAAGGACAATCTTACCTGGTACCAATCCTCCTCCCCATCCATCACAAATGGGAAACATCTCTTCCAGTCAACCTTGTTACCAGGGATTTTTTGGACCAAGGGCAGAACTTCCATTTCTCCAAATAGGGGAAAGGGACCTGCCAAAACAACCATTAGAAAATTATGCCCCTTCCTTGTCAGAATCTCATATCACCTGTGCAGCAAAATATAATCAACACTAAAAAAAATCAAACCAGTCAATCAACCTATGCCCCTATCACTCAATCCACCTCTTTCCAGGCCAGAACTGTCTAGAGATCCATATGCCACCCCTTTAAACCCAAATCCTCCAGAATTCATACCTACAACAAAGATCACACAAGAAAGACTGGATCTCATTAACTTTGGCCCCACTGGATGGCTGTCAAAGGAAGAACACAAATTATTAGTATGGGTCATCACCCTCAGGCAGGCAGCTTTGGCTTTTTCAGAAGAAGAAAGAGGACTACTGAAACATACCTATGGACAACCTTATATCATCCCAGTCATTCCCCATGCACCTTGGCAACAGAAACCTATTCCCTTACCTGCCCCCATCAAATCCCAATTTATTGAACTAGTAAGGGAAAGACTCAGGACTGGCCTCTATGAACAATCTTTCTCCAGTTATTCCAGCCCAGTTTTCTGTGTGAAGAAACAAAATGGAAAATTGAGGATAGTTCATGATCTTCAGAAACTCAACAAAGTCACCATTAAGGATGCAGGCCTACCACCATCTCCAGAGGAACTAATTGAATCATTCACAGGCAGGGCTTGCTATGGACTAGGAGACATAATGGGAGGATATGATGAAAGGGAGTTAGCACCAGAATCCAGGCCCTTGACCACATTTGAAACCCCCCTAGGAAGATTTCAACTCACCAGATTACCCCAAGGAGCCACCAATTCAGTTGCAGTGTACCAGGCCCAGATGATGTGGATTCTTCAGGATGAGCTACCACAGAATATGGGGATCTTTATTGATGATGGAGGAATCAAAGGACCAACTTCAGACTACAATGGAGCAACTCCAGAAGAAAACCCACAGATCAGAAAATTCATCTATGAATATGCTATCACTTTGGAAAGGATTCTGTATAGGATTGAAGAAGCTGGACTCACTATATCTGAACAGCAATTTGCTTGTTGTGTCCCTGCCTTGGATTTGGTTGGTCATGTTGTTTGTAAAGAAGGAAGGAAGATATCAACAAAGAAGCTTAACAAAATTGAAACCTGGCCAGTCCCTACCACACCAACAGAAGTCAGAGGATTCCTGGGAATATGTGTCTATGTCAGAATGTTTATCAAGAATTACTCCACCATCACTGCTCCCCTCAGAAAACTTACTAGGAAGGACTCAACTTGGGACTGGACTGAAGATTGCCAGGCATCCTTTGAAAAACTGAAGAGAATTATTGGCAAGGATATCACTCTCAGTAAGTTGGACTATGGACCTAAAGCAGGACTTATCAAACTATCAGTGGACTCCAGTTATATTGCTGCAGGGGCTATACTCACCCAGGAGGATTCCAATGGACTAGACAGGCCTGTTATCTATGAATCAGTGGTCTTTTCCAAGAGAGAGTCAGAATATTCCCAATCCAAACTGGAACTCTGTGGTGTCACCAAAATTCTCAAGAAGCTTCAGACCAAGCTATGGGGCCAGCATTTTCAGCTCAGAGTGGATGCACAATGCCTTATAGGAATGATCAACAACCCTTCACTGCCCAATGCCCCTATGAACAGATGGATTGCCTTTATTCAGTTATTTTCTTTTGATTTGGTTCATACACCTGGGAAGACTTTCACATTACCTGATTCACTTTCTAGGAGACCTTTGGACCCAGAGGAAGAGAACTGCCAGAGTTTTGATGAAGATGAAAAATGGATAAAGCCTCACCCTGGTTTTGGACTGAAGATTTCTTCTGTTGGCCTGCTTCTGGGGACATCAGCTAAGTTGGGGGAGGAGTTATGCAACCTACAACAAGGAATCTGGAAACACCTTCAGGAATATCTTTCAACCATGAACAAACCACCTGGATGCAACCCCCTGGATTTCAAACAAATTCTGCATAAATCAGCCAATTTCTTCCTCTCCAATAATGTCTTGCACAGAATTAACAAACCTTTTTCCCAGATAGTTGTTACCACTCCCTCAGCCCAAAACAATATCCTCCAAGCTCTTCATGAAACACTAGGCCACAGAGGTATTTCAGAAACTTACAGAAGGACTACACTCAGGTTTTGGTGGCCAGACTCAAGAAAGGTGTAACCAAGTGGGTCCAGTCTTGTGAAGCTTGCCAGAAAAGGAATTCAGTATTGCCAATGGAACCCAAGAAGCCTACTGGAGCAGCAACAATCTTTGGAAGAGTCAGCTTGGATACAGTTCATATCAAGGCTGGGAAATGGAAATACCTGGTAATTGCTAGAGATGATTTGTCTGGATGGGTTGAAGCAGTTGGTTTGGAGAAGATTCAAGCAAAGAAGATTTCACAATGGTTCTTGGACAACTGGATCTACAGATATGGAGCACCTTGGTCAGTTACAGTGGATGGAGGCTCAGAATTTGGTCAACAATTCCAGAAATCACTAGTGGAAGCAGGAATAAAAGTCAAAGTTACCACACCTTATTACCCTGAAGCTAATGGAATGGTGGAAAGAGGACATCAGGCCATCAAGGACACTTTGGTTAAACTATGTGGACAAGAAGGCAAGAAATGGAGGAATTATTTACCTCTGGTTTTATTTTCAGACAGGATTTCCACCAAAAGATCAACTGGATACTCCCCTTATGAATTGGTACTTGGACAGCCCCCCATCTTACCAATTGACTTAGAGTTGGAAACTTTTTTTGGCATTGATTGGGCCAAAGTAAACAGCACTCAAGATCTTCTGTTGGCCAGGACTCTCCAATTGGAAAATAGGGATCACATTCTTCAAAAGGCTCATCAAAAATTGCTGGATACTAGGAAAACATCTGTGGACTATTGGAACAGGAAGAAGACACCTAGAGAACCACTTCAAACAGGGGATTTGGTATTAGTATATAATAAATCCTTGGACTCCCAATATGGAAAGCTCTTTGAGAACAAATGGAATGGACCTTACAGAATTACTACTCAAAATCCTGGAGGCTCTTATTCATTGGAGGAACTGGATGGCACTGCATTAAACAGAAGATATGCAGCAAGTCATGTTAAAAAATATCATTCAAGACCAATTGATATAGAATAAATCCCTCTGGCTTACCTAAAAACACAAAAAAAAAAAAAAAGAAAAAAAAAAAAAAAATCGTACAGGTCAAATTAAATAAAATAAAAATAAAAAACTCACAAAAAAAAAAAAAAATCTCATTTCTTTTCATCCTTCTCCTGTCTTTCCTGGATGATGGTATGCATCATTATTTAAAAATAAATAAATATAAAAATATATAAAATATATAAAAAAAAGAAAATCAGTTCTTTTATTTTTTTTTAGTATTTAGAGAAGATTACACACGGAATCGAAGGCGTCCTGGAGGCGACTGTACAACCGCTGCCGAGATGCTGCCGCGGCCCGGGGATCGCGATGATTGGACCGGGCAAACTCGGTTAGGTGTTCGTTCACGGTATCGTGGAGCGCGGCCACCTCTTCTAAAGAGAACGAGTCACGAGTAAAGGGGCCGAACGATTCAACGTTGGCCACATGATGGATGGATTGAGCAGCTGTAGAGGATTCAGATTTGGCGCTGTTCGTCGATGATGAGAAAGAGGAACCAATCGACAGCGGACGAGTAGGGGACAACATGGTAAGGGGATCTAAAAAGTAAACCTACAAAGCTTTTCGATTAAAAACATACAACAACCATTGGAATGGTATTTGTTGGAGGAAGCGAGGTGGGGAACAACGACAATATTGTCGAGGCCTTATAAAAGCCATCTAATATTTTCGACGCCGGTGAACGACCCGGGAATACGTTCTTGTATTCGTTTTTTTTCTTTCCTTCTTTTCTCCTCTCCTCAGTTCCTTTGGCCTACAATACATAGTCAATGCCGATGCACGACCCGGGCTTCTTTCTTTTTTTTATCTTTCATTTTATTTTATTTTCCCCTGTTCTCTCCCTTGATCGTTCTTCTTACCAGTAAAGAAGAACGGTTCGGTTTTCATCTCCGAGGTCGTTCTTCGACCCGGAGGAACGTTTCCTGCGCTTTGGAGACGCTGGTGATTCCGCGGATACAGTATCACCTGAACCCCGCGTCCACTCTCCGCGCGGATTCACCTTTCATTTCCGGTGGCACCCCTCACCTCGCTGGAGAATCAAGACCACAGAAAATTTTCATTTTAAAAAAAAAAAAAAAAAAAAAAAAGCAAAAATAACTAAAAACATCAAAAAAAAAAAGAGAGATAAAACCAAAAAAAAAATAAAAAATAAAAAATGACCATATTAAAACAAAACAGACAAATTAAATTTTCTCTTTCTGGATACCAGATAATACAGGAGGCTTGGAAATCAAATCATCAGGAAGATTTAAAAGGGACCCATGAGGAGAACTAAAAAAAAAGAGAAGAAGGAGAATCATCCCATCCTGAAGAGGGGAATCATCCTATCCCCAGGAACCCAATGGAATCATCCCCCCATCCATCATCCATCATCCTCATCCTCTTTTATTTTCCCTCTTCACTCCACTTCCTGATTTCTGGACCACCTCCTTAGTTATTATAACTCTTTACTTTCATTAACCATCAGAGTTTTATTGAAGCATATATAAATTAAAATTCCCTTTGCATATAACATTACCCCTTTCCATCACTTTCCTTCAGAATCCTTTACCCTTTGATATATATATATAAAGCTTTTAAAATCATTACATATTTTAGAATACTCATATACAGTCACCCTTCTTCTCTTGAATTACCACCCATGACCATTTTACCCTTTCTTTCATCATACATTTAAATACTACATATTATCATTACCCTCTTACCACATCATCAACACCCCTCTTTCTTCTTGCCATTATCCTTACCCTTTCTTCTCTTCCCATATTACCACTACCCCTTCTTTACATTACCCTTACCCCTTACACTTCACTACTCCTTACTCTATTCCCATTTTACACTAGCCCTCCTTCTTTGAATTACCTTTACCCCTTACACTTCACTACTCCTTACTCTATTCCCATATTAACACTACCCCTTCTTCTACATTACCTTTACCCTTTACATTCTATTACTCCTTTGCTCTTCACTCCATTTCCATATTACCACTACCTCTTTTCCCACATCAACAACTACCCCATTACATTTAAACCATTACCATATCACCATTACCTTTTACTCTATTACCATATTGCCTCCAATCCTTATTAAATTACCCTTTACATCTTTTTATATTATTACATATATTACATCTTACAGTTATAGGATACAAACTCTGGATTAGAAAGCACTGGACTTGGATAAAGGAATAACGGACTCACTTGGATGGTGGCTCTATGAGGATTACCTGGACCTTGACTTGGACCTTTGGACAGCAGAAACTTGGACTAAACCCTGGATCTCTCCTGCATGTTGTTTAGAATGGAATTTATTTTTAGGAGCCTTGGACTTTGGACTTTATTGGACCCTGGATTCATTCTGAGTTGGAATGTAATATAATTCTAGGAGGCCACTGGACCTTGGACTTTATTGAACCCTGGATCATTCTAGCATGTTTTTTTGGATGGATTTATTCTTTAGGAGCTCTTGGATTATGTTGAATATTGGCTTTTCTGGATATCTTGGACAACTATACTCAGGATTCAGTAATATATGTACACTAGGACTCTGGATTTGGATCAAGACTTCCTTCTTCAGTATGTGGACCTAGGAATTGGCCACCTTGGATGGATCTGGACTTCCCTCTTTGGCTTTGGACTTTTCACCCTTTCCCCCCTTACTCTCTGGACTTCTCTCTGGGAAAAACTAGTGGACTCTTATTTTGGATACAGACATCCTTTTGTGGCAGCACCTCTTTTATTTGGACTGGACCTCCTTGGCTTGGATACAGACTTCCTTCTTTGGCTATGGACTTTTCCTTCCCCTACATACCCCCACTCTCAGTTTTCTCCCTAAAATTCCCTTTTTCCATCATCATTATTACTCTGAATCAGGTTCCTCTTTTTTCCCTGCCTGGGGACAGAAAGCTTAGTTGGGGGAGGATGTGGTAATCCATACCTTTTCACATACAATCATCAACAACTTACATTTCCTCTCACATATACTTCATTATTATTACATAATCAGATTCTACATACAAAACTACCCCTAGTCACTCACTCAAAGTACCCCTGATTTCCCTTTGGTTCAGAAGTTATTAGCAGTCTTAGAATATTACCACTTATAACCACATAACTTTACCAATACTACAACCCCATAGGATATTATACAAGGTATTGATTTATAAATATACAGTACATAAATAAAACACAGATATTACATACTCTTCTTTAGTTTATATCTTCTTTGGTATAAAGTTGTACAGCACAGTCATTCATATTACATAGTTACATCTTCTGCCTTTATCATCCTCTTTGGTTACTAGTCACATTACATTCCTTATATACATAGTTACTAGCTACAGTGGCTCATCTTTCTTACACTATCACTACTCTCTTTTGGTTGTATACCTCTGAACACATTTCCCCTTTCTCTTTACTGCCAGGATCAGCCATCTTGTGCCCTTTTGTATAAGTAGAACTCCCCTTATTTCTATGGATGAGGCAGGCACTCCCCTTTTAGAAAAAGTACAGTTTACATTTACATTCACCTTTAAACCTTTTACATTTACTTTTGCATCAACCTTTACACAAATAACAATCATAACACATACCCCATACTCTTTCTCAGTGCTTTTCTCACTCCTCTTAAGGTCCCTGCCTCAGATTGATTAAACAACCTAAGTTCCCATTAGTAGCAGCAGTCTAAGGATTAGTAGAAATATAGCCACACCTCTTTTCTTTCTTTTTCTTAGTGAAACCCTTTCCCCTCAGCATTAGTCAAGAAGGGCAGCCTCATCAGCACCTGTAGCTTCAACATCATCTATTTACTGGATTTGTTGTCTATTTCCCCTTCAAGCTCTTTCCTGATCCTTTAGGAGTTCCACACCGTGTATGATAATTTCCGCGCTTTTGGAAGTACTCCTTACATACATATTCCCCATGAAAAGAGAAGCAAGCTTGATGCACGTGCCCTCATAGGTCAGGCAGTTGGCCATTTGGATACCAGTAAAGGATGGCTTTTTTGGGTGCCGGACAAAAGGTGTTTTGTTTCGTCGGCAATGGTAAGGTTTGAAAATGATCCAACAACCGCGCCATGGGCAGAAGATGTGATCACACCGCCAGCAAGCCCACCTATCCCGTCTTCAAAGAAGCTCTCATTGGATTTTGTGATGAATCAGATGGCGCTCGGCGATTTTCAAAAGGAGATTGAATTCCACAATCAAGAACTGATTGTTGACAAGATAATTGAGCTTTGCCAGTTCTACTCGGTGTCGGTCCCAAAGATATTCAAGCAAGCAATGAAATCACAGCACAATGAAGATTGGAAGAAAGTGATCGCAGTGGAACTGAACAATTTGGAACAAATGAAAGTTTGGATCACCGGCTCGAAACCACCTGAGAAGCAAGCCCTGCATGGCAGGTGGGTATTTGCTGTGAAGCCTGATCTGGACGGTTCTGGTGTTTGTTTTAAAGCTAGATTTGTAGCTAAAGGCTACACACAAGTGGTGGGGATGGACTTCTTGGAAACATTTGCCCCGACAGCTACGTTTGTTGCTCTGCGTCTGCTAATCACTGTTGCAGCATTGAGGAACTGGTCAGTACATAGCTTTGATTTTGTTGCTGCATATCTTAACTCCCCAATCAAGAAAGAAATCTGGGTAGATCCTCCAGAGGGAATGAAGGTACCTGCCGGTCACTCCCTTCTGTTAAAGAAAGCTTTATACGGGACAAAGCAAGCAGCAAGATGCTGGTGGCTACACCTGAGGAAAATCCTGTGTGACTTAGGGTATCACCCTTCCCAATATGATAACTCACTTTATATCTTGCAGGATCCTTCGGAAGTAGGCACTATTTGGCTACATGTCGATGATGGGGTGGTCACAGCGTCAAGTGATGCTTTGTTACGGAAACTCGAATCCAATATCGGGGGGTTACTCAAAGTAAAATGGGCTGACAACTTGAGTTCGATCGTGGGGTTGAACGTTGAGATATGTGCAGAAGGTTTCACTTTGTCCCAAAATGAACTAATCAAGGGGCTGGTAGACAAAGAATGGGACGGCGTAACAAAGCCTAGATCACCTTTACCACCTGGTTACAATGGGGTAACTGACTCGGAAGGGGACTCTAAGACATCAAGTAAGTCCTTATCTATAGTTGGGACCTTAAGCTATCTGGCTCTAGGAACACGGCCAGATATTGCTTTTGCTGTGAACTATCTTGCCATATTTGCTGCAAAACCAGGTACACTCCATTGGAAAGGATTGCATCACCTTGTTGGGTATGTAGCAAACTCACAACATTGCAAGTTGCATCTGTTCCCAACAAAAGATGACAGGCCCCTCAAGGGTTTCTGTGATGCGTCCTGGGGAGGTGAGTTCACAAGGTCGGCTTACGGTGTGCTAGTGTCTTTTCTGAACTGCCCAGTTCTTTGGGTTGCACATTGTCAAGTATCTGTTGCTTCCTCCACATGCCATGCGGAATATATGGCATTGGGAGTGGCCACTAGGCAGATCTTATGGGTGAGGCATTTACTTCATGATGTTTTAAGGCAAGATTTTGTAGGTCACCTCCACTGCAACAACCAGTCAACAGTGAGAGTAGCAACCAATGATGCTTCAAACAAACGTACAAGACACTCGGAGCGGGATTTCTACATTACTAATGAAGCTCTATTTCAGAAGAAAACTTCTCTCACATGGGTAAATACAAAAGAGCAACTGGCGGATATTTTTACTAAAAGTCTAGGCGCGGATACATTTGAAAGGTTAAGTTTTCTGGTTCTGGGAGAGAGGTGATGGATTGGGTTGTTAATTTCCTCCTACTTTAATTTTTCTCTACAAGTCTGATTTTGTCGGATTTCACGTTGTATGTAGATTGGCGTCTACGGCGAGAGGGGGTGTTGTGACATAACTGTCACATACATTCCACCTACTCGCCGCAGCACGTCATGTACTACTCATCCTGGGCAAGCCCAGGAGGAGTGATGACTAATCATAACAAACTACGTTGATCATACCACAATAAGTCTCTGCATGTAGGAAATGGGTATTAGATTTTCAAGATACAACATATGTCAAAGATCGATGGCTGTTGATAAGTTAAGATGTGTATGGTGTTGTATGTATCTCGAGGTTGATATAGTAACTGTTTCCTGTTGGAGAGAGGTACAAAATCTAATTTTTTTTATAAAGTGGTCTTGACCGCCGCCATGAGACCAAAAATACTTGAGGCACAACCACTTGAAAAGGAAAAACCAACGAGAACAACATCATGGACGACCAGACCGAAAAACTCAACTCGAGCGACCAAGAACATCTACCAGGAACCATCGACTCGGAGCAGATAGCAGTCCAAGGGAGACTGCAAGACTCAGCCGGCGAGGACACCGACTCAGATGAAGACATCTTGGTCTATTCCGACTCGTCAAACCTCCGTCCGGGCGAGCAGTCAGACTCGATCGGCCTACTAAGAAATAACAAGGACCAGTCTCATCACCCTTCCTCCTCCTCAACCTCCAAATCTAATCGGCTCAGGGCCACCAGCACCGGCTCGGCCTCGTTCAGCTTCAGCTTCAGTACCCATCTCCTGCCTCTCGCCGATAGCTTGGAGGCCGTCCGTCATTCCTTACCCACACTTACTACCACCTCAGCTATCGCCCTCGTCGTCTCCAGCCAAATAGGCTCAGGTATCTTCTCATCCCCCGGAATACTCAGTTCGTCTCCTTCATCTCCTCAACTTCCACCGCCCTTTTCTTCTTCTTCTTCGGTTCTACATACTAGTACTAATCTGAACGGATATCTCTATCCCTCTCCAGCTCAAAATTGTGCAAGTCCTGGCGCATCCTTAATCGTCTGGTTGTTGGCCGGAATCCTAGCCTGGACAGGCGCCTCTTCCTTCGCTGAATTAGGAGCAGCCATCCCCGTCAATGGTGGTGCTCAAGCTTACCTCAATTATTCTTTCGGAGGCTGGGCTTCGTACTTGTTCGTGTGGACCAATCTCGTCGCCTTAAAAGTCAGTTCCGTTCTTCTTCTTTTCCTCCCCCCCTTCATCAATCATATACCGGTTTGATTCATCCATTTTTCTTTTGTACGTGTGTGTATATGTGGGTTTTTTTCTGCTTCCGTTGGCTGTTTGTCATTCTTTAGCCTGGATCTGCTGCTATCATTTCTATCGTTGGATCAGAATATCTATGTCGGATATTTTATCAGTTAGTTAGTTCTTCTTCCACCACTCAATCAATTCTCTGAATCCTACACCACTTTCATCAGGAGGAACTGAGTCAAGGAACTGGTGGTTCTGTAGTACTGCATTCAAGGCGTCACCGAGCGAATCAGCCAAGGCGATCCCATTAATAGTCCACAAGTTGGTCGCGATCCTCATCTTACTCACGATCAGTGCGATCAACGGCTTCTTCACCAAAGCCGGCAGACACTTCCCGATCATCCTGACCATCATCAAGCTACTCTCCCTCCTCGCGATCATCATCATGGCCCTCGTCCGTCTTGCTACTGGCCACCATTCCGATAACTTCCAACCCCATAACATCTTCAAAAACACCTCAAGCTCACCCAGTGACCTCGCCTCCGCTTTATATTCAGGATTGTGGGCTTTTGACGGATGGGATTCTGGGTAATCAATCGTCCGACTTCTCTCTCACCCATCAACTATCATTCCCCCCGCCCACAAAACCCACTAACGTGCATTTCGCTACTTTGACCATAATCACCTCCTCCCCATTGAAACGAACCAAACATACCGCAACAACAACAACAACGACGACGACGACTACTACTCCAACTATAAAATATTGAACAAATATTTACCTGTGTATGGGTGTGCATAAGGACAGAAATTACATTGCAGGCGAACTGCAGAAAGCGACAAAGACGTTACCGATCGTGATCCACACTTCGATGGGCATAGTCTTGAGCCTGATGATCCTAACCAATTGGTCATACTTTATCGTATTACCGATGGAAGTCATCACTCAATCAAACACCATAGGACTCGAGTTTGGTCGAGTCATCTTTGGGCCCATCGGCGGCTTTATCTTCTCGCTCATCGTCGCTTTTGCTTGCTTTGGTGCCCTCAATAGTTTAGTCAATTTCTTCTTCTTTTTTATCTTCTTCCAATTCTATTCTTAATATAGTGTCTTGTTTTTTTTTGTTCCCGTTTCTTCGATCAATCATTCCAATCAATAATCTTTTCAAGGCTCGGTGTTTACGACTTCTAGATTGGTCTCCGTCGCTGCCGAAGAACGGTAAGCAAAACTACGAGCCTGCGAATGAATCAAAAAAATAATCATTCATTAAAGCTCTTGTATTGGTTGTTTCTGTTGTTGTTGTGGACATTAGGTATATTCCTAAGGTGTTTTCCAACATTAACGAAAGAACTTTGACTCCTCTTAACGCTCTCGTAAGCTACCCATTTTTATTTTCTTCTTCTTCAACACTTTATCTTTTTATATTCCACGATCTTTGAACCCGATATCTGCGGGCGTGTTTATTTTTTTATCGTAGGGATTGCACGCTTTTCTAACAATTATCATGATCATTTTTGGTGATTTCAGAGTAGGTTGTGCTCCATTGACTTGATATTCAATTGATCCAAATTAATTTATGAACGTTTTCTGTTTTTTTTTTATATCTGTTTTTTTGATCGCCAACAAAAAAAAAGTCATTAGTAGGATTTTATGGGACATGTGCATGGACGTTTTATCTGTTAACTGTTGGATCGTTGTTATTGTTAAGGATTAGAGAGCCCGATCTGGACAGGTAAGCCAGCTCATTTTTTTGCTCTGAATCTTCCACACCGGGCGCTTATCATCGACTGGCACGCGTCTCTTCTCTCCTTGTCGATCTCTAATCTCTGCTCGTAGACCATATCAAACCTGGATCATCAACCCGATAACTTTCTCGACTGTTGCCTGCTTCTTATTACTGATGCCCATCTTCTCTGCTCCGATTCAATCTCTCGCTGCCTTTGGTCAGTCGCCATCCATTTCAACGACCAAGATCCCTGCTCATCTAACCTTTTTCATCCCCCCCCTCCTCTTTTTTTTCTCTTTGGTTGTGTTGATAGGTTTTATCATTTCAGGCTTACCGTTTTACTATCTCACGACTAATAAAGAGTTGCGCCAATTTGGTCAGTTCTCACCTCTTCTTCTTATTCCATTTCTAGCGTGTTTCTGATCCCGGTTTCTGTCTCTTCCGGTCGTCACACTATGATATTTTTTTTTGTAAAAAAGGGTTTTCGAAGTTGAAGTTGTTCGATTTTAATAGCTATCGTCAGACTCGTGGGAGCAGAGATAACGACCACAGCAGTTCATTCAAAGCGTTAGAAAGTCACGACGAAGATGATCAGCTTGATCACGAAAGTCAAGACAGTCCCGGTCAAAGATGATCAACCTCTGGCTGGAAAACCCCCCCCCTCCTTCTTTTTTTCGCTCGTTATGTTGATACTTGCCCTTTCCTGTTTTCATCCCAACGTTTTGTGTTTGTTTTTCAGTTTATTTATGTTGTCATCTTACGTTTGATCCTGTTTTTTTTCTATGTTTGTTTTAGTCTTTGTTTTACTAATATCAAAAAGAAACACCCCCTGCCCCATCGTTGATATAGAGTTCTTGTTATTATTGTAACATGAGTATGAAACACAACAACAACAACAACAAATTGGCTGGAGGATTGAATCAATTCATTAAACTTCTAAAAACATTCCTTGCAACGAAATCCTGATGAAATCTAACACCAGTGTTTATCTAACTTATTTGGTAAACTACCTATACACACATTGGTAACTCCAGTATTAACAAAACAAAGATGAAAATAAGAAAGAAAAACTTTTTTAAGATTTTTCAAGAGGCATTGATTGGAAATTAGGCAATCGGAGATGGGAGATGGAAGGGTGTTGAGGGTGCTGAGGTTCGAGCTGGAATCCAGATTTGGGATTCATGCTGTAGCATCACTATCAGGCTTTAAACAGGACAGTATATAAATGAATGGACTGAACTGAATAATCAACAACAACATTTTTTATTTTTTTTAATAAAGTTCTTCTATAGGCTTCTCTTGTTAGTTTAAACTAGAACCAAGTATATATGAAAAAAATTTAAATGAATCAATTAATCAACACAAAATAAAATCTCAAACACTTTTCTTTTTTTCTTTTGTTTAAGATTGATTCTTTGATATATGTGGAACTTGGAAATGTTTGTTTTTTGTTGATCTCTTTTTTATGTCTTTCATGTTTTTGACTTTTTGGTTGTAATTTAAAAAAAAGATATGGGTTGAATGTTGTGGTAATAATTTGGGAAGTTTCAGCTGACTGTTGACATTTGGAAGTAAAAGACTGCCTTTGTATTTTTTTTAGCCCTTTAATGAGGAAAACAGTGTGATTCCGTGTTCAAGATGATTCTACTGATTGAAATATTTGGTTGATGTAGGTCGATGGAAATGTGAAGAAAATTTCTAGAACTAAGTGGCATATGTCAATGAGGTTGAGTAACATATTCTGAGACTCCATTCAAACTCTTATCATGCTTTACCTTGCTTAAAATGCCCCCCCTCAGTAAGTCGCGCCACTGGGCATTGAGTGTATAGCTGGGATAAGCTTCAAGTCCAAAGATAAAATATAACAGATTATTTTTTTGTTTGGAGTGTCCAGGCCAGGTCTTGGTCAGGAGTGAGTAAGAGAGAGAAACAATAAACAGCCCAGAAAAAAAACTTGTTGAGGTGATGGGGGGGTTCTTGAGGTGCTGTTCTAAAACTGAAGTCCCAAAATAAGTGGTAGCTTTGTGGGTTGTTTTTTCCCCATAGATCCAACAGCAAAAAAACAGGGGGGATGATGATGGTCATGGGGTCATTCCAAGGAATACAACAGAAGGCCAAAAAACATAAAAAGGGGCGGACTGAGGAGTTTTGACCGGGAAAAATCTTGAGGCAAAAGACTTGATATAAAAATGATGATATTTTTATAAGCCAAAACCCGACTGAAAAAAAGAAAACATTATGAGAAATGACAAAAGATATAAGAGAATAAGTAATAGAGACAGAGACATACCACTAATGTAAATGGAAAGTAATTTTATAAATATGAGGACTTTGTTTGGAGGAGACTAGTAGCAGGAAGTGAGCAGAGTTCTTAAGTGGAATGAAAAAGAAAGATGAAAGACAGAATAGAAGTTCAGTGTACATCAGGCAAAGAGAATAGAGATGAATATGAAAAACAAACATAGAGCAGTGAGCAGAGTGAGTTTGTGTTGATAGGATAGATAGTTAGGCAGAGAATGGAAGAGAAGAGAGTGATGAGCAGATATTGGTGAGATGGGTAGGCATTGGTGAGAGTTAAGTGAGTCGAGCTTCAAGCTTGGGGTAGTGAATCAAGTCTTGAAGATGATTGAGAAAAAAGGACTAATGATCTCTTGTTGATCAAGTTTTTCTTAATGGATCAAAGAACCCTAAGTGATACTTCATCATTTTGCTGTGGACTAATTCAGATTTCACCAAGATTTCAACAAGACTCATGATGAAACAAAAGGTGGTCAAAGATGCCCAAGACAGGGCTAAGAGCTGCTAGCTTGTGTTGCAGAAAAGTGCACACACTACAAGTGGTTGTATACTATAGAGACCACAGGGATCAGGGCGCAGAGAACAGATGATTTTTATTTCTATGTATCTTTTTGAGTCTTTTATCTACTACATCTTGAGGGGCAACATGTGGGACAGAAGTGGAACATGAATATTCATCTGGAGTGAATAAAAAGAGTGACAGGTGGGAGAAAGAAAAAAAGAGAGAACTGTGAAATTCCAACGCTCTACCCTCAACCAGTTAAAACAAAAACAATATTTCAATAGGTTTAACCACCTGAGCGATTGGATTGGTATCCATGAAATGAAGAGAAAAAAGTATCTGTATAAGTAAATTTAAAAATCAAACACAAATTGGCCCTGTGAGCACGCAAAACCATATTTTAAAAGTGAGCAAGCTGGAAAAATATTTATCCAGGATGGCATTATTTGTATATTCACCTTAGTTGAAGTGTGCAAGGATGATGGGGACTAAAGGTTCTTGTGATCCATCATGGTCATTTCCCATTGTTCTGAATCAATATCCCACCCACCAAGTTGTTGTTCCACTCATTTTCCACTCATTTTGGAAAATAGTGGTCCAGGTTGGGGAAGTATTAGTGCCTCTTTTGTGCTGAGAAAAGACCAATTAATCTGTGATGAAATGTTTCTTTTTTTTTGGGGGGCTTGCTCTGGTGCCCCTCTTGGTAAATTTTCATGCCACTGATCTTTGAGTTATTCTAGAAGATCATTCAGAGAAGCATAGATGATTATCCAATTTGAATTATTTAACCTTCATCTCACAATGTTTTCTGATTTGTGATTGAATCTCTCATAAACTAGGGAATTGACCTTCAGAATGAAAATGGCATATTCAATGTTTACTGTTTATTGGTCTAGATGGTAATTTAAATCAACTTTATGTAAGAAAATCAAATCATAACCTTGGTCCATATGTTGATAACTTGCACAAGCAAAGTTGGCTAGGAGGCATTGGTTTCAATCAAATAAATTCCCTGCATTTTGAGAAATATTTGAATTTTGGAAGATATAACAATCATAACAAAATATTGGGTAGCCTTTAAGGTAGGATATGAACCTCTTTTTTATGTCAATTTTTTTTGAAACAAATTGAGTTTCTATTTGGAATCCAAAGATGAAATTAGCAAAGAACATGGAGAGTGGTGGAAAAAATTCATATCATCCAGAAATTTTGTTTTATCCCAGTAGTACTTACCATCTTTTGGTAGATTTTGACTGAGTGGAATGTTTGTTCCATAAACAAAGCCAAAGAGATTCAGGGAATCCTTTCTCTTGCATACCCTGTGATGATTCTAGTTTTTCTTCTTGAGTTAGCTATGATACCACTCATGAAAGACAAAATAATAAAGGATATCAATCAGCCAAGAGATGTATAGGTTTATTTTTGAAGAGCCAACTTGGAAAATATTCTTGAGTCCAAACTGGGATTTACAATGTTCCCAAAAGCTCAGCCAACAAAATTGGGTTTTACTCACTCAGATTTCCATTCATTAATTTGCATAGAATGTGGTACAGAGGGCATAAATGACTTCATAGGAAACCACACAGAAATCATAAAAGGGGAAGGGGAAAGGGAAAGGGTTAAAAGATGTGAGTTGAACAGGAAAAAAAAGAAAATTCAGGCCCTTAATCTAATGGTTGCAAAAATTCATGGGAGCAAGTACCACCGGAACAAGTAGAGCCCTCAATAAAACTTGAAAGCTCTCAGAAAATTTACCCTCCCTTGGATATTCTATTCGCATCCATACGAGGCTGTTAAGATCCATGGGCTTGAGTACACAATCTGTGGAGTTTTCTAAGCAGACGTGTGACATGGACAGGACAGGACGCGGGGTCCCCGAAAAAAAATGTAGAGGCTTAGTTAATCGATCGAGCTCGTTAACCAGTACCACCTTCACAATTTCCCCTCAGGACTCAGCCCAGCAGCAGCCAAGCAACGAGCGCAACAGACGATATCTATATATATAAATAACGAGTGGATATACAGATAGGACGAAAGGGAATCGTTGTTATCAAATCTATGGGCGTTTTGTAAGATTGAAACACCATCACCCATCATGTCAGGTCAAGCAACGTTCATCGTGACTCTGGTTTCCCCCCTCCACATGCAACACGAAGATTGAGACTGACTTCTGTTTTCATTTTGTTTGGTTGTCAGACTTGCTCGCATCCTACGATTATGATGCCATCCCATCACTCGATCAGCAGCCGGACGAAGGCGCAGACTCACAGCAAGATCAGGAAGCTGACTTGAATGACACAGAACAGCAAACAAACTATCACACTATCACTCAAGAGGACTGTTGGCAGGTCATCTCGGCTTTCTTCGCCGAACGCAATCTTGTCAGTCAGCAGATTTCTTCCTTCGATGGCTTCGTCAACACCACTATGCAAGAGCTCGTAGACGAAACAGGCTCGCTGGTCTTGGAACAATCGATGCAATATAGCGATAAGGCAGGAGATATGACTGTCAGTCTTCATTTATTACATTCAAAAAAAGGCTCCAATCTTTTCTTTTCCCCCTCGTTTTTACAGCCCGGGACGCGTCATGATGGAAGCTCTCCTAACACTCACTAACGGCACGTTTATATTGCCTGGCTTGTGGAATTTGTTAATTAGAAACGATTTGAAATCACCTTTGGTCAAATTTATCTTTCCAGACCTACGATGACTGAATCAGATGGTACAGTTTCACCAATGTTTCCCAACGAAGCCCGACTTCGTAACCTAACGTACGTCCACATTCAATCAAAAGAAATAAAAATACATATAACAAGCCGCGTTACTCTTTCGTCCTGGTTTTAAAAGGATACTATGTTTGATTTCTTCTCAGTTACTCTTCTCCCCTTTACGTCGATATGAGCAAGTCGAATAAACTTGCAACGGGTGAATTCGATGAAGAAACTGGTGAACCAATTTACATTACTGATGATGTAGACAATGAAGAAAAAAATTCGACTCAAATTTACATTGGCAAAGTTAGCATCCTTAATTTACAAATCGAAGAAATTTATAATCGCCAATTATACTGATTTCGACTACTTTTTTTCTTTCTCCCATCCGCTCCCACATTCCTAACAGGTGCCCATCATGCTACGATCAGAATTCTGTATTCTCGACAAGCTGGACGACCCCGGTCTATTTGAGTTGAATGAATGTCCATTTGACCTAGTTTGTTACCTCACACGTATCATCAACATCAGCAGATGAACTATCGTAGCTCATGCGTTCTTTTAACCGATTTCTCACACCCGAATCAAAAAAGGGTGGTTATTTCGTCATCAACGGCTCTGAGAAAGTCCTGATCGCTCAAGAGAGGATGGCTGCCAACCACGTCTACGTTTTCGCCAAAGCAGCCCCGTCGCCGGTCTCTTTCTTGAGCGAGATCCGTAGTGCTGTCGAAAAAGGTAGTAAGACGGTCAGCTCGATGCAAGTCAAGATGTATGGTGGTCATAAGGCCGAAAAAGCGGTGGGTTAACTAACTTCCTTCTCTCTATTTGACAATACTGATGATCTTGTTTTTTTTTTCTAAACAAAAGGGAGGAGGTGCCACGATTAAAACCACGCTACCTTATATTAGGAACGACATCCCAATCGTCGTCGTCTTCAGAGCTCTAGGAATCATCCCAGATAAGGATATCCTTGAACATATTTGTTACGATCGTAATGACACAGCAATGTTTGAAATGCTCAAACCCTGTTTGGAAGATTCCTTCCCGATTCAAGAGCAAGAAGTAAGTTTCTTTCCTTTTTTTTATTCTAGACTTTCTTCACTGATTTCCTTGTTTCACATCTTGGATAGGTTGCCCTAGATTTCATTGGAAGGAGAGGTACAGCGACAGGGTTATCAAGAGAAAAACGGTTGAAATATGCAGAAGAGATCTTACAGAAAGAGATGTTGCCACACATTTCAATGTCGGAAGGACAGCAGGGGAAGAAGGCGTATTTTTTCGGATACATGATCCATCGACTTTTACTAGCTGCATTAGATCGACGAGACTTGGACGATCGAGATCATTTCGGTAAAAAGCGTCTCGATCTTGCTGGTCCACTTTTAGCCGGTCTGTTTCGAATGTTGTTCCGCAAGTTAACAAAGGATGTCTATCGACATCTGCAAAAGGTCTGCGTCGCGCCTCTCAACAGAAGTTGTGCGTGGGTGTGTTGAGCCTGATATTTATTTATATGGTTTACAGTGTGTGGAGATGCAAAAGCCATTCAATCTGAATGCTGCTGTCAAGTCCAATACGATCACTAACGGATTGAAGTATTCACTAGCAACTGGAAATTGGGGTGACCAGAAGAAGGCCATGCAAGCTCGTGCAGGGGTTTCACAGGTCTTGAATCGCTATACGTTTGCATCCACCTTATCTCATCTTCGACGATGCAACACGCCGATCGGCCGAGATGGCAAGATCGCCAAACCCCGACAGCTACATAACTCTCATTGGGGTATGGTCTGTCCCGCCGAAACACCCGAAGGTCAAGCTTGTGGACTGGTCAAAAATCTCGCATTGATGTCTTATATCTCCGTCGGCTCACCTTCAGCGCCAATTGTGGAGTTCCTGGAAGAGTGGGGGATGGAAAGCCTGGATGAGTTCTCGTCGGACATGTCGAATGGTACCAAAGTGTTTGTCAATGGGGTATGGCAGGGTGTCCATCGTGCACCGGCGGAGCTTCTCGATACCATTAAACGCCTGCGTCGATGTGGAGATATCGAGCCCGAGGTTTCAGTGATGAGGGACGTACGAGAGCGAGAACTGCGGGTGTTTACCGATGGCGGTCGGGTTTGTCGACCGTTGTTTATCGTGGAGAACCAGCAGTTATTACTCAAAAAGGAACATATCGAGTGGCTTAGCAATGGATATGTGAGCGCCTCAGAAGATCCGAATGCCGAGATGGCTGAGGAGGAAGGACAACCGTTCGGATGGAGTCAATTAGTGTCCAGAGGGATCGTCGAATATTTGGATGCTGAGGAAGAAGAGACGGTGATGATTTGCATGACCCCCGAAGAGCTCGAACAGTCTAGGGAATATCAAGAGACTGGCCAGGTCCCCAAGGAGACTTACGATCCTGCTGCTCGACTCAAAGGAAATATTAGCATGTACTCTCATACTTGGACTCATTGCGAGATCCATCCTGCAATGATCTTGGGAATTTGTGCCTCTATCATCCCCTTTCCTGACCACAATCAAGTTTGTAATCTCTTGAACGTCTTCATCCGAGGCAGCATATTATCTAATGTACACACACTCTCTCCCTCTTTTTTTCGTAGTCTCCTCGAAACACATACCAATCTGCGATGGGAAAACAAGCGATGGGGGTCTATCTAACGAACTTCCGAATGAGGATGGATACCATGGCGAATATCCTGTATTACCCACAAAAACCATTGGCGACGACACGGTCGATGGAATACCTACGATTTCGAGAACTACCGGCGGGACAGAATGCGATCGTCGCGATCTTATGTTACTCGGGCTATAACCAGGAAGATTCGGTGATCATGAACCAATCGTCGATCGATCGTGGTCTGTTTAGATCGTTCTATTACCGATCTTATATGGATCAAGAGAAGAAGGCAGGAGCACTTCAGATGGAAGAGTTCGAGAAACCGACGAGGGATAGTACTCTTCGATTGAAACATGGGACGTATGATAAGCTGGATGATGATGGGATCATCACGCCAGGTACGCGAGTCTCAGGGGACGATATAATTATCGGCAAGACTGCGCCGATCCCTAAGGATAGTGAAGAGCTGGGACAGAGGATGAAGACGCACACGAAACGAGACGTGTCGATGCCGTTGAAGTCGACGGAGAATGGGATCATCGATCAGGTCTTGGTGACGACGAATCAGGATGGATTGAAGTTTGTGAAGGTACGAATTCGGTCGACTCGGATTCCTGAGACCGGGGACAAGTTTGCATCGAGGCATGGACAGAAGGGGACGGTTGGGATCCTCTATCGACAGGAAGATATGCCGTTTACCTCCGAAGGCGTCTGTCCTGATATCATCATCAATCCCCATGCGATTCCTTCACGGATGACGATCGGCCATCTAGTCGAATGTTTGCTCAGTAAAGTGTCTACGATCACGGGAAGCGAGGGAGATGCAACTCCGTTTAGTGAAGTGACTGTAGAAGCCATCTCGAGCTTACTCAAACAGAAAGGATACCAATCTCGTGGTCTGGAGATCATGTTCAACGGTCATACCGGCAAAAAACTTCGGGCTCAATGTTATCTGGGGCCTACTTATTACCAACGCTTAAAGCATATGGTCAACGATAAGATCCATTCTCGCGCTCGAGGGCCTGTTCAGATTTTGACTAGACAACCCGTCGAAGGACGGTCCAGAGACGGTGGTCTTCGGTTCGGTGAAATGGAAGTTGAGTTACGATAAATTCCCCCATACAGCCTCACTTTTTTTTCTTGGGATGAGGGAGGAGGCGCTTACAACTTGTGCCTGTTTTTAACAACAATAAAAATTATAGAGAGATTGTATGATTTCTCACGGAATTGCAGCGTTCTTGAAAGAGAGAATGTTTGATGTTAGTGATGCATATCGAGTACACGTCTGTGACTTGTAAGTCTTTGTCCTCTTATACGTATTTGATGATTGATTTGGAATTTCTGATGATTAATTTTTTGTCTTTTTTTATATACATAAGTTGTGGGATGGTGGCGATTGCTAATCTGAAGAAACAATCCTTTGAGTGTCGTTCTTGTCGGAATAAGACTGCCAGTTGAGTGTCTCTAAATTAAAAAAACTTGCGTGTGTGTTTTGAGAATACTGATCGTTGTTGTTGTTGTTCGTAGTCTCTCAAGTTTATATTCCTTATGCCGCTAAACTGCTCTTCCAGGAACTCCAGTCAATGAATATCGCCAGTCGGTAAGTTTCTCCTTTTGTTCTCTCATGTTGTACATGTACAATATATACTCAATTTCTTTTTTTTCTTCTTGTAGTTTTGTGTTTGAAAGTGCTGGTGAACATATTTCTAGAGGAGATATGATTATGTAACAAAAGTTGTCTTGTTGTTTTGTTTTGTGTCTCTTTTTTTTTTTTTTTTGAGTGATTAATTGAAATGGATGAATTTTATATTTTTGAGTTGGTGTTCTTGTGATGTTTGCGTTTTTTTTTTTTTTTCTTTCTAAAAACAAATAAAATAAATTTTTCTATCAAGAACCATCATGATGACTTCTTCAGTTCACCGTTTCTTCTTCTCGACCACCAAGAAAATCAACAAACTCACTCCGATCTCCTTCTTACCCTCAAACAAAACACTCGAATTCAGACTAGCACACCAACAGCAGCAAAAACTATCAACCAGACTCAACCAACAACAACAACAACAACCATTGAAACATCCTCCAGACCCCATCGAACAGATCAGAGATACTATCGATAAACCTCTGTTTCCCAGGAACTCGCTCTCAAGAAGGGAAGATAACTCAACCATCCGATTCATCCAGATCGATCGCAATGGTATATTCATCCTCTCTTCCTCTTCTTCTTGAATATACTAATCACCAGAAAAAAAAAACCCCCTTCTAGCTCGAATTCTACCCTCGCGCTCACTATCAAAGATCGAGATCTGCGCTCAAAATCGATTACAGGTATGTGTACACCCTACAAAAACCTCCAGGTAACAACTAACCGAACGATTGATAAAAAAACGCATGTGTGCAGCCTCGAGATCTACGAAAAATTGACTCAAGAATCTCCAATGTCGTGCCCTCGATCTTGGTCCGAGACGAAGCGATCATCGTCAGTCGAGTCAATAGAGATATTTCGAATCGAGAAGACTAACTGAAATGATAATAATGATGATTCCGATCTAGTTCAATGTCTTGAATATCCGAGCTTTGATCCGGGCAGACTCCATCCTCATCTTCGAAGACCCTACCTACCCCTCCGCACTCTCCTCCTCCTCCTCCTCCTCTTCTCCTAACAACAAAGATCAAGCTTCTTCTCCTTACTCTATCCGCTCAGCTTTCATACATAATTTACTTAACAATCTCGCCGATCATTCTTCTTCCAACGATCATCTTCCCTCTCCTGAAAGATCTACAGAACTTCCCTACGAATTCAGGTATCTATACATTACATCTGATTCTCTATCCTTAAAGAAAACTGACGTGATCTACCATCGTTTATTTTTTTGTTTTTTTTGCTGCTAATGTTGTTGTTGGTGGTGATGATGAAACAGAGCTTTAGAGACTATGCTGGGATCGGTTGCAACGACTTTGGAAAGCGAATTGGGAGTGCTCAAGACATTGGTATCCAGTCTTCTGGACGGATTAGAACAAAACATCGGTTCGTTTTTGCATCATTTTTTAAGATCCATACTCTTGTTTTTCACGATCATTTTTTCATTTTTTGTTTTTTTTTTGGGGGGGGGGATAGAGCGAGAAAAGTTGAAACAATTGTTACTCTATTCGCGACGTTTATCGGCTTTTAATAGTCGAGCTTTACTAGTCCAACGATGTCTAGACGAGATCCTCGAAAACGGTTAGTACTACCTTCCGTTTCCAAAAAAGATCATCGGAGAATGATTGATTTTTTTTTGGATGGTGTTTTATTGGTTTCTGAAGAACAAGATATGGCCAATGCTTATCTTAGTGAAAAGATATTGAAGAAAAGTCCAAGGGAATATCATGATCATGAAGAATTCGAGCAACTCTTGGAATCCTTTTCAAAGTATGTGGAGGAGATTCTTCATGAGGTATGTCATACATAAATACATCACTCGTCATTAAGTACCCTCTGGCGCGATCGCTGAATCTGATAAACATTGATTTTATGTGTGGATCTACTAGGGTACTTCGACATTAGTAAGTAGTCATAGACGTGTTGGGGCAGTATTATTTTTTTCTTACCAATGAATATTCATAAACCAACGAACCATTCAGACCAATATCAAAAGTACCGAAGAGATCATCGACTTGATTCTTGATTCGAACCGCAACACGCTGTTAGCCTTGGACTTGAAAGTATCTATTGGGACGATGGGATTAGGGGTAGGAGCATTAACTGCAGGTAAGACCGTCTACTATTATTTTAAGTAACGGAAGCAAGTTACTTAAAAACTCTGTCCTATACTCTCTCCACGGTTCATCCACAGGACTGTTTGGGATGAATTTACGGACACATCTGGAGGCGGATCCATACGCGTTTTATATCGTGACAGGGAGCACATTAGTGGGAGTTGCGTTGACGATAGGATATGGGTGTCGACAATTATATCGACTCCGACGAGTCGGACTGAGCTCCGCTTCTTCTTCCTCTTCCTCTTCTTCCACAAGTTCTCGTAGGATTACCTGGGGCCCTCCTCGTCATAAGCAATCCCCCCATCGTTCTTGTAATACTCAAAATGGTGGGATCTTGGATTGGGATGTCCCTCGTAACTCGAACTCGAACTCTTCTCATTGATCCCCCCTCTTTCTTTCATCCATCCTCCTCTATTTATCCTTCTCCATCTTACCCCTCTCCTCCCATGTTATCATTGTTGGGCTGGTGCTGATGATGATGATGATACAGGGTGGCTGTCTCTTCTTCTTCTTCTTCTTGATGACTGAATAAGGCCGTCTCTCTAAAAAATGGGTTTTTTGGTAGTTTCTCTATTGATTTACATATGTATGTTTGTATAGGTATGTATGTTTATATCATCATCACTTTTTATAGATAGATATAATAGCTCTGGTTCTTACTTGATCATGTATTTAACTTTTAGATTTATTTATTTTCAAAAAAAAAAAACAAAAAAAGAAAAACTCTTTTTCGAGTACGGATTAAAAGGAATATATATATATATACATATAATTATATACATATAAAAACAGTATACGGGTTGTAAGAGTCCAAAAGGGAATTTAATTATGATTCGTGTACTTAGGAACTCTAAGCATACAATACCTAGTTTCTGTCTGTATATTCTGGTTTTCCTTTCTCTTTCTGTGCATATTTGGATGGACTGAAGATTTCAACTCAGGTCAACCAAGAAAAAGGTATCACAGAAAATCCAATCCCCTGATAAGAAGGAGTCATTAATGCTATTGATGTAGATATCACGTTAAATATTAAGTTAGATGGACAAATTGATGCATACTAGTCTCGGATTTGTCTCGTGCACAGATGAAAACTCCACTTACACAATTTGTAGAAAGAAAAAAAAACTGTAAAATCTGCAGCTTGAATGAGGGTTTTCCAAGGTCCTCTCAGCCCAATACTCTTACATGGAATGTCAAGTCTTCCTCCCTGAAGTTGGCAGGATGTTGCTCCCCAATCAGCCGCCATTTGAGAAAGGTCACACTTTTCTTGTCATCCTGTATCTATCTGTTGCACCATTGGAAACATACAGAAATGGTTCTCTTGTTGTTGTTTACAGAATGTTGTTCTTCTCTGATGAGCAAAAAAGGTACATAGCTCATCGGGTTTTTTCTTCTTCTTTTTCTTTCTTTTCCTTTTTCCTGTTTTCAAATTGGTACATTGGAACTCAATATATATGTATATATATGTGCATATAAAAACGTCCAGTAAAATTGGGGGGTGGATGTTTCTAGCCCATTCTACATGGTTGGAAAGACAGTCGTGATAAGGAGGGGCAATGAGATAAATATCAGTATGAGTATTCTGGGATGAAGTGCGTTTCATGGAGACATGGTATTGAGAGAAAGAGGCAACTCACTTTCTTGCAAGGTCATCTGGAGGACGTTTAGTTTGAGCGAAGGTCAAGATCCTATAAAAAAAAAGCGAGGTTAAAGGAAAACACGAAAATGAGCGTGATGACCAAGCTGAGGAAGAAGGATAAGAAAAGCTAACCGTTTCAAGCTCTGGATATATTTCCGACTAACTTCATCATTCAAGACATGAGCGACATTATTACTGAAGATTTTTTCTCGCCCACTACGTTCGTGAATGCCGACCATAGTCACTCCGATCGGCCATGGAGCATTACCGATCGATAGTCTGAGATATGCGTCGTTTGCCCGGATGTATTCTCGGGTTTGCATATGGTGGACGATCTCGGCTACGGCTTGCAACACATCTGGCGCAAGTTCCTTTGATGTGAACCAGAAGATTTAGACATGGAGTTATTAAATGATAGGTTCTTTCGATGATTGAATGACCTACCCTTTTCCTAAGTGACTTGAACAATGGCTTCAGATATTCGGCCGATTGTTTCTGGGTGGCTGCAACGAGTTTTCCTTGGGCACTACGTCGTATATGGTCTATTTGGTGCAATTGTTTAAGAATCAGGGGAATAGTTTAGGAGAATCCAAGATGGATAAATAGACACTGATAGAATATCTATTGATTTCAATCCATGCACGTTGACTTACCTGGACGTTCAGCCATTGATTGTTCCCATTCTTTCAAGACACGCTAAAGAAAATCAAAGAGAGCAAAGAGTTAGCAATCATATAGCACATTTTCGGAGATGGAGTTGAAGATAAATTACCTTGAGGGCGAAATAAATTTGAGGATAGATTTTGCGAGGGTCGGTTTTGATTAGATTGAGATCGACGGTGACTTGACCATCCTGAGTAGTAGCCAATTCGCCATCCGAGTCAGCGCCGGAGCCATCAAGTTCACCAGCACCTTGACCACCAGATTTTGAAGTAAGATTGTTATTGTTGCCGCTATTACTATTATTATTGTTGTTGTTATCTTTGGTTTGTTTGGGCAAAACTTCCAAGTCCATTTTGCCTTCGACACCTTCCAAGGCTTGCATCAATTCGTTCCGGCCTCCTTCCGTTCGTTCTTCGATTAGTTGGAGGGCTCTTAAACGAAGTCTACGTTCCTTGTCACTCTCCCCAAACAGTCGGATCGGTTGACCCTTGTTCCGTAGCCTTCGTACGGCTTCTTCGTTCGAGATGTTGAACAGTTCAGGTTGGTTCTCGTTTTCTGCCTCCGTTTGTGGGTTCGTGGGTGTTGCACTTCCACTGTTGTTGATTCCTTTGGAATTCATTGTCAGACCTTCTCTAATATTCTTCTTCTGTTTTAATTGATTTAGTTCGATTTTCTCTGCTTCACTCTTCTTCTTCTCTTCCATCTGACGATCTGCTTCTAGTTTGGCCAAGTCTCCCTTGCGCATGTATTTCTTCTTCGTTGGTTGTCCCTCTGTGGTACTGTTGTTGTTGTGGCTACCTTTCCTTTTCAGTTCTATTTCTGCCTTGAGTGTGTCCATCTCTCTTCGAGTCTTGCTTCTGTTCGTTTGAATTAATTATCGCCTTTTGGGATCCAAGTGGGATGGATGGTTTTTGGTGTCGACCGAAGTTAGCATGGCTGTCTGGACGGGGGAAGGCCAGTTCATACGGGGAACCCGAAAACACCCCCGCTACAAAGCTTCCACAAATCTAACGGAGCTACCCATTGCACAGTGTCTTTAAGATTTCAATAATCTTTATTTAGTGGGGTTAATTCCAAATAAATTGGGTCACTAAAAAATTGGAAAATTGAGCAGCTAGCAAGTTGTAATGAAAAAAAATAATACGCTGAGGAATCTTATGCTTTTAATTAGTCTTTTCACAAATCTTGATTCAATCTTTCAACTTAAGAAATCCAATGTAAAAAAAAGTGATTGTTTAACCGCTTATGTCCACATATAAATCCAACTGATTTCAGTTGAAAGGCTAATATCCTTGCTGTAGAAAGGGCGGGAGAGGGTTGTTTGAAATTTTGAATCTGGTAAAAATATCATTAATAGAGGCTTTTGATTTAAAGGGTGGGAAGAGTGCTACAGGGGAATAGTAGAGGCAATGAGGGAGAGAGGGATTCTACCTGATATTTGGCTAAGACTAGAGTCTGTAGTTATAGGACTAGAAACTCCATTTCGTTGGACTATGTGTCCTCGTTTTAGAATCTTTACATTGGCTATTTGTAGTCAATTTATTTCCAGGGGAAAAAGTGAACTATGCCTCAGATGGCAGGTAAAGTTGACTTGGATGTTTTTTGTTAGAGTAAAAAAGTAAAGCCTGAAAGCGGAAAATTTTAGTGCAAAACCCATTTAACATAGCTAAGTTCAGACAAGTTTCTCCTTGGCATCAAAAGCTCTCACAGGCAAGGAGAGACTTATCACGGCCTGCAACCACAGAAGTCAATGATGATGAGGAATGAATGATGTTCAAGTCTCCGTAAAAAAATCTTGACATTGGGGCAAGGGTCGCTAAAAATCAAAATACCTTTCATGTTAAAAAATTGAAGGTCAGTTTTGGTGCCAATAAGTATCCAAACCTTGAGAAAAAAAAAAAATCTTGGTTTTTCGCTCTGAGCCTTAAGAAGCCCCTCTCCTTCAAAGTTTCGGGGGGTTCGTTTGTTTGGCAGCAAGGTCGTGACGACATCTCCAACCAACACCGTCGACATCATCATCATTAACCACCACCACCACCAACACCAACACCACCACCAACACCATCACCACCAACACACCATCAAACTATCGTCGGACCTTCTAGGCAGTGTTGGAGATCGGATATCTACCGCAGAACCATGGACCGAACGTCAGTATTAATATGGCTGTTGAACATCAGGGTGGTAAACCGACTAATGGGGCATTGCTTGGACTACATACGCATGTTCTATTGAAATGAATCATTGGCGACCGATACACAGTCAGGAGTTTAAATCATGCGTGGCATCGATTCGCTCGAGGACGGCGTCCCAAACCGTCCCAGAACATAAACAACGATTGCTGGATAACTCTTCACCTAATCGTAAGAACCAACGAGCACCTGGAGCCCGTGGAGAATTCGCTAGACTGGCCGGAATGATAGGCAAGGACATCCAACAAACCACGGTCAAACTTAGCCAACTTGCTCAGCGTTAAGTCTCTAGCAGCATATCACCCCTGTCTTTCCCCCGTACCCCGCTAACAAGAAACCTATCTCTCTCTCTCTCTCTCTCTTTTGTTCTTTCCTCTCTTTCAGTCGCCAAACGGAAGACTCTCTTTGATGACCGACCAGTAGAAATATCAGAATTGACATATATCATCAAACAAGATATCGCGCAACTCAACCAACAGATTGCTCAGTTGCAAACATTTGTCAAACAGAACCTGTCTTCGAATCGTGGACAGAAACAGCCCGTAGATGAACATAATAACAACGTGGTGATGATGCTTCAGAGTAAACTGGCGGATACTAGTATGGGTTTTAAAGACGTCCTTGAAATTCGCACTCAGGTCAAGCTTTTTTTTTCCAACCTGGCATCTGGTGTGATATTAGATGGACACTAATCGACACCCCCTTCACGGGATCTGTACCCCAACAGAACATGAAAGCGACCAGAGACCGGACCGAACAATTTCAATTCAATACCCCCGGGCTTACCACAGCGTCTCAATCAGGTATCTATCGTTATATTCGATGACGGCGACAGACCAAAACAAAGCGTGGCTTATTGATCCCACTGATAGTCCTCCGTTCCCGTCCTTCATCTTCCTCCCCCTTCAATTCCCAATCGACAGATTCGCCACTCTATGCAGCCCAACAAGGCGGAGGAGTCGCTTCCGCTGTTAATCGATCACTCTATGATTCCAAAGGTAAAGGAAAATCTACTCAAGATGGTTACCATGAGAATGAGTATCTGGCTTTAGACATGGGTAAAAACTCCAATCCCGCTGAATCTAGCGGACCTCAAGGATACATGCAAATGCAGCTAACCCAAGATAACTCAGTTGAGCGAAAATCAATGTTCATTGAATTAGCTCTGACAACTGAAGTCTTTTCCACATTTCTTTTGTATCATTTCCTCCGAAGGATGCATATCTACAACAACGGTCAACAGCCATCGAGTCGATCGAATCGACGATCACTGAGCTTGGTTCAATATTTAGTCAACTAGCAACAATGGTGGCTCAACAAGGAGAACAAGTCCAACGGATCGACCAAGATACGATCGATATCGAAAGTAACATCCAATCCGCTCAATCTGAATTGCTCAAATTTTATTCTAGTATATCCGGTAATCGGATGTTAATGCTCAAAGTCTTTGGTATGATCATGATCTTCTTCTTGGTATGTTCCTTCCCTCCCATCTTTCCTCCCCCTTCCTCCGTTTTTGTCTCCAAGAAATCACTCTTCTCACTGATTCTATATTCAATTGTTACTTCCTAATAGCTGTTTGTCTTACTCACCTGACTTTCAAATACAAGCTCTGGAACGCTTTTATGTGTTTTTATTTTTGTAATAAACAAATCAATAAAATTCATGGGATGCAGCATCTTTCCTTTTTTGTGTTTTTTGATTATTCAATTTTTGGATACACAAATTTTGATTTGATTTATAATTAGAGAAACACAACTTACTTTACATTGCTATTATTTTGAGTTTCATGTTTTCTTCTTTGTCTTGGCACTCCAATCTTGACACTGTGAATTTGTAGTATGCTAGAGTTCAAAAACACATCTCTCAACTTACTAACTCCTTACATGGTCCCAATGAACACCAAGTTTTCACTGATTTGAACAATCTCCTGTCCTGCCTCATCTGTTGTGGTTCTCAGATTTCTTCTTTTGGGGCAGGATAAAACCAAGTGATGATATTGCCTGTCCACCAGCCAACCTCTCATCACAATCCACATGTCCAAAATCACCATCACCTCATAACACCACCTTGAAACAAATCAATGGACACCTGAATGACACCAACTGCAATTAGCTCAGCATTAGAAAAAAGACTTACTGAGGCCATAATTGCTTGGTCAAGCCAAGATAAAAAAAAGCTAATACAGTGCAATATACATATATATGCCTTCCAAAACTTGCATTTTTATTTATTTTTCTCAGCTCCCTACATGTCATTCTTGGGTTCTCACAGATTGTTTTACAGAAAAAAACTTAATAATGAGAAGTTGGAAAAATCATCCAATTTTCATTATTAGTTTTTTATCATCTCCTTTATATTGATACTCTAGTGATAATCTATGTGTTAATTTTATATTGATACCTGAAGAGTTTATGGAAAAAAAACAATGGAGCACCAAAAATCCCATCTTGGCCCTCAAAAACAACAAAATGGGTCACCATTCAAAATTTTTAGATAGCTGTTAATATATACAAAGAATGTTAACAGTGATAAAAATAAGATGATGAATTTGGGAGTTCATAAAACTTGACTTAAAAACCAGGGTGGAAATATAACATTCATTGTCAAACTTGCTGCCCATTGTTTAGCAGTAGTAAATTTCAGCAATAGAATTCAAGAGGGTAGTTGGTCTCTTTGATGTAATTCCAGTAATATCTTAATTTCATGCAGAAACACATGCATTGTTTTATTCTGGTAAAGCTTAGATAAAACATATATAGGAAGAATTTTAAAAGAATATTTATGACCAGAATGATCAAGCCAAAACACTTTGAAAGAAACACTCAGAAAAATAAGGATATTCAAAGGAGAATAAAGAAGTGAAAGAGTGAAAGAAACAGAGACATTTAGATATGGAAGATAAGAATATGATAGATAGAAAGGTAAGATGAAGCAGGCCAATCTGAGGAGAAAAAGTGAGTCAAGAGGGCAGAGTAAGTGTAGCCATGATGTCAACAAGATCTCACCAGAAAAACTAAGGCTGGACAAAAGTGTGAGACATGAGATGGAAGGGATGATAGAAGAAAGAAGGAAGGAGGATTGAATGTTGAAGGGAGTAGGTTGATGATATTCAGGGTAGATTGTTGATTGATTTCTGATGATGATTTGATGGGTTGTTTTGAGATGTGTAATGTGATAAAATTAAGATGAAATTCAAGTACCGAAGTGAGTGAGTGAGATGGAGGTGTCACGAGTGTTACAGGAGTTTTATTTCTACAAAATATTCTTTTTCAAGTTTACCAGTCTTGTCAAAAAGTGCATACACCTGTAAGCTTTAAGATCATGTTGTGTTCCTTCAATTAAATAAACTAAGTGTTTCTCTAATTTGAGAAGAAGTATACTTGATCAGGGCCAAAGAAGGGGAATGAAAATGCTAGGATTTTTCCCACTACCTGGGAGAATTGAAGTAAAAAAAGGATTGTGAAATAATCTGAATGTATTTCTGAAAAATTAATAGGAACCAAGGTTGAAGCAAATAAAAAGAAAACAAAGAAATAAAGTGAGCCAATAAGGAAGATATATGTTTTAGAAGAAGACATAAACTAATATATGTTTGACTAGTAGTAGAATCATGTCAAATGAGAGATTACATGAAATTTAGAAATGTGAGATAGGATTAAAGCAGATAAGGAATAAAAGAAACAACTTAGTAAGTTGAGTAAAGAGATATAATATGAAAGTACTGAAAATTCACCCGGAAAGGATTAGTATGTGATATTTATAGTTACGTTGAGAGTTCAGAGTTTCAACCTTAGATTCAGTACAGCTGACCTAAAAGCCTGCCTTGTTCACTCTATCAATCTTAGTCACAAGTTTCTTGTATCTTTCTAACCTTAATTTAAAACTGGATATTTTTCTCTTTAACTTGAGCTTGTTTTTGCTTGTGAAAACCTGACCTTAGTGTTTACTGATAGACTTTTAATTGCTCCATTCCTTGATGGAGCTCTTTATTCTTGTGAGATTGGGTCTCTCATGTGGTGACAGGATACAAGCAATGGTTATTATGAAGCCTGGAAAAGGAGTATGACAAACTCAAAGCTCAAATTGTGGGGAAAAAGGAGAAATTTGTCATACAGAGTTCTATTTAAGGTTAAAAAGGTGTGTTTAACCAATAAGGATGAAAGAGTTTCTTCCTTTGTTTAAGGGCAATTTTTGATGGAATAATAAGGTAAGAAATTTTATGGATAAACAAGCTACTAGCTGGTAGTTACTTAAAGTAATTATCAAGTCAGTCCTAAGAATTTAGTTCTTGGTTCTAGCTTAGAAATCTGAGAAACCCTAAAAAGGAAGCAAAATGTTATGTTTATGTTTAACCTGCAGATTTTTATTGATGAAAACCAAAACCAGACTAAACAATGATAAAGTTAGAACAAAAGAAAAGAGGAAAGATTCAATAGAAAAAATAATGAGAACAAAGAAAAGTAATCACCCCTAAGATAATGTGACAAAGAATTAAATATAATAGGATACTTGTTGATACTTGAGAGTGTGAAACTGTGGTGGTAGATAAAGAAACTAAATGATAAGAAATGTTAGTTGATCCAAGGATGATTGATTGAGGATTGGCGTTGGTTCTTTCTCACCAAAGGAAGATTGAATAGTGTTGCTCTTTATGGAACAAGGACCGGAGGATTGTTGAGGTGAAGAATCTAGTCAAACTAAGTCAAGTAGTTGAGTGGAGTGTTGATAAGTTAACTAGTCAACAAGGTTGAGTAGTGTGATTAAGATTTGTAGAGATTTGATGATTGGGTAATAAAGATTGAGCTAGTCAATAAGATTGAGTAGCAAAGATGAATGAGTCAATTTGGAAGAGTGACTGAGAGAGAAAAGAGAAGGAAGAGAAAGAATAGAGGGGATAATAAATGATGATGTAGGGAATTTGGAGCACAGGAGTGTGAGAGCGCGGAAGTTGGTGCCATAAGTCACTACACAGATTCAACAGTTTATATATGTCTTATCTTTTTCAGCTTAGAGCGGTAAATATATACTTCTTTACTGGTTGCTTTATTACTTTTACAAGTACATGAGTAACTAAGTAATTATCAACCCTTGTGTTTAATTATCATGTGGGCTTTAGCAGTATGTGGCTACTAAATATACCATGTGCTTGGTAATTAGTATAGCACATGGTGTTTGGGGCTTGCAATTGAGACTAGTGGTTTGAAATTCTTATCCCGGAATAGCCACTTGTCTTAGTACAGAAACCATTCATTGATACTGTTTATTATGTATTACACTATCATATATGGATTATTTTAATTATCCTGGTAATAATCCTTATCTTTCTATGCATACAGGTGATTATCCCATAAGCTTCACATATTATCAGGTATGTATTTTTTCTTATGAGGGTTGTATTGTTACTAGATATTTTACATTGTTTTATTACCTATTGTAAGGTTTTTTTTTTACTTTTTTGAAGTACTTGGGAAATAATTGTTGAACTAGAGGTGGTTTTAAGACATTCTCTAGTGTAGGTATGAAACTTCTTGAGGTACACCCTACATCTGGCTGGACAAGTGAAGCAGGGTCTGTCAACCACATGTACATCTAATATTGTGTGATAAAATCTTGAAAATGTCTGAATTTGGTGTATCCTCCACTGCAGGCAGGATACACAACCTCCAGACTACCAGAAACACCTACTCAGACCATCAAGGGTCAACCAGCTAAATCAAACCACTAAAACCACTGAAGGCCAATACAATCACAGTAATCTCCTCACAAGAAGTGAACAGATATTAAAATTTAATAGACTTCTTTTAGAAATTGTCAATCTGAAGTTTTTCTGTATCTTTAACCTTCCCCTTCTTTTAATATTTCCTCCTCTCTTGCTCTCTGGCATCAGAAACCAGATCAATGATCAAGAAAATCATCATAGAATGAATCAAATCATCATCTTCATATCAAATAAACAAAATCATCATCATATCCGGGAGCAGGTTACCCTTTTACAGCCTTGGATATAAGTCCAAAGATCCAGGATGATTAGTTTGAATAGTTCAGTTTTTTCTCCATTGTTTTCTTAGTGTATGAGGAGAATTTTTCACTTCCAAATAATCAGGAACAGATTAGCCAACCTTTAAATAATGAGCTCATCTCTTACCTTGAGAAAACTAACATTCAATTATAAATGATTTCACACTGAGTGATTCCAAGGACTGATATCCTTTTAGCTGAACAAGGTGCAAGGTAAAAAGAACAATAGGTGATGAAGTTGTTTTGTTTTTTTTTATATATATTTTTTATTAAGATAAAAAGATATGATACTTCAGGAGGGGACTTCATAAATGTTCCTTTTTTTATAGAATGCATTATGCAAAAGAGCTATTCTTTTCCTGAAAAATGGTTGGATTGATTGGATTTCAAAACTCAAGAAGATCTCCATTCAAATTCTGTCATGCAGTTAATAGACATATGTATAATTATCATTTTATCTTCCCATGAGTAATGTGCTTGTCATTCCTTTTTCAATTGAGGAGGTATACCTTCACTTCTTGTGGGTGTTTAAGGTTATTTCCTTACTAATTTTTGTTTCTTTCATTTTTTTTCAAAATTTATTAATCTATAAATAATGTATCTGTATCAATTAACAATACCAAACCTGCTTGAGACAGCTGGTGATTTATGTCAATTGTTCTATAATGTATTTTTTATGTATTTACAGGACAGTTACATGGTTTGAATGAATGATTATGCTGTAGTTTATTGAGGTCTATATACAAGCATAATTACACATTAATTCTTTTTACAACTGGTAAGTGATTTAGAGCTTAGTAGAAGAATTCTTTAGGTTAATTTCATTACTGTAAGGCATAAGTCTTCCAGGGTGATTTTTCTGAGGTATCCTAGGGAATTTTACATGCTCATTCAGAATATTTAATAATATCTACTTACATTAGGGGGTATCAAATATGAACAAATCCACAATTAAAACCAGTGAATTAGTTTTTTCAGAAAAATTTGACTTTTGAGAATTCTGAACCATTTTATATTGCTATTCATTGTTTTTAAAAATGGTGGATTTTCAAAACCAGTTGATTAGATAATGGTGGATTTGCTCATATTTGATACCCCCTATTAGAGGTGATTGTTTTATTTTATTTCTTGTATTTTTTATTTTTTATTCCTATGTAATAATTTCTCTCTCTGTTAAATATTTCAATCATGAGTTATTTTATCTTAATTTTATGAATTACTTGTGTAATAATTTCATTTTCATTTTCATTTTCATTTGATATTTTTTAAATATTTTGTATTTTATATGACTTCATTATTTTTTTTTCTAGTCAGGTTGTCTCTGAACTAGTAGCAAGCTGGAAAATAATCACCAAAGACAAAACATAATCTCACATCTCTCTTCCTATTTTCCAACTAGTTGTATTACTTATCCCTTGGAATCATGTCAAAATATAAGATAACCAGGATCACAATTAATAATATTAGGGGGTATCAAATATGACCAAATTCACAATTAAAACCAGTGAATTAGGTTTTTCAACAAAACTTCACTTTTGGGAATTCTGAATTTTTTGATATTAGGGGGTATCAAATATGACGAAATCCACAATTAAAACCAGTGAATTAGGTTTTTCAACAAAATTTGACTTTTGAGAATTCTGAACCATTTTATATTGCTATTCATGGTTTTTAAAAATGGTGGATTTTCAAAACCAGTTGATTAGATAATGGTGGATTTGCTCATATTTGATACCCCCTATTAATATCCATTGTTTTTAAAAATGGTGGATTTCCAAAACCAGTTGATTATATGATGGTGGATTTGGTTATATTTGATACCCCCTATTGTTAATATTTCACCTTCAGAGCTTGATACTTGGATACAGGGAAAATCTTGAAGTGGTCTAAGATTTGATGCAAGGAGCAATTTATGATGTTTTGAGGAAAATTTTTAATGGGCTCCTAAGAGGAAAACTAGGCAGACATATTTTGAGCAAACACCTAAGTTTTAGAAAATAATAAAGCTAGCTGAGAAGACAAAATAACACAGATTTTGGGTACAACCAGAAGTTTCAGAAACTGATACAACTTGAGAGTTGAGACAAATAACTAACACACATGAGTGTTTGATGTAGGAGTTGAAACAGAAAGACAAACTGAATGTAAAAATAATAAACTTTTGGACATGAAAGGAAGTGGTAGTCACTAATACAGCTTGAGAGTTGAGACAAAGAACTAAAATGGCTGATTTCATTATGGAGGAGTTAAAGCAGAAAGAAAAACTGAATTATAAAAGACAATTGATTGACAATGCAACAAACTATTCAAGAGACTCATTTAGTTTTAAATGTGGTACAATCCTATTTATCACTCTTCAACCAGTTGATGAGCATGCTTATTCTGAAATATGCTTAGAAATAGTTCAATAGCTCTCAATTTAGGATTTCATTTCTTCTGTAAAATACTATTGTTAAGTATTCTAGTTTAAGAGTGGTCAATAATTGGTTTAGCTGACAAAAAAACATGAGCATATTAATAAAAAACATATGGAAGGCATTGAAACTTAATAATGGAATAAAATAGCATCATAATTTAACAATGGAAATCAATAGGAATTAAAACTCTGTAATGAATAATCATCAAAAAAGTATTGGCAAAATACTGGATAAAACATCACACAACGAGACAGAGAAGATGATATGAGAAGGGGTAAACGTTTTGGGGAAGAGAGAAGGTGATGAGAGGGATGTGAGTGGAGAAAGAGACTCCAATTCTAAAAACTAGAAATTAGCAACCCCTCCAGGAATTTTTGGTCTCTTTCTTGGTCCCAGGGGGAGAAAGGATAGAAAATTCTCTTCTCTTAGACCAACACCATTTATCTTGCCAGAGATAACTGTGTCCTAGTGCAATCTTGTAATAACTTATCGGCCTAGAGGGAGATAGTTCCTGATTCCCTCTTCAGATGTGTTCTGATGCCCTCTTGGAACACTGTACAAGTATTCAAGATTCATAATTGAGAGATTTGTTTCACAGTATTCACCCTCAAATCCATTGATGTAACCTTCTATCTCCACTATCAAGCCTCAATTGATAACCCTTTGCTAAGCGGTTATTTACACCTGGCGAACTAGTCTGACTATGCTTTCAGGAATGATGGAAGAATTCTGACCAGCTTGGAAGATAGAAAAATTAATTCCTTGGTAATAATTTATTATTGCTTACAAATCCAAGTCTTCTTCTATTATGTTTAAATACGACTCATGCTCTTCGGGGGACTCTATGAGAATTTCTGCCCCCTCCAAGTATTGCCACTTTGGCCCTACAAACGTCAGACCGTCTTCTTTGGCTTTCTTAGCAAAATAGACGGCGTCTTCGGTTCTTCCATGGGCATTATAAACTTGTGCTGCAATATAATAAGCGTTGATCAAAGAGTACGTGAGAAATTCCTGTTTAGGAAGCAAGTCAAAAGTCGAAAGTTTCCGAGTAATCAATCAATCTTGAAGGCAAAACCAAAGCTTCTTTCCCTTGACAAAGAGTGACTCACCTGTTCACAAATGCTGATGAGTTCTTTGACCTCTGCTATTGAGAGCCATTCGTCTCCCATGTGGTGAGTCTCTTGAAGCTGGAAGACGCGCGTAACGCTTTCATCTGACTTCCGCCCTTGCTCAGCGTTCATCTGGCAATGCGAACACGTGCAGCGAAAGCCGTAATGCATCCACAGTGAATCCTGTCGGACCTTCCGTGTTATTTCAGCGGATTGATCTGCACTGACATGTCAGCCACCATCGAATCTGCAAGCAGACGAAACAAAATCCTCACAATTAATGGTGAGCTCTTCGCCCGCCGAAATATGTCTCAATGCCGCCATGTGTAAGGTCTGAGTAGAATGATCCATAAAGTACCCGATGTTTGCCCGGCAGTCATGGTTAAAACGCACCCTGGTCAAGATAAAACAAATCTTTAAGCTCTGATATACATTCTGAATATGCAACTGTTTTGGGAGAGGGGTCCCCACACTGGTTCCAGTACGAGTGCACTATAAATTATCGGCACGTCTGGACTCAGGTGAGTGGCAAATGCATTACGCTGGAGAACACTTGCCATAAAATCCACCTTTCGTTCTTTCCTTCCGTCCGCAAGAAGGCTAGCTATCACATTCTGGGTACGAATTGGTAAAAGTTCTATAGCTTGTAGGCGAAAGCGTTTACCAAAATCGGACAGCCAAAGGCTCCGATTATTCGGGAACAAACCAACCGCTCGGAGTTTGGCCACGTGCTGTCCACGTTTGAGATCCTGAGAGGCGATAACACCAGCACCGCCCTTCTCGGGCATCTTGACGATTTTGATTGGCGAAGGAACAGGTAGGGGTAGTTCTTCTGAGAAATCCAGCTTTTGGAGGCTTGCCTCGAAAAACGATTCTTTCGATATAATCACCATACCCATACCCTGATTGACCTTCGGGTTGATGAAAATGCAATACGCCTCAGGGTCATGGTCCAGTGGATTTCTTGAACAGTTGGCCTTGAGAAACCCATTCTTGAAGTTCTCCATCTGGGGAACCGGGGGTGAGAAGTCGTCCTTTTGATTTGCAACCTTTGTGGGTGCTATTGATGGTGAATCCCATTTTTGGCAGTGGAGTTCAGAGTTGGGAATGAAGTTGAGAGCGCGGTGCGTTATGCTGTCACATCCGATCAACGCAATCTGGAAATATGAGAGCGAAAAGGCAAGGAGGAATCCAAATAATGACATTTTAGAGGAGTTTACTGGTGGGGAAATCTGATCCCATGCGGATGCTAAACCCAAAGTCTCAGAAATTCGGAATCATGAACCTACGATAACGGGAATAAGTTTGCATCGTCTCTCAACAATTAACAACCATGAACACAAGCGATATGATTCAATCCCATGCCAACCGATTCTTGCCAATCAGTGTTAACAACCGACCTGATGTCAACATTTAATCCTAGCAGCGCGATTCATCATTTCAGTGAATGCTCTGATGCAATATCAAATTGAGTCTTGAGTTGAATATTAAACCTGCAAGACATTGAAAGAAGTTTTTCTCTCGACAAACCATCATCATCCTCCGCTGTGCATTATTTGCTTCCCTCAATTCACTGCTGGTTTTAGCTGGTCTATTCGATTCTCGTTTCTGGATCCACCACTTGTCCAGAGCCGAGATTCAGGTGGAGCTGAATCTTAACATAACCCAGTATTGTTATTTTCTACATGTCTTGTGACTTACTGATTTCTTTATTTGAGTAATAGATAGGACAAGAATATCAGCAGGTAATTAGTAATCTCAATCCTTTGTATCAGTAATTTCTATATCTCTTTTCCTAACTTTTATTTCTTATTCCTTTTATTCCTTCTCAATTATTATACTACTGTTAGCTTTTGTCATTCGTCGAAATAAAGTATCTGACTCAAAATCTTACCCTTGGCTCAGGTAGGAAGTCTGCCTTTTTTGCCAGGTGTTCAAAATGTACCTGCGAGATCTGTCTATCTAAACATGAGCATTATATAGCCAGTATTGCAAGACACTTTTACATTTCATTTTTGGTCTTGGTATCATCTTTCCTACTTCTAGGTAAAAAGAAACCTTGATTGAGATGAGACTTTCACTGCAAAAAGACTTAGGATGACTTCCATCTGCCTGCATTTGATGAATGGGGTAAACAAAAGGCAGCACTGCGTCCGCAGCACCGCCCTGACCCCTTGCTGGTGGCTCCTTGATCGGAGTTGATAAAATTGGCCCCAAGCCAAAAGAGTCCCATCGCCTTGCCTTCAACATCCATCATCATCAATCAGGTTTCTCTCCTCCCTCCTTCAACCGTGAAAACATGTCGGCTCCAACGAAACTGCTTGCGATGGGCAACCGTGAGTCGAGTGGCTTATTTCACGCGACTTTCACCATGACGCCGGTCTCATGTAATTGACAACATCGTTGGGGTCACAGCCTTGCTGGATATGCAAATCAGCACGGATCAAAAGATGTTAGACAAGTACGGTCTCAAGGCCAACGATGCTGTTCTCGTCAATGAATCGCAGAAAGGAATGTTCGTATGAATTCCAATCCATCCCGCGCTTCCATATCAATCAGTAAAGACACTGTACTTGACAAGAACGAAACTTGATACTCGACTTAGCTATGCGGAGGTCGCATCCATGTCGCCCGTCTATGTTGCTGGAGGAGCCGCCCAAAACGCAGCTCGATGTGCCCAATACATCTTGCCGGAAAATTCCACCGTTTATCTTGGCGCTGTGGGTGACGATGAGCTCGCCAATCAACTCCGAGAGGCCAATAAGAAAGCTGGACTCAAAGAAATATACCAAGTCGTTAAGGAATTCCCCACAGGAGCTTGTGCCTGTTTGATAACTGGACATCATCGGTCAGATATTCCATTTTTTTTATCTAAATGATTTATTACCTAGTGCTGACCGGTTAATTTTTACTGTTTATAATGTATGTATATGTATATAGATCTTTGTGCACTCAATTGGGAGCTGCTGAAAAGTTTTCCCCATCTCATCTGAAGACCGAGCCGGTGGTTAAGGTAAGTGTCTCAAAATTGTTCCAGTCAAACAGCTTCCTGATCTGATCATTGTCCATTCTCTTGTACGTCTTCAGGCCATCCAAGAAGCAAAAATCTACTACCTTGGTGGATTTTTCCTTACTCATGGAATCGAAAGCTCCCTAGAGCTGGCTCAAGCAGCTGCCCAGAGCGAAAGGGTATGTTTCTCTTATTGCCACGTTTCCTAACTTACTCGGTTATTGATCGCCTTATTCATTCCAATCAGATATTCACCATGAACCTTTCAGCACCGTTCATTGCTGAGTTTTTCAAGGACAACGTCGATCAAATCCTACCATACGTTGATTACTTATTCGGCAATGAGTCGGAAGCGGCAGCCTATGCTGTAGCTCACAATTGGGACGTAAGCAAAGACTACATCAATGATCTTCTTCACGTTTCTTCACAGTTAATTCATCATGAGCTGTGAATTTGAACCTCTACACAGACCAAGGATCTCCCAACTGTTGCTGTCCGAATCGCAGCATCTCCCAAGAAAGTGCAAACTAGACCCCGTGTAGTAATTATCACTCAAGGACCCGAATCGACGATTGTCGCCTCTACTAGCTCTAGCGCGTTCCCATCGTCTTCTAAATTAACAGCAGTCGAATCGGGTCACGTTCTCATCGTCCCAGTCTCGCCCCTTAAGGACGAGGACGTCGTTGATACCAACGGGGCAGGTGACGCGTTTGCAGGTGGTGTTTTGGGTGGCTTGGTGCTTGAAAAGTCGATCGATCAATGCGTTGAAATCGGTCACAAGCTTGGTAAAATGTGCGTGGGACAAGTCGGACCTCAACTGAAATGGCCCAAAGTGCAAATCGTCTGAGAAAGGTGACTAAGTGCCAAGTTCTCCCTGCCAAGTATTCTACTTTCCTCTCATGCTAAAGAGCTGTGCATGATCATCAACCATACATAGAGCGCAAATTGAAAAAATCCACAATATGTACGTTTTCGGACATATTGCTATAGTGACCAAACCTTACGTTATTTCCTATGATGTAAACAATCCTGATAATCCTGCCGTAAGCAAAGCTGACCATCGATGGATAATCATGTTGTTACCAAAACAATCCACAAGGCTGAGTCATCACGGATTTGCATGCCCCATCCGCAATGACCACCTGGGGTGAGGCCACGCACACACGCACACCATGTGCAAAGTCTCCAAAAATCACAAGTCGTCAATTCACAAGATAGTTCTAAGAACTATAAAGGAATCACTTGTTGCAACACAATCACCATTCCCCTACCGATTTCATCTCCTCCACTTTAATCAACATTTCAACACAAACGGTGCTCTCCACTCCCTTCTGATAGTTTTTAAATTCTACATTGCACACAGCAACAGATATCCATGAAAGTCTAACTTATTTACATACCTTTCTGAACATCTAGATTTTAACATTTACGCTACCAACTCTTATACCTAATTATATTTATCCACCACCACAACCCTACATCATCATATATTTAGGCCCTGTTTGGATGCGGTCATGTCTGGTTATGTTATATGATACACCTCATGCCGCATTTATGTGGCATATAATTTGTAAATTCACATAACTTGTGAAATTTACATGATGTTTGGCAGCAATGACGTGATGTTATATTCATCACATCATTGTGGCCTGGTCGTTTCAGTCGTGAAGTCAGCTCTCAACCCAGCTCTGGACCAAAAAAAAACTCAACGCCATGAACTCATCATCGGATGAAGAAGACAGTTCGGAATGCTCAGAATGCTCAAAATCCTCACCAACGATCCCACATCCCAAGTCAATTTCCTACTTCAAGTTGCAGTCCTTCTAGGTGCCTATCATCTACTCCATTCAGTCAAGAATCTGTGCAACACTTCAACACTTACTGGTCGGCTCTACACAATCGAGCTCCTTCGTGGTAACAACCGGTGATTTTTAGAGATCATGCGAATGCAGAAGCCGGTGTTCAAAGAAGTCTGCATTCAAATAGCAAGGACCAATGTTCATCCAACTTCAAAATTGCCACTGGAAGAGCAACTTGCAATTTTCATGTACATCGTCGGACACTCGGCTAGCAACAGATCCGCCCAAGATCGCTTTCAGCATAGTGGCGAAACAATATCCAGGTAGGTAGGTGTTTATACTCAAGTGAATCTTACAATCTGCTGATTCTGGGAATTTCTTTTCTCCTTATAGGGTACTCCATTACATTCTCAGCGCATTGGTGGTGATGAGTTGCAAGTTCATCCGTGCCCCATCCCCTGCGGTCGTCCAATCACAAATTGAATCGAACACAAAATTCTATCCATACTTCACGAATTGTCTGGGTGCACTGGATGGGGTCCATATCCCTGCACATGTCCCTGCTTCTGTAAACACGGCTGCATACCGGAATTGCAAAGGGTTCTTGTCACAAAACGTCCTTGGAGTATGCGACTTTAGTCTCCAATTCACATATCTGCAAGTGGGCTGGGAAGGATCTGCTCACGATGGGCAAGGCTTGGCTTCAGCTAGAAACAATGACTTCAAGATACCAGATAACCATTTCTATCTCGCTGATGCTGGTTATGGCCTTTCCAAAGGCATTTTGGTACCTTATCGAGGAATTCAATACCATCTCCGCAAGCAGTATGGTGCTCTAAATAGGCAAGTTTTTGTTTTTTGTTAGGTGTCCAACTCTTCTTGATTTTCTGTGCTAATATTTGTTTCATTCTAGACCTGAAAATAAAGAGGAGTTGTACAACTTACGACATGCAATGCTGAGAAATGCAGTCGAACGAGTCTTTGGGATCTACAAACGACAATTCCCAATTCTGAAAAACCCGCTTGAATACTCTCTACACATTCAATCGCGCATGGTGATTGCTTTGGCGGTTATACACAACATAATATCCAAATACTCGGGTCATCTTGAAAACGACTTCCCGGACGAATTCCCAGAAACTTCCTCCACTCAACATGATCCGATCCAAGCTACACACTTGGAAGATACTGAGAATGCTGTGACTACAGACCCCGAAGAGCTGTGCTCCTGGAGGGACTCGATTGCACAGTCCATGTGGGACGATTATGTGACTTATAACAATCGTTGAGGGCAAGCAGTCATGCATCAACCCCCCCCATTCTACTCGTGGCTCAAGGGGGCAAGGTAGAAGAGGAAGACGCGCAGGTAGATAAAATTAGTATACATTATAAATCAAGAATTGTGTTTTTAAATATTTTCTCTCAGAGAAAATAAAAAATAAATAAAAAAAAAAGAGGAAATATTACTCCTTGCATACAATATGAATGTTCTTAGTAGCAAACGAGATAGATGAGCTTTGGGCAAATGTCAAATACGCATTGTACAGTGTCCACCAAAAAAGACCATCTGCCGTATCCTGAACAACATCATATCAGATGATGTCTCAGCTAAAGTTCTCATCAATTGATTCATGCTTTGTGGGTCCGATTACCTCTCTGGTAATCCTCTCATGCCCACTGAAATTGAAGACTAGCGATCGGCTTCTACTAGTCGGATTGGGATCCTTCCTGTCAATTTTCAGCTTGATGGGATCCTCCACTCTGGAGTCACCTGGAAAGCTGTACCACAAGGTTTTGGCTCATGATCAAATCCATCATCTCAAGCTTCTTGAATACGATCAAACTATTATCACAGAAAGACAGGCTGAGATCTTCGCCGGTTCTTTTGTCTGTGCCGGCGAAAGAGAATTTGCTATCTGTTCTCTCGAGAAATCACTCGTCCAAGTTAACGCTGGAGATTTAAGAAGCTCCTCAAGGTCAGAGCAGAACTACTTCACATCCATCCACCCAAGCTGAATGTATTCTGTTAACTAGCTTAGTATTTAACAGACTGAAGGCTCTTACCATCGATGACTGGATAATAGATATTGACTATCGCCGTTGATCTTCCCCCGGGTGCAACCAAATGACTTTACTTACCGCTCACAATCAATTGATAATTTATCGACTAGAAGGGTGTGAAGACCTATGACGGGAGATCTGCTCTATTACTTGCCCAGATACTACGCTGCTATTGTCAGGTGTTCCTCATCCAGGACGCTTTGCATTTGGTCTCAAATTTTTTGTGCGGCAAACATTTTTTTTTGTGCAAAGAATACATTCATGTTTGTATTCATTTTTATTTCTTTTGTAAAATAAAAAATTGAATACATACAAAAGAAAAACAATCTGAAATAAAAAAAAATTAGATGCTATTAATCATATTAGCTCCAATCATCGAGTTCAGCCATTGGAGTCGCAACTCGCACCTTTCAATGGATATGTAGAGGGCCGCCTTGCGTTCAGAATAGAAAACGTTGATGATTTGCAACTGGTGGAAATTGTCAAATTCAGCCGCATCATGCTTTTGAAAAAACATCATCGCTTGGGCTCCATGAGTCTGTTTGCTTCCCGCTTGGTTCATCGTAATCAATTCCTTCAACGCGCCGGCGATTTGTAATCCCGAAGAAACACGTCCAGATGCACGATGGACTTGTGGGGCACTCGCCTCGGAATTGGTTTGCGAGGCAGAGACACTAGGTGATTCCGATTGTGGATGATCCTCACCAGAAGAGAGCTCCAACATCTTGCTAGGGGTATGTAAGTTGGTTGACGACATTTGATTCGATCCGGTCGCAACAACTTTGTCAAAGATCTCCAAAAGTAAAAGCCAATCGGGGAACGGTTTTCCCTTGAATTTTCTCGCATGTGGATGAGACTGAAGGAGAATCAATATCAGTATAATGAGAGTCAATTATTATGGTTAAATGTACAAACCATGAGATAGTTGTTCCAAACTTGATCTGGGGCTGTGACCTCCCAACTCTCATCATTCCACCCAAAGCCACTCGCTTTCTTCAACTCAAGGAAAGTATCGTAATCTTTCTTGAAACCCTGAGCAGCCAAAGTTATTACTAACAAAATAAGTGGGTGAATCAATGAGAAACTCACTTGATTAAATTTAGATTTCACTTTCTTTTCATCCAATTCCACATTGGGGAATTTGTCTCTCAATGCCATGGCAATCGCTTGGTGAGTTTCAGGTTTGAATCCATTATCCGACCTCTTCCCGTTACGGACCGCTTCCACATATAAATTTAGCGCTGATCTTTCTAACTCGGCCGTCCAAAACAGTTTTGTTGATTTGCGGCTTGTTGGGGTGTTCTCAGCCATGCCAGAGGGTTGTGGCGCCTCCTCGATATCCATGAAAGTGAGCGCAGGACCATTTGGGATTTCCTTTAGTTGACTTTGACTCCAATTTGAAAATGGGGTGCCATTTGACGCAGCTTTGGATGTGTTGAAAGATCCACTCATCGGAGTTGAAGGCGGAATCAAGGATGAAGGGGCCATTCTTGAAGCCGGGTTGAAGGAAAAAATACGAGGTTGAGGTGGGTGGAAGGGGGGTTGATAAATGCACGCCCCCCCGGGCACGCCCACGCCGAACGCACGCCGATAAAAAAAAAGGTGTGCTGCCCGCACGCCTTTTTTTTATCGGCGTGGGGGCTGCACGCCCATCGGTGTGCAAGACTTCAGGCGTGCGGTCGCACGCCCTGTTCAGAAAAGGGCGTGCGACCAACACGCCCTTTCTATGTATATAGGCAGGGGGCACGCCCCTGCCTATACACATGCTGATGTCATGCGTACACAACAATGTACGCATGACATCAGCTCCGGTCGAGGAGGCTGTACAACCTCCTCGACCGGAGGGGGCATCCCTCCGGCCGAGGAGGTTGTATGACCTCCTCGACCGGAGGGAATCCCCCTCCGGTCGAGGAGGTCATACAACCTCCTCGACCGGAGGGGTTGAGGAGGTCATACAACCTCCTCGGCCGGAGGGATGCCCCCTCCGGTCGAGGAGGTTGTATAACCTCCTTGGCCGGAGGGATCCCTCCCGGTCGAGGAGGTCATACAACCTCCTCGACCGGAGGGGGCATCCCTCCGGCCAAGGAGGTTGTATTACCTCCTTGACCGGAGGGATCCCTCCCGGTCGAGGAGGTCATACAACCTCCTCGACCGGAGGGGGCATCCCTCCGGCCAAGGAGGTTGTATGACCTCCTCGACCGGAGGGAATCCCCCTCCGGTCGAGGAGGTTGTACAACCTCCTCAACCGGGGGGCATCCCTCCGGCCGAGGAGGTTGTATGACCTCCTCGACCGGGAGGGATCCCTCCGGTCAAGGAGGTCATACAACCTGCTCGACCGGAGGGAATCCCCCTCCGGCCGAGGAGGTTGTATGACCTCCTCGACCGGGAGGGATCCCTCCGGTCGAGGAGGCTGTATAACCTCCTCGACCGGAGGGGGATTCCCTCCGGCCGAGGGGCTTGCAGTCCTCCCCGGCAGGGCGTGCGGCTGCACGCCCTCCTTGGGGGTGTCGCACGCCTGTAGATGGGCGTGCGAACTGCACGCCCATCTACAGGCGTGCCCACGCCCAAGGATGGGCGTGCAGGACACACGCCGATAAAAAAAAGGCGTGCGGGTTGCACGCCTTTTTTTTTAAGGGCGTGCGTGGGCGTGGGCGTGCCCGGGGGGGCGTGCATTTATCAACCCCCGGGTGGAAGTGTCCGATATCACCCCAAATATTACCCCTGACCTATATTTGGGATTTGGCGGGGGCTATATCGAGTGATGACCTCAAACGTGATGTAGGTCATCATTTTGGCCTTTTGCCAAACACAAGAGTGATGTGATATGGGCCTCAGTGAGGCCCGGTTATACAAATGGGGTGGTTATTACATAATATAACCGCATCCAAACAGGGCCTTAGTTATATTTGGCCCCCAACCTAATCAATTACTTTTTCAGCCCCCAAAGCATATCAATTACCCACCCTACCTTTCACCTCCTTGTCCCCCTCAACAACACCTCACTCGATCCCCCCCCTCCCCAACTCCCCCCAGCTTCTAGTATCTAATTACCCATCAATTGATTTCACATCATCACCACCCTCAATCACATCAAAACACCCCATAAGTATATACATCCACAACCATATCCCTACATCAGCATATCCTTATCTTTGCCCCCCAACCCAATCGATTACTTCTTTGGCCCCCAAACCCAATCAACTACCCACCCAACCATTCCCCTCCTCGTCCCCCTCACCAACACCCCACTCAATTCATCCCCTCCCCAACTCCCCCCAGTTTTAGTATTTAATTACCCGTCTACATCAGGCCATTGCCCCACTCCAGAACATGCAAACACTCCATCCCGATTCATCCCTTCCCCCACTCCCCCCATTTCTCCCCCCGCATAATTCTCATCTCATGGAAATCCCCCCCGACGAACCCCAAAACACCGCCGCCACAACATTAATCCCAACATCAGTATATCCACTCATCTCCGATATCTATGCAATAGTGCCCCTCCCATTCACCGAAAGTTCTAGTTCAACCCATCCTGGCAGCTCAACAGCCCAATTGTCTCAATTGTTACAACTTGTATGACGACTTGGTGGAACACGCCCTTCGTTTCCGACTAATCCCCGTCGGTTCACAATCCCCGGTGCCTCCCACAACAGCGCAATGGAATTTGTGACTGCCATGCAAGCTACCATACAATGGAACTCCCAGCGATCACGGATCAACTCTATCACCGGATCAGACGTTCTCGACGAATTGCCAAAGCGACTTGGCCGCCCCTGCAACTTTTACTTCAAACTAGAATACACTTGCCCCTGCCAGAAACAATTCACGCCGGTCCTCAACTCTTGCAAACGCAACCGGCCAACCATCAAGTGCGGCTGCTTGGCCCGGTTCAGCATCCAACATCACAAGGTAACCAACTCTCTGCGCGTCGAGTGGTTTTGAGCCCACAACCACGACCCATACTCATATGCGGACATGCTCATCTGCCGGTCTCCAAGAATGGTCAACCAATGGCTCACCGACAAAGTAATATCTGGCCTTGGGTGGAAGGCCATCCAGCGGCTGCTAGGTTCCCCGCATATTTTCCCAGTAAGTCAATTCAATGTTGCTCTCCTATCAATTCTCTCTCACTAACGTTTCTGCCTTTTGATCACAACCAGGCTGACACCAACATCCTTGTACCCAAAGCTCACAAGATCACCTACAACCGAGTTTGCTACCTCCTCAGGACCCGCGTGCAGACCCTGGCCAAGCGGGACCCGGACGTTTTCCAGTCCCTGCGGCTCTGGGCGGACTCGCTATCATCAAGTGGATGGCATGTATACGCACCCACCATTGAGGATTCTCAGGATTTTCTTTACGTGTTTCAATCGCCTTGGCAAAGGGATCTGATGCAAGGTTATGGGCAGTCGGTGCTCATGATTGATGCCACCCACAACATGGTTTCCAACGTATGCCTATTGCATGGTCTCAAGGTAAGTTTCTACACCATAATGGTGCGCAATCATCTAGTGGGCAAAGGCACCCCGGTATGTTGGGCCTTTGCTGGTTCTGCTGCAATGTACGTTGATTCTCTCCAATCATACCATGCCACCCGGACTAACCACCTCACCGAAAACGCTCACAGGAAGCCGATTCAGCTGTGGCTGACGTGGACACGAGCGGCGGCAAGTTTGATCCCGCATGTTATCATGTCGGACTGCGCCCTAGCAATCCGCAATGCCGTCTCCAACACCTACAGCGAACTAGGCGAGCGGGCCTCGAAGCACCTGTTGTGCTGGTTCCACATACTGAAGGCATTCAAAACTCAAGCCGCTTTATACTTGCACAAACAATTGGCGGACGCCATCAAGACATTCCAATCGATTCTCTACTCACACAAAGACCCCCATGCTCCCCTGGACAACCAAATACGCCGTCGGGCGTCTACACATCCCGAATTCGCCTGTTACGTACTCGCACAATGGGGGGTTAATATGTCTCATTGGGCCGCATTCTACAGAACCATAAGTCGCCCAACTGGTTAGGATAAAAAAGTCCTCACTAATCAATGCCGCTCTTAGACCGCTCACCAAGGTATCAATACTAACAACTACACGGAGGCTTGGCACCGTGTGTTGAAGTCGCAGTTCATCCCCCCTCCTCAGCGGCACCGCATAGACAAGTTTGTGCAGATACTCGTCTATGAGGCTGAGCCGTACTATTGATCCGTGGCCGACCAAGTGGATGGAGGATTCAATGTACAAACTTACAACAAACAACAGGCTGGGTCCCAGCGCTTGGGTATGAGTTACACACGCGCCGCCCTCACTGCACTGGGAGTTCACATCTTCAAATACCCAACACACGTAAGTGCGTCCATCTCATGTACCATGGGGGCCATGGGATACTGACCACATTGACATTTACAGTATATCATAGGCTCCTTCACCCATCCATCCCAGATGTCTTACAGGGTGACCTTCACCAATCCCGGAGGTAACACAAAAGGCAGGATAACGAGTTGTACATGTGCATGGTACCTGCAGCATGGCAGTGGGTGCAAGCACATGTATTACCTCGCGCATCAGACGTCACGCAATGTGGTCAAGGAAGTTGTCTGGCCCAACGTCTCCACCCTTGTCAACTTGGACGCTATATTTGCAAACGAGGTACACATAACGATGCCCGGCACACACGACAATACCATCATCTCACCAGAGACCCCAGATCATGACTGCCGTCGGGGGAGCAGTCTCTCCATACTCTACATCAGCGCGGATTGAACCGGTCTCGCTATTCCGGGTGGTGGCGAGTGCAGGCATGGTTACCCCCGCACCGGGGGCGGGCGTCCCCTCTCATGCCAGGTCGCAGGATGACCTGGACGGATTCATCTGGGAGCCTGGGGATTGCGCGGAGGATCCCAGGGTTCGGACTCTCTACAGGTTGTCAAAACTCACCTTGGACAGATGTTTCTTGGGGCTCAAAAAAGCCAGTGACCGCCGCAGAATGGTCACAGTAATCTCAGCCGCGTCAATGGAGCGGTTCAAAAATCTTGCCTTTGCTATTGCTTGGTTGGTTGAGCTTCAGTGCCCCGGGATCCGTAAGTCCACCTTGGTGGACTGGGTCTGTACCGCCAACCCCCGGAACATATCCCAGTCTGAGATAGTGGCCTTGCTGAAGGATCTCCAGGAAGTCGGTTTTTCGAGCTTGAGGAGGGCCTTGATGTTACTTGCCAACAAACGACTACAAGCGGAATTCCTGGCGGAGGCGACGGGTCTTACCATGGGGAAATTTAGGAGTATTTGCTTTGAGCTCGCTGGTATACTTGAGGAGGGAGGGATTTTGGAGGTTAGGACTCAGATTTGCTGACTAGAGAGGGGTCAGGATTAATGTAAGAGGAATGCAATGAGCAACTTGTACATTGTCTCCTCACACGATTAACACCTTATATATAATGTCACCTCACACAGGCGAGCATCATGTTTTCAAGAAAGAAAGCACCAATCATGACAACCTTGTTTCCTTACGCACTATATCCTGCCACTTGTACTTGTTGTTACTAGTTGTACTCGCTACATTAACGTATCCACGGTTATTCCACTTAGTAACACTCACATTTATTGACGTAATTCATGATTGCCCTTCTCAATGGGAAGATGAGCATGACTTAATGTTGACAGTTTCAGCCACGCTACATAGAGTGTGCTTGAATGAAATTATCCGATTGCACGCAATAGAAATGAAAAATGCGTTGTTGTGATGATATGATGCACTTCATTATATAATGGTTACCCAACCGCCACCTTGTCAACTTCCACCGCCGCTCATATTATTCATGAGTGTAAGATGAAGCAAGATGTAAATCCGCCGTAAACCCGCCACTTGTGATTGATTGGGACGAGGACAAGTTTGAGCTTGAATCTATCTACAGTGAAAGCCTGTTTTTGAGCTCTTCTTGAATCGTGAGAACTTCTTTCTCCTAGTCCACGTATCATCGTTGGCGCATGTTCACTCAATGTACTTCGACGCAGCTCGCTAGGTCACTGCGCAGGCTGCGAACCAGAACAGTTGGTGACCCCGATCTGCTGCTAACTCACATGGCCCTTGCGCAATGGAGGCCTAGACGCCGTAAAGGTTGGCGGCAAAGGGCCTTCTGTGAAAACTAGGTGGATCGTACACAAGTCTAGGTACATAGACGACACGCTCACGTCGTTTGGTAGTGAGGACTGTGGGCCTTTAGCCTCGACAGGCATGCTGCAGGTGATCTTAAAGCTCCCTAGCTTCGGAGGGAATGACGCGTCCATAGTAGCATCAACTGCCGAGTACCTTCCCTTTCGTATGTGGCTAGAGTTGCAATTAGAAGCCCGCTCGACAAAGCGTGAGACGAGGGAGACTCCTAGTAACCCCATGTTTGAGCCTGGGGATCATCAGTTTCTCGTTTGGCCTTTAGAATAAGGGGTTTGGACTGATCTTTGGACTTTTGATTGGTCTCTAGAGTATACGGGTCTTGCTGATTGGCAGAATCTTTGTTGGAATGTTTTTTGTTGTCGCATGCATACTGATTTGTCAAAGCCACTGCCCCATGTGGCTCATAGGTTACAATTGCTACGCCTTTGACAACTGCTGTCTATGTTACTCCGCCTCAGGACTGAACAAAGACAAGTTCCGGCGTGTAACTACGGGCTCACATGTAGGCCCACAAAACGCATTCTACCTTGACCTGGAAGGTGTCTATAACGTTGACATGTATCTATACTTGGACAAGACCATGAGACACAGATACGATAATCTGTCGAACTTCTTTCTCCTAGTCCACGTATCATCGTTGACGCATGTTCACTCAATGTACTTTCCGAAAATGAGAATAAGAAACCTCATTTTAACTTGTGCAAGGCTCGTTCATCTTCTGATTTTCTAAATCAGCGGCACATCAGCACCAGCTCTCTTTATGGTGACTTACCAATCTTAACAACAAATGTGTGATGGTAACGGGGCGATAGCACGTGATGGAAAGGTTGGCCGGTTGTGAAACGGTGACCCACATTAGGCTACATAGTTGACTTCTTTCGTATATATCATTTTTGTTCGCCATCAACCCTTTTTTGTCATAGCGGTGTTCTCTTTGTCATCTCTCTCCATGTGTTTTTGTCCACATAGCACCCGTGTATTGTGGTCACTCAAGCTAATGTGGTGGTTTTAGGCAAGGTTTGGTGACCCGGTTGACTTTGAAAGAAAGCTGTTACGGCTAAGTCGAATGATGGCTATGGATGACAATCCAGAAAACCTTTCAAGAGGTTGGTGAGCAGCTTGCTGTGCTCACCCAGGGGGCTCACTTCATCCGTCACGAATGTGGGATTTTAAGATTCAAGGCAATAGGTTTGGGCGAGGAATGGACTGCCCAGAGTAGCAGAGATAGCTTCGACAACAAAACCCAGGAATGCGGCGACCGTCAAGCCACAATCACTGGTGGATGGTCTGTTAAATAAATCAACACTCTGAGACTCGAACACAACAAAGTGGAAAGAAACATTGAGCGCTTGAGAGTAAGCATCTATAGCGGGGGTCTCTTTAGGTCTCGCAACTCTCATCATGGGGCCAAAAACGAATGCAGTTCAGACGCAACGTAAGTCAAGAATACCTGTTTGTGGTTACAAATAAATGGAAATAAGGCACTACATGATGGTAAGACTATTTTTTTTCGGTGATGTGACTAATGATCTGACTAATCGAAGATCATCAATGAGGAAACTTGGTGGAAAACGCATGACTAGGAAAAAGCATGACTAAGGAATAATGTCAGTGGCATCAAGTCATGCTACTTAGACTGCAGCATTCTTAGGGCTGGTACCTAATGGGTTATTGCTGTCAAAACAACACGCACCGTGGCGGGAGTTAGCGTACAGGCCAGCTGGGTTGGTTGGGAAAGTACTTACAAGTTCCAGATCAGGTTGTCCATGCTCCCGGAGCTGGATTCCTCGCTACTGGGTTCCAAAGCGTCGAAGGTCTGCAGAATCAAAGGTTAGTACTAGTTACAGGCGACCAGATATGGAAAGATCTGAGCTACTTACTGCTTGGGTAAACGCAATGCGGTAGCATCCAGGTTCAGGGAGGAGAACAGCGTTGTTTTGAACGAACAAACAGCCTGCAGATGGTGGAAACGGATCAGCTGGGGAGCTGGGAAATGCAAGCAGACTTTGAGCCGGAATCTTTACCATCAAGTATTGGAGCATAGATGACGCTGCTCGGGTCACCTTTACGCTGGATATAACTGTAATGTTGAAGGGGTGGGGACGTAGTGACAATCATGATGAGCATGCGAGCGACACAATTGGTAGGGGATGAGAACATACACTTGGCGATGACAGGCTTTGTGGTAGGTTCTTCAAATTAGATGGCGGAGGTGTCAAAAGTTAGCAACCCTTTCAGGCGTAATTAATGATTTCTTTTCTTACCCATTGAGCCATCCACCACTGAGGGAGCCCGGGACAGATTCTGCAGACGCCATTAGACACACGCCGGGTTGGCTGGTGGTGTAGTTACCACAGATCTGGAGATAATCAAAATGTGTCAGCTGTCTGAAAGCTCTGGTAATTCTAGCCGAATAGCTTACTCCATCTCCACCGGCGATAGCAAACGACTGCGGCAGGGAGATTCAGTTCAATCAGTTGATGGTAGAGCGTAAACTAGAATTAATTGATTCTGATTACTGACATTTAATTTCGAGTCATAACGACGGACCAGGCGCTTGGAAGGTTCAACAGATAGTTCGCTTGACTGCTACACGTCGAACAATCACAGGAAATGGTCGAACTGTTCAACACGAGTTTACCGTTACGGGGAGGAAGAGAAATACTTACATCGGTTTGCGAGCTTTTGGAAGATAAAATTTTGACGCCTTCGGGGGTGACATCGAGAAGACTAGTCTCTTGGGTGGATTGGGTAGTGCGTGTCTTGAAAACCTGTGCGTCAAATTTTGTCAGAATCGCGAAGAACAAGAAATATGGTTTGGGGACAGGAGACAGGTGCGAAAAGAAGGTTACCAATTTCATGTCGCTGGGGATACTGTGCCCACTTTGGGCATTATCATCAACACAACGCTGCGATTTCTTCGCGGCGCTGAAGACACATCCGTCTTTTTTCAAGAAGTAGTTGAAACATTGAGAGTGTTTGGGTTTGCCGACAGAGGTGGTAGCTTGTGTGGTGGGGTCACTTTCAGCCGTGGGGGTGACATGAAGACCGTCATCGGCAAGGATGAAGGCAAGCGAGCTAAGAGCAACTAGGACAGTTTGGAAATTAATCTTCATGGTGAAAGTATGTAAGGTAAGAGTTTTAAATTATCTAAAGAACGACTTTTGCAGCTGCTAGGGAAGGGGTGGGATGAGGATGGTGGGGAAAGTGGGCAATAGGAGCGGATTAAATAAAAGTCCTCTTGATGGACGCAATCCGATTGTTAGCAGCAGCTGACTCTCGTTGGAAGCTGGTTCTGTTCTGTACAATTCAGTCAGCGACTGCGTCTTCCTCGTGCAAACCAAAGGCCCCTATCGTTGAATGGCATCCATACATTCTGAGTATGAAGAAGCTGTATTTCCTACACTGCCCCCGTGGCGTGTCCAACGCAACGAATACACCATTGCAGATAGATATTTATCTACCAAGCAAGATAAATGATACATGCATATGGCCGAAGCCTGAGGAATTTTTGTGCCGTTTCGGGGCCTTTCTGTCCGACTGGCCAAGCTCGGCACAAGTGCTCCGGAATGCTTGACGCGGTGCCGTACTACACATCGCTATGAAACCTCACCACTGCTGATAAACGACTGTGGACTCCGGTGCCGGAAATCAAAGGTCAATAGCATGAGCAGTCTCATCAAAATCTTTCTTGGTCGCAATCTGAACGGACAGTCTCATCAAAATCTTCCTTGGTCGCAATTTGAACGGATCTGGCCCAACATGGCGTCTTGGCCGTATAAAGTAAACACATCACAGTTTATCCGACCTTAAATATGTATAATTGGAACCCTGTTGAATTATGCATGTTTATCTTATAAATATGTACATAAATTGGTCACGTATCCATTTTAATACCTCTCAAAAAGAGGTTGAGAGAATTGGTCTAGAACGAACGTTCGACGGTTTCGGCGTCTTCTGGGGTAAAAGTACAGCCGAAACGGACTGGAAACCCGAAAAACACATTTTGAACTTTGAGCCAAAGGCGTCATTACATCCTGGACAGCTCAAGTGTACAGGCTGTGGGATCACCTCCGGGCATCCGTCTGAGCTCCAGGGTCTCGCGACGGCCAGCATGGGGCAGCCCTTACGGCTGATGGTGTCCCTGGCCGTGAAATCGCACCACACACTAGGAATGTTTGTGTAGAAGGAGAAAAACACAGTTGATTCCATAAGAGCAACCGCATCGGTTGCGGTTTAACATTGGATTAGCTAACTTACTCCGCCGTGTCAACCACATCGGTCCGGTGTAAACCGGAGTAAATTGCTCCAGGGAGCTTGATTTGGAGTAAGAGGGATCAAATTTGATCCCTGCTAATCCTGGGATTAAGCTCATTTTGCATATGTACACAGACCCGGACCGGGCTACTCCTTAGTTTAGAGCATCCACCATCGTGTTGCTAACTTTTCCGCAACTGCGGAGAGGTTAGCAAGTGCGATGGTGACCCTACCAAGAAACCATGCCCCGTGACTCGTATCGGCGGGCTCGTGGCTCGGGTCGCTGCAGCGTCCCCCCCCTCGGGGACTCTCCAAGTTGCTCGGTAAGCGGGGCTGTAGGGGGATCGAGGATTGGATCGTGGGAAAAGCCGGAAGGATCTTACCTTACCAAGCTCGTTAGAGGTCTCTAAATTTAGAGACCTCTAACGAGAATCTAAAAGATTCCTCAGTTAACGAGGCCTAAAGAGGCCACAAGGGTGGTCCGGGGGCTTCGTCTCTGTAAAGTTGGGCTTACCGAGCCACTTTCACGAGGGATGGATGGTGGATGCTCTTATGCCGTACTGATGCGGTTGTGCGGCACAGGATTAGCCCTAATCCAGGATTAACGCAATATCTTAATCCTATATTTAATCCCGAACTGGTGCGGTTGCTCTAAGTATCCACCCACGGTTCTGCCACCCTATCACATAGGGGCTGCGGCACGTCTCAGGGCTTGTACCCCCCATGGGTTACAAACAAATCACTTAATCCTAAGACAATCTCATCCGCGGGCGTTGATAAACGCATGCCAACACCCCAACCGCACGCTGTGGTGTGCTAAATGTGTTCAAGTATCAAAAGTAACATAAAAGCATAGTGTTATATCAAAAAGGAGGGATCTATTACAGTTTTTTATGGACAAATTGGATTCTGCCGGGTATTTACCCATAGCCACTCTCTGAACAACCACAGGGCCAGCTGCACTTAGACAAAAACCCAGTCAGGATTAAAATCAGTTTGTTTATTTTATAACACTAAGTACATAGTAGAGTTTAATGTATAGTCACCATAAGTACATATTTAGAGTTTAATGTATAGTCACACGTAGAGTCACCTGTATAGTCACACGTAGAGTCACATGTATAGTCACATGATTCATTCCATGCTTGTCTAGGACTCACAGCTAAAATGCCTCATATTTTTTACTCACCAGCTAAACTGCCTCATATTTCACTATATAAAGGGGAGGTTGTTCCCCCAAGAAGGAAAATCATGCAGTTTTTGGGAAGTAATTCTATTTCGTAGTTGCACACAAAATCATAGCATCCAGTAGTGATCTTAATCAAGGTTGCCCCCTTTTTTTTGGTGTGCTCTTAAAAAGAAGCAAAAGTGTTATCATCACTTTTCTCTCTTAGCTGAAGGTTAAGAAAGAAGGCAATACAACTTGAATGTTCACATTAATCCATCATCCATCCCAGAATATAAATATCTTTGCTTTGCTAACAAA
>RDRW01000474.1:0-109507 GCA_007896445.1 Puccinia hordei
CTCTCTCTCATCTTCTCTCTCTCTCTCGTTTCCTGTTTGTGTATGTACTTATTTACGTGTCGTCTCTAATCTTCACTTGATTTTTTGTTTTTGTTTTGATGACTTATGTGGGTGATGTTGGTTGATTAGACAGATCGATTCCCGTTCTTATTCCACGCCTCTTTTCTTTCTCCCAACACTTACCCACAATCATACACCAGTCTTACCACACACACACGCACACACACATATATTGCATATTACTGTCTGGATACTCCTATTCCTCTTACCAACTGGTTTCCCTTCTCGTCTCTCAACCCTCATTTTTTTTTAATTTATATATACATATACACTTTACACATGCGTAATAACTTGTATACTTGATTATTATTTATTAAAAACTCTTTTTTTTAAAAAAAAACAAAAACAAAAACATGATCTTTTGCTTTTGGCGGTTATTCCAAGAAATATATTATATTTCTACACACTGTTATAATGTCTTCATCATGACTTCACCCTCTTTACCCTCTCTCTTAATGATAATGACAATGATGATTTTTTCCTTTTCTTTTTTTTTTTTCTTTTTTGCACTTGTTACTTTTTCTTGGGGCGTTTGTTTGTTTTTGTTTTCTTAGATTGGATAGATAGATAATTTAAGACCAATGATATATGAAAACACCCAATTTTTTTTGTACTATGTACATACATGATTGGTATGATTTACTTGATTATTGATGATATGTTTGTGTGTGTGTATGTGTAGACAAATAATTCTACTCTGGTTTTTGGCCACTTCAAACACTTTCATGTATATATATGAATATGTGTGTGGTAAGAGGTGCTTCAATGAGCCCACTCTCCAATGGTCTGGACAACCTCTGGTTGCTTCTTGGCTGACACTACAAGTCAGGGTGATTCTGCTAAAGTGTGTGTGTGATTTTGTTTTGCAAGACTTGAAAACTAAAGAACCTAGACTAAACTACTACAGAACCCCTTTCCCTGTTTTTTTCCTGTAATATTTTCCCTGTGTAGTATGCTATTCTGGAACCCTGATCTTCCACCTCCACAATTTATGCCCACCTCCACAATTTATGCCCACCTCCACAATTTATGCCCACCTCCACAATTTATGCCCACCTCCACAATTTATGCCCCCCCTTCTGCAACCCTAATGCAGCCCTAAATGGTACCCTTCACTCCACCACATCCTCATCCACCATGCAGAACCCCATCCCATTAGCCCCTGCCTTCTCTAATTACCCCTGAACATGTCCTTCTGCAATGACCTCTGCTGCGGGCTTTGAGTTCCCCAAGCCCCATGGCTCCACTTGGTAGTCCCGCTGCACCACCGCTTTAGCCCCTGCTGCTTAAACATTGAATGTGCTAGTAGGGCTCTACTTGTGCAGCCTTTGCCGTTCTTTCCCCATGTTTTTTGAGCACCAAGCTGTTTTTGCCCCACTATACCTGGTGAATTTACCAGTAGAAAATCGGTATTTATATGCATTTGGATTCCACACTTTGGGATATTTCCATCCCTTATATCCAACCCAAATCTCCATCTAATGCTTTTCTCCGCCTGCTTTCCCACTCCAAATGTCCACTGGGGCCCAGCTGAACACTTGCTGCACCTACCACAGATAAGATCCTCACAGTGTGCAGGCTATGTCACTGCAACTGCCTGCAGTTGACATGCAGCAGTACAAAGGTGTCTTTTTACTTTTGCATGTCAACTGCGGGCAGTAGAGCCAGTTTTTTTGTTGCAGTGTGTGCCCTTCCCTCCAGGGGTGTGCAGGCTACAGGTCCCTTTTTTGATGGGTTTGTGTTTATAATTAACACCCTGTATATTCAAGGTCAATATTATAAATTTATAAAAATTGTAAAAATTCAAGAATGAAAACAGAAACTAACAATAATGTGTTATAATTTCAAAAAATACTTTTGAGGCAAATATATTTCAATCAGATAAATATATTTTTGATATTCCAAGATAGCAGATGAAGGGGAAATATTGGCCAAGCTAATGATAGAACAAGACGATACTCAAAAATCAATTTATTATGAATTCCTGTTAGATTTATCTTGAATTCCAGTCAAAGTTAATGGAAAATTCCAAAGCTCAACATCTGGAGAACATTGTAGCCTTTTGTGGTGTGATACGGAGAAACTGGTTATATGGAGCCATTAAACGAAAGCTCCAGATCAATTAAAGTGAATACTGATCTTTGGAATATGTAGGTCCCAACAGGCCACACAATCATTGATTACCAGTCATGCAGCAGGAAACTCCCTCATTTGATGAACAATACAGACTGTTAATTTACTCATAGTCAAACTGGGATGAACTCAACCAAACTAAAACAGGTTGATCTCAACTGATGGAATGTAATCCCAAGGGGGGTTGCATTGGATCATTGGTTGGTATCAACCAAGTTTAAAGTGGTTTGTTTCATCCCTGTTTGACTGGGATAGTCCCAACCTCAATTAGGCTAAACATAAATTACAGTCAAGATACCAATGAAGCTCTGCAACCATCGCTCTTTCACGACGCGTCTCTGCTTCGGACCAACATATTGGAGTCAATTCAGTTCCAAATGCGTTTTAACGAGTTTGATTACTTGTTAGTCACTAGTTATTGTGCTATGAACAAGGCAAGAGTAACATATAATAGAAAAACATGGCATGCTGCTCGTATTGGATTTATAATCTTTTTATGAGGAGACGGACACCCTTTGCCGATATTGAACAAGGTCTTCAATGCTGATCATCTTCAACTTCCACTGGCTTGCAAACTGTGCACAATCGTCATGACGGGCCATTGATCCCAGAGGGCAATTGGGCTTGACCAGCTCACATATAACGCCAGCTAGAGGTAGGCCAGCTAGGTTGCAAAGGTCTGAGGATTAATCCGTAATCCGAGTACAATCAGGTCAACACATACAATCCTCGGGATCAAAGCGGTCAATTATGAGTCAGAAGCGCAGAAAATATTGTCAACTGACCAATTGCTGCTTCGGTGTGTCCCCTCCTGGTTAGTACACCCCCCTTCTCTAGCTCGGAGAGGGACCATGTGGCCTGGCCGAGTAAAGTCCTCAGGTCGACTTGATTGATCGCTTAATTTGTAGGCGGTCAACGCCCTGTCATGGGCCGAGATTCCAGTTGTGGTATCTAAGAATATCGGGGAGGGCGATAAGAAAAAGAGTGAGGCAACTTGAGCTGCCTTGAACTCATTCTGCGTATTCGTGTTTTGTAGCCTGGCGTGAGGGAGCCTGCCGATATGAGATGAGGAACTACTCAACTGTGTTTGTAGTCGACCGTGTGAGTATATGCGGTTTTGTACTTTTCTGTATTGGTTTCGATCATCAAGGGGATTTTCAGTTCGTCCAATCGTTCACCGGGCAGAGCGATGCAAACATACCCGCTAAAAATAACCACCATGCGTATCCGAAGCGAGGACCCGATCCGACGGGGATGTACAACCATTGTTAGAACTTGTGGTACAGGGGCGGGGAAAAAAGGGGGACGATAAAAGACACCAACACTGGATTTAGGAGAAGAGGCTAAATTTCTCACCTAGAATGTTGGATGATCCAGGCCATCATTTCCGTTGTGATCTTGGAGGCGGCAACGATCAGGTCTCCTTCATTCTCCCGCTCCAGATCGTCGACGACCACCAGACATTCCCCGTTCCGGAAGCTCTCGATGGCTTGCTCGATTGTGTTGAGCTTGGAGCCGCTTTGAGCTTTGTCGGCGAGTGGCGCGGACATTGGTTGGATGTGTGAGGTCTCAGAGTCGATTCGAGCTTGGTTGGCGGGTGGGATGTGTGAGTGGAAGCCAGGGTGGTAAACACAACTTTTTTGGCTCCCCCCGATGACCGGGAGTCGGGTTGAATTCTCCGACAAACTCTTTATTATTTTAACATTTTTTACTTAACATATCAATCAACTTTTTGTATTACAGGTATCTGAAAATAAACCAAGGAGTCCGATCGAGATTCACCTGTGGCGGGGCAAGACGCCAACATTGTCCTGGGCTTTCCCGATGAAAAGAGAAGCCGAGATCGATAGCTCAGAGTCGGCGGACAAGCTTCCTAAAACCATGACAGAAAAGGATGGCGCAGACCAAGAGGCTGCGTTCATTAACCCTAGCTCAGCTCGGTAAGTTTACATCTATTCTCTCGTTTTGATTGACTTTTTCTTCTTCTTGATTACTGATGATATCTTAATATTGATCTGTCTCTTGGTTTTTTCCCCTGGCCCTTTAAGGCCCGATCGAGAAACTCAACTGTATGTTAAACTCCCTAATCTTACAACTTACATACTTGTTTTAGCATTCGGTTTAATCTGGAAATGTTAAAACCTTGTCGACAAACTTCAAATATCTAGGTTTGATAGGCAATTGAGGTAAGCCTACTTCGCCCATCTCTTTCATTTTCTCAGGCAGATGATCATCTGATAGATAGCTGTTTTTGGGGGCAGACTTTGGGAGAGCTCGGGTCAAGAGCGTTTCAAAAAAGGGGCTGTAGGAATCTGCGATTGCTCGGCAACTTCGGCTCAAATCGCCAAAAATTTGATTTTATCTGGTATAGGGGTCGTTGAGATGTTGGATAAAGGAATCGTCCGGCAATCAGATATAGGGAACCATTTCTTCTTAGAGCAAGCAAGCTTAAAGAAATGCCGTGCGTTGGAGTGTGGTAGATTGCTTGAAGAATTAAACACATCTGGATATAGCGAAATCCTGACGGATTACGACGAGATCTACAACGCTGATTACTGGGAAGGGATCGACGACTTCAGCGGTTTCTCAGAATGGACGGCGAAGATCAGCGTACGAATGACCCAACCTGACGAAAATGTCACGAGGGACTACTGCCATAACTTCAATGTGCCCGCAATTTTCGTCCAGACTTGCGGCCTGGTGGCAAGCATTCGGGTGTCGATTCGCGAGTTTAGTAGTAAGCTCACTCATTTATCTCATTTATCTCCAGCCAAGCATCCTGAACTGTTATCCTTGCTATCGGGTCCAAAGATCAATCTCACTCAAACAATCCTTACGTCTTTCTGAAAAACAAGTTATCCAATCCCATTCCGAATCCCTTGTCGATCTCAGATTAGATTGTCCCTTTCCAGCCTTATCTGAATTTGTTAACTCATTCGAGATGGAGCAAATGGCTAGTCACGAGCACGCTCATGTCCCGGCCGTTGTAATCATCATTCACTTTTTGGAAATATTCAAATCTAAAGTCAGTACGTTGTGAATTTCTTTGGTAAATTGAAGATCACTTGGCTAAACTTATATATCTTTGCATGTGCGTGTGTGTTTGATGATAGCATGACGGCAAGTTGCCTCAAAATTCAGCTGAAAGAGGAGAATTAAAGGAGATGATTTTGGCGGAGAAAAGGAACGCCGACGAGGATAACTTCGATGAAGCAGTAGCTATGGTTTGGAAAGCCTGTCAACCGACCAAGGTAAAATGTTTCGAGTCCATCACATAACCTGGTCCACTTTCTAAATTCATATATCACCTTTTTTTTTTCTTTACCAGGTACCCGCACCTATCGAAAGATTATTTGCGAATCCTCATTGCGATAAACCACCCTGGTTTGACGGCCAATTTTGGTTACTTGTGAGAAGTCTCCGAGCATTCGTCAAGCAGCATCCCAACCATCAATTACCTTTATCTGGCGTCCTTCCGGACATGAAGTCCGATACCAAAAACTATATCAAGATGCAAGCAATCTATCGTCAAAAAGCTGCGGAAGACTTGCAAACCTTCAAGGAAATCGTTAAAAACATTGCAAGCTCACTTAAAGATAAACCTGATGATGATAATGATGATGATGATAGCCCCCAAAGTGAATCAGGACATTATCACGATCCTCCAGATTATGATGTTTCTTCTGAAATGGTCGAGACTTTTGTCAAAAATTCGGCCCATATTCGTGTGATCCGGGGAGATGAGAATGCTCCTACAAACAGAGGTGAGTATTGCCACCGATAATCATATGGAAAGGTTTCTGACGGTTATTACACAATCTGGCGAATTGTTCTGACTGTTTTGGTGTTATTGCTGTTGTTCATATCTTGTCGCTCTGTTGACATTGAAGTCGAGATGTTTAAACAGGAGTGTGAGCCTGGGAATGAAGACTATGCTGTGACCTGGTCTATGGCATTCGATGCACTGGCCGACTTCAGGTCAAAAAATAATGGCGAATATCCTGGAATGCGGAAAGGGCAAGAAGATCAAGATTTCAATACACTTTCTGAATACTCACTCAAAACTTTAAGAGAATGTCATGGATGGGAAAAGGATGTGGTACCTGAAAAATTGGGAAAGGCATTGAAAGAAATGTAAAAGAAGCTTCTTATTTTAATTGTTTGTGAACTTCCTTCAAACGGAGTTTTGTATTGACTTGATTTTATTTCATTTTATTTTCTACTACTTACTATGGTGCGTTTTAGTGTCAGATCAGCTGGATCGGAATTACCACACATCTCAAGTCTAGTGGGCGGTTTAGTTGCTCAAGAAGTTACCAAATTGGTCACGCGACAATACGTGCCCATGGTGGGGACTTGTATCTTCGATGGATATAGATCCTCTATCAAATTTGTATAATAATACTCAATCTAATCGATCTGGTAATATCTTTTGAATGTCTCTCTTGGTCTAAGAAATCATTTCACCTTTTGTGGTTGGGTAGCCTAATTGCTAACCTGAAAATCGTATCATGTTTGATATTCATTGAGCTCAAGATAAGGAGGATTGGATTTTAAGAGAACTCTAAACCTACACCCTCTTTCAACGGTTTGCTCAAATAAACTGAATCCTTCGGTTAGTTGGCTGAAGTCATGATGTGTCAAAATCTTCCTAGTTGATGTATTTATGTAGTTTCCATGCTCTTTCAATCATTATTGTTCTCTTGGATGGGAAGGACTGCGACGAGTGAATGGAGTATCCGAAACTCATTCCTCAAAGCCTATTAAACTAAAGTGGTTTGGACTCGATGATGTTTACTTAATATGAGTCGATATGAAGCGAGTTTTATGTATTTATTCCTTTCAACAGTATGAAACAGAGAAACAACCAACATCCCGAGAATCTGACACCCCTTTCAACAAAAAAAAAAAAAGAAAAGAAACTATTGGTCAAAGAATATCAAGCCATGATGATAAGACAGAAGGACTGTTAAAGAATTGATATGGACCATTTGAAATCGAAGTCGACATTGATACACTCCAAGCAAAAAACCAAAATGATGAGAAAATGAAATTCTACAAGAAACCAAAAGAGGAAAGAGGGGATGATAGGTTGTAAAATTATTCGGTAGAGTCTTCTTTTCGGATGGCTTGGATCCATGCGGCTTGGCCATTTGGATCAGATTGAAATTTAAGATCACAAAACGTCTAAACAAAAGCCAATAGTTAGACGCGGTTAAGTCGAAGAGATACTCAAAGGAAAATAGACTCACGTCAAGCATTTTATTTTTGACATCGGAAATTAATTTTTGTACTTCAACATTTTGAGACTCAGATAATACGTCGACCTCGGTGTTATAAGTTTCTGCAGAATCCTTAGTATTGGGTTTATTTTTGGCAGCAGAGTTTCTGATGATAGGATGCAAGTCATTAAACAGCAACTTGACTAATTCGACGTTAGCCAGGGCGGAATATTCTTGGACCCGATCAACCAAGCCGAGCATGGACTCGATCGAGCGTTCATAAGATCGATTCTTATTAAGCTCTTCCGGAGCTGGATAAACGATACCAGAGATTTGCGTGGCTACACACGAACTGGCAATGAAAAATTGTCTCAACAGTTCAATGTGTTCGAATGGTGCCCGGTTTGGGAAAATTAAAGACATGAAGTATGAGATGCGGGTGAGTGAAGTCGAAGTCAAGACGATTGCTTCAAGTCCAATGACCAGCAACATAATTGTCCAGCGCCACTGTATAGTTTTTTTCCCCAGCGTAGATTAAATTAATTGGTTCAGCTAGAGACTCGAAAGTAAGTAATCAATCATGACCAGAAAAAGAATACTAACAAATGTACCAGCACCAGTCTTTCTCATTGTGCCTATCAACAGCAAAGATGAGAAGGAAAATCCATAAAATGGGCATGTATTCTTGATTCCCTCAATCAGATACTCTCTCAGGGTGATGCAATTTTTCCACTGTAAAATATCTGGACCAAATCTAGGAGAAATCGGGCCGGGCCAACATGATCAGCTTGTCTACTAGACTTGCTTGCTTGATAACGAGTTTAACATTAACACACCTATCGTAAGCCCATCGTTTGGTATCATCATTTAAGGTTTCATAGGCCTCTCTCATTCTGATGAATTGCGATTCCACTTGGGCTTTCCATTCAGCAATCTCAAACTCAGTTTTTATTCCGGCAGGTGGGTTCAGTTTGTCTGGATGAAATGAACGGGCGACCCTACGCCAGTGTGACTTTAAGCCGGCTTCGTCGAGTAGATCCCCTCGAATGATTTGAGTTCTGATAGCATTCAAGTTTTCAGGGACACTTTGGGTGGTGGTGTTGAAGACAAGGGAGTTTGATTGAATGCCCAAGACGGAGTAGTGATTTCGACCGGTTTGTTTTTGATAATCAACAATCAATGTGTATCCTAAATAGAGCCCAATTACGAGACCATGTGCGATTGAGTGATGATGCCGCGCTCGACGATCGTATTCTGACTTCTGTAACTCATGTATTGGATTATAGATGGGTTTCTCATCTCCGCTAGTTGGTTGCTTCCCTGGAATCGTTGGACGGCATGAAGGGAATATACGATAGAAAATCGCAAGAACGGTCGCCGACACGTATCCCGGTAGGAACCACCACCCAACAAAGCTAAAAAGTGTACTAAGGTCTCCCAAGTGAGCGATGTAAGCTGATGCCATGTCCTTTTGTGTCTATTGACTGATTGTAGTGGAGTGGTTTTCGAAAGAACCCGTTTTGAGGGACCAGTTAAGGTAACTACAAAATCAACGAGCGGTTTCCTGGGCGAAAAGAAAAAGTGACACACAAGTCAGCATCTGAAATTGACTATTGGGAGTCTTTTAATCTGCAAATGATTGGTGAGTTGGGCATTTCCGTCAGTATGGCGCTTTGCCAGATATTATCATATTCAAGCGACCACTTGTATCCCAAACCATCTTCAGGTGACGTCCTCGAAAGAGGTAGAGCATGAAACTTGAGAGTTGTTTAAATACACTAGGACACACTGCCCACAACCTCTTCAAGGCTAGATCACACCCTCAACCTAATCAGGTCAACTATTTCACTTCTACTGCTTCTGAGCAATCACATCGAGGCTGCTGTTCCTGATTGATGTCTGCAAGCTATCCACCCCCAGAAACTCTGAAGTTACCTAGAGAGGTGTGAGTTTGAGGGCTGATGAAGATATTCCTTCTGACTGCAATGTTAAAGGTTTTATACCCTTTGAAAAGAATTCCATTCCGTGGCCACCCACCCGAGTGGAAACTATCACAAAGAAGTTACCCTCCAAGTGATTCTCTGGGTTGGGCTTGACTGGCAAAAGGGCCCCCAGACTGCGTCCTTCGACCCAAGCAATTGTCTCTGATATGATTTTGCAGTCAAAAGTGACATCCGAAGAAAGAAACCAGTGAGAGAAACCAAAAAAAAGGCAAGAGAAAGGTAAGAGGGAACCAAGTGAGGGGTAAATGTGAGCTCCTGCCTTTGCATGATGACTGGGATCGGTTTCGGAAGTGGTTCTCTCAAACGCACAAGCCCGCGATAGGATATCGACCAGAAATCTGTCTAGATGCACACCAGTGAAGGTGTACAAGGAAGCTGAGGTGAGATGTTGGTCTTGCCTTACGATCAGAAATGAACTCTCTGAGCCATAAAGGAGAGCCGACCGGGAAAGAGACCTGGAAGAGAAAGAGCAGTAGACGCTGGAGCAAAGAGAGTAAGAGAGAGAGAGAGAGACGAGTGATTGGTTGAGGGTGGAAGCAGCCAGATAGAAGAGGGTATGGGAGGGAGAGTACTAGGAGATATCTATCCTACTCTCAGAGTCAACATGACTCTGGTCATGTTCTGGTCAACAGGAGATGGTAGGTTGGGTAACAAGTGATTGATGAATCGACCCTTTTACTATTTCGATCCATCATTCGGAGGTGATGACTCAGCATCGAAGGTAAAGATCATTAGCCTAGCTCTGGCTTACGAGGAGTGCTGTGCTTGGTGGTATCGATCGAAAGGGGGGGGGTTAAGTCCCTAAGGCCAGAGGTTTAAGTTGTGGTTGATATTCTTGACTTGTTCGCTTTCTTGGAGTAGTAGGTGAGATGAGGATACGGTTCGACTAGTTCTAGGTTCTGAGGTTGAGTGTAGAATGAGTGGAATTCAGCCAAGGATGTATGGTAAGGTTTTTTGGTGGGGTCGATTGGGGAGGAAAGGTGTCGCAACCTGAAACAGACTGAAACGAATTCTCCTGTGATGATGGTCGTAAACGATCAAACCGAGCCAATTATTGCGACTGTTGCCGTCACGGAAACAAATAAAAATAAATAATTCTACATACACGGAGATATTAGATATTGATCAGGAGGTGGACATCCCTTATCCCTTGGAGACCGTGGCTGTAACTTGGCACTTTGAAAGTGTCTGTCACATGAATTATGCATAGCTTTAGCCTCGCAATATTCAATTTGATCTGTACATATTTATGGTGTTTTACAAGGAGATACTTGTAAAAATGCATTGTTTTGACATCAGAATTCAACTAGAGTGTTCATAAGATTGATTTTGAAACCAGATTGTCTAAAGATCTACAGGTGGTGAAAGTCCTCTTCATTTCAGAAAACACTCACCATGCAACTAGCATGGTTTAAAGTACAGTGTTGATGGCTATTCATTTCTTTTTGTATCGAAAAAAACTATCATTTGGATAGGTTTTATTAGGAATACAAAATTAATTATGGCAAGAGTTGCTGGAATACTAGAGATAAACATACAACTAAAGGAACAGCCTTTTTAAGCCAAACAAACCCTAACACATTCTGTTCAGTTTCTAATACTGAGGCCAACATCAGCTGTTCAGTTTCTAACACCATAGCCAGCTACCATAGCCAATCTTATAAATTGAATACAAAAACCAACTGACATCAACAACAGGGAGTTGTGTATCATTTTGGAACCTCAACTACTACAAGTTTTTTTGTTAGTAAGATTGGGCCTATGACATTGTATAACACCACATACATGTCATCTCTAGTAGAAAACTTGATAGAAAAGAAAATTGATTAAAAAAAATAAGAACTAGTATATTGAACATTAAAAAGAAAAACATGTACCTAGTTACATGCTGCTAGAAATCTGAAAAATTAGCACATCATATTCATTAGTATTAATACACAATATTATTTTTTGAAGGTCATTTGTCCATACACAATCTCTCATCTTTCTTATAGACAAATATCATCTCTACAGTTATTTCCCCCCTTTTTTGTTCTTCATGTGACTTAGTTTTTTGTTGTTCTTTTGTAAAGAATTAACTTTACATTTAGAAATAATTGTTAAAAGTTTTTCACAAATCAGGACCAACATCTAATTACTCATACCAGAGCCCCAAAGAGTCAGACGTCTATTTAGCTCTACATTCTAACCTGAACAAGAAAACCACAATTTGTTTATTAGATTATCTAAATATCAATAAATGAAGAGCCTCTAAGAGTCAAAAAAATCATCCAAGGTCAGTATTGGCCTCAGTTCATACCTCTACTTAGTTTCTTATAACACTAACACCAATTTCAATCCATTCAGTTCCTAATTCCCTCACCAACATTAGAAACTGAACAGGGAAATGAATTGTGACTGTTAATTACACTACATATCCACACCCACTTTGCTTCATGTACACTGAAAGAGGTTTTCTTTTCTGGAAAATACACTAGAAGATTGATTTTAGAACACATGATCACAACAAAAATTATGAGGCTGAGAAATTGGATTATGAAAAAAGGAAGGGACCAAAATGTTTTGAGCACTTTGAGGCTTAAAAAAATGAAACCTCAACTGTCTCTGGTGCCTCACAATTTTTTTGAATTCTTTGGGTGAACAATTTGGAACATCCACCTGTAGGGCCCCACTTACATTTTGAGTGTTGATAAACACAGATATATGCCAGGGGAACACCTTCCTATATGTACATGTATGGGTATCCCCATACATATACATACAGGAAGGATGTGCATCCTGCACGCCCTACCTACATGTATAGGTATGGGCATACCCCATACCTATACATATATAGGGGGAGATGTAAGCAAACCTAGATTCAGGCTTGCTTACACATCCCGGACCCAGCCCCTCTCACTTCAACCAGAGGGAATCCCTCCAGTTGAAGAGGCTTTATACCATTTTTTCCCAGAGGAAATCCCTCCAGTTGAGGGGATATATAGCCTCTTAAACTGGGGTGAGACCCCTGAAGTTGAGGGGAGAGGGGTGGGAGGGGGGGCAACACGCACACCCTTCCCTCCAGGGGTATGCAGCTGAAAACCACCTGTTGGCAGCTGCCACACACTCTTTCCTGCATGGTTGTGCAGGACATACACCCCTCTAGTGGTGTGCTGATGCCCAAAAATGGATGTGTGAATCAACACCATTAAATGTCATGTTATAAATTCAAGTAAATTACAACCACATGATTAGAAACATACACAAAAAAATTCAACCACCTATAACACATCCACCATTAGATTCTTTAGAATGTACCAATGCAATGGATTTTTTTCTTGAAATTCTGTGCTGTAGGGTTCCATTTTAATTTAGAAGTTAAAATGAAGCTTCTGTATGTTTAAGTTTCAAAATTTGAATAACACAAAAAGAGGGTGGGAAGAATTTTGGAAAAGATTGAATTTGGAGGGAGATATTCATATGGAAGTTCAGACCTTGAAAATGTTGCAAATCAACCAAGGCAATAGGAGAGAAGCTGTGTGTGTAACTGTTCCTTTTCTGAAAAAGAGATTCAGGAGAAAAGAAAAAAAATCAACAAGCAGCATCAACACTCATTTAATTTTAATCAACCTTCTTTCAAAGCAGTAAAATGCAAGTTGTTTTCTGATCAAACACAAATATTTTTAGAAACAAATTATGGGGTGTTGATAAATGAAAACCCTTAAAAAAAAGGGTGTGCAGGCTAAATGTTGGAACTTGATGTTCACTTGATGCGCTGCAGTGCTCTTATTTCTCTAATAATGTTTTGGACACAGAAAAAGCCAGTGAATCATCAGTAAAAACTTAACATCTCATTGAACTTCAAGAATCCTCCTCACAACCCCACTTCAACTCCATCAAACTCAATTTGATCTCCTCACTTCTTTCCCCCTTCCTTTTTAATGTTTCTCTCTTCCTCCTTCCTTTGATCACTCAATAAAACTTCAGATATCCAAATCATTAAGAATTTTTCTGTCCAGAATACATCCTTAGATAAACTCAGTCTAATTTAAGACATCTTGTCATGGTCCAACTCCCAACTTGGTGAGAAGTGACATCAACAAATGTTCTTTTGGCTTTCATTTTATTCCAGATGTATCCACAAAAATCTAATCCTCTTTTTTTCAATATTATTTTTGTTCTCCTGTCCTTTCCTTCATCATCTGATTATTTTTGTCTGTTAGAGAGCTATCAATTCTCACCAGGTATGATTCAATTTCTCTCAATTCATTTTATTTAATTCTATCCTCATCATCTGTTTCCTCTATCAGATCTGGTCTTACTTCTTAAATAAAAATTCACTGTATTTGAGATTCCTTTACCAAACACCTTTTTTGGCATCATCACTCCAATAGAGGAGCATTTTTCTGTCAAATAGTAATCCCGCATCCAGGAGATAGTATTGGGAAGAATGCTGTGCATCATTCAATATGCACAAAGCAATGATGAATTCAAGTTCAGCATCCATGAACCCCCGGCTTTCCTGGGCAGATTTTTCAATTTTCATGCTCAACCAACTTGATCCCATGTATACTGCTCCCTTAATCCACTTTCAAGTACCCTAACAGCCATTACTTTTCTGGGTGGTTGATAAGTGCACTCCCCTGCCTGCACGCCCACGCCAGGGGAACACCCATCAGAAAATGGGTGTGCAGCCTGCACGCCCTGCCGGGGAGGTATACAACCCCCTCGGCCAGAGGAATTCCAACCGGGGAAGGACAGTCAATGATGTTCCTGTCAGTCAAGGGCTTGGGCTTGGTGGGGCAGTTGGGGAGGCAGACCTGGGATTGTAAAAGCAGAAAACAGGATGAAGAAGAAAAAGAAGAAAAGAAGAACTACAGTATAAAGAGATGAAAACTAGATACAATAGGTGTCACATATAATTCTCATCATTCCAACAAGGAGGCTGTATAACCTCCTTGACCGGGGGGAATCCCTCCGGCCGAGGGGGTTGTATACCTCCCTGGCAGGGCGTGCAAACCGCGCACACATCCTTGGGGGTTTTGAATGCCTGTAGATGGGTGTGCATACTGCACGCCCATCTACAGGCGTGCCCACGCTCAAAACAGGGTGTGCAGCATGCACACCCGTCAAAAAAAGGGTGTGCAGGCTGCACAACCTTTTTTTGATGGGGGTGCCCCTGACGTGGGCATGTGGGGTGCACACCCTTTCTTTGTTGGGAATGCCCCTGGCGTGGGCGTGCAGCCAGGGGAGTGAATTTATCAATCCCCAATTTTCTGAAACTCAACTCTCAAGATACTTAAAATATTTAGGAGGAGCCAGGTGATAAAACAAGTGGAGGTATTAGAGGTTTTTATTAATTATCCTTCTCCCCTGTTCTCATCTTTTCATTTATTGATCCTTTTTATTCCTTTCTAGGCTTGCTTGTTATCTACACTTTTTTCTCCCATATTATCTTTCTATAAGTATTATTTTGAGTCACGTTTAGGACTAGTGCATAGGAAGGTAAACTTATTAAGCTCTATCTCTTTTTCTTAGCTATGTTTTTCTTCTCTTAACCTATTCTTTACCTTTTCTAAATTTACTTTTATTATCTTAATTTATTTAAGATTTATTACTACTATTAGCTTTGAATCTACTGCAACAAAGTTACTTGATCTCAATTTACTAAAGTTTACTCCACGCCCATGTAGATAATGGTGTGCAGGTCACACACCACTCTTTTCAGCTATGTGTATGAAACACTGGCTTAATTTCTATAAATAATCCAGGTACTATGACTGTACTGAAAGGTTATCTGAATAAATATTTCTTTTATTCTCTCTATGGTGTCCAAACTATGCACAGAGGATAACCTGAAACTCCTTATAATTTTAGATTTGATACACAAACCAATTAATTGGAGAAGACAAATAGTTAACCATGTAGGTTTGGCTATTCTCTGTCTTTTTGGGTAAGTTATAGCAATATAAATTGCTATTAAGCAGCTGGAAAGCACTTAAGCTGATTGGCTAGTGTCAGAGGTTGTATTCTTGCAGCAACTGCTCTATAAGGAATAGATCAAGGCCAAGGATGAGGAATTCTAAGGTAACTTGAGACTAATTTGAGACTAATTCCAGTAATAAAGGTTGAGTTGGATAAAAGGGAATACACTACTCTAATAGTAGGAGGAGAATATTCAGTGTACTTACAAAATGTGGTACTGGGTGAATATGCTGAGGATCCAATCCTAGGCCAGGAAATGGCCTCCTTTTATATTAGTGGGATTCAAAGTTGGTCCACGTGTGCATGCAGTCTTTTTTAAATACAGACTTGCACCCCACAAAATGAAAATTTTGCTTTGAGCACCCCATTTTTCACAAATACTCTTGCAAGTTAGCAAACCATCAAAATAAATCCATTCACAACCATACAAAACCACCATCCAGCCATTCAAATCCATCCAGTCAACCGGCTCCACCAACATGCCTCGACAAACCAAGAGAAGGACATCCATCAAGCAAATGACCCGGATAATACAGATGCAGATCAATCAATCTCTAATGAAATCTCTCTGGAAAGAATCAGATGAAGCATCAAGCAAAGAAAGTGACCTTGAGGAAGCTCTAGTGGCTTTGATTACAATAAAGAAGAAACAGTATTTGATGGAACGGGTAAGTCTAATCAAAGCACCAGATAACACCAGCTATCTATTCAACCTCAATGAAGCTTGATTCAAGAAAGAATTCCAAATGTCTCAACGCTCATTCTTTCAACTTGTTGAGGAGATCAAAAATCATTGAATATTCCACAACAACTCCAACATTCCGCAGCGACCAGTACGGGACCAACTAATGGTAGCCCTTAAACAAATGGGAACCTTTGGGAATGGTGCATTGGTGGGGATGTTGGCTTGGGTTTTTCGCATATCCAAAGGCTCAGTCATCTTGTACTGCTTGCGAGTTATAGAAGCTATCTTGTCTCTTGAATTGTGAGTAGTCTCTACAACTGGATCCCTTTTACAACTAGTCTAATATGATTTTTAATTTCTAGGAAATTTGTATCATGGCCAGATGCTTGAGGAAGAAGAGAGATTGCATCAAACATTGGTAGCTACACTGGATTCCAAGAATGTGTTGGCTTTGTGGATGGAACTCTGTTCCCTCTTGATGAAAAGCCATTGATTGATCCACAAGATTATTACTCTCAAAAAGGATGCTATGGCCTTTCAGGATTAATTGTTTGTGATGAAAGCAAAAAAATCATCTATTATGTGACTGGATGGGCAGGTAAGACCATGGATATATCCCCCATAATGATTGAAATATTTTATTAATTTTACATTTTCAGGATGCTGCCATGATACTCAGCTTTGGGAGAACTGAAAGCTAAACCTCCAGAAAGGATCTTTGTTTACCCCGGGCAAGTACCTCATTGGCAATTCAGGTTTTCCAGCTGAAAGCAACCTTATTCAGGCATTCAAACAACCATGTAATGGGCCAATGCCTCAAGACAAAAAGCAATTCAATCAACATTTTGCATCTTTAAGAGTGTGCAATGAACATTGCATTGGGATACTCAAGGGAAGGTTTCAAAGCTTGAGAGGTCTTTGGAAGGACCTAAGCTCTGCAGGAAGTATCAAGAGGATCACACATTGGATTAGTGCATGTGTGATCCTCAATAACTTCCTCATCACTGACAGATCTCCCAAGTTTTGTAATCCTCCTGATTTAACAGAGGATCTTGAAGAAGCTGAACATGGACTCTGTCCTCGGCGGGGTAGAAACAGCATTGGTAGTCTACTTCGCGAGAAAGTTTTGGCCAAGGTCACCAATTACTTACACTCTTAAATCTCAATTTCAATATTTTTTCTTAATTTCTTTGTTTCAAAAGATTCAATTTTATAAATTTCAATTTGTTATGAAATTGAAATACATTTATAAATAATCAGATTAAACAAGAGGGTGAAGAAAACATGTAATTATGTGGAATCATCTGAGTCTGATCCTGAATCAGACTGATCAATATTCACCATGTCTAAGAGTGGTGGGAATTCAAGAGCAACCTGCTTTTCAATCTCTTCAAGGTTTAAGCCATGGCTGTGAAGTTCCTTCATGTACGCCACCTTGAACTTACTGGCTGCTGCTTGAGCATTTGTGACCTCTGCTTGCCGTTTGCTCACCATGGACTTCATGCAAAGTTCTTCAGAGGTGAGTTTCTTCTTCTTTGCTTGCTCGGATTTTCCTTGGCTACCCCTGGGAGTTGATGTTGATTGTTTTCTGGGGTAATTCTTCTTGGAGTATGGAGATTGGGTAGCATTTTCCTGATTGAGAGGGTCTTCAGAAAGATTGGATTGGCTCATGATCTCCTCAGTGTCATTCAATTGATTACCATTGGATTGAGTTGTATTGTCGTCATTCAATGGAGTGGTATCGGTACCATTTTGGTCACCAAGAAGGGATGATTGGATGTGAAGCGGCTCAGTTACAGATTGTGATCCCATGATTGGATCCAGTTCATCCCAGTAGCAACACAACTCTTTAAGCTTGGCTGAATAGGAAATCAAATTAGCAGGAATACAACCAAATCTGAAGGAAGACCAATGCGGGTTAAAAGAAAAACTCACCCCCAACAGTCCAGATACCATTTTCTTCATCCCTAGCCAAGATGCCTTTACCAGTATTTTTTTTCCAATCACAGGCAGAATTGTACAAATATTGGAGGTCACCAATCTTTTGTTGGACTCCTAGGGAAAATATCAAATCAGAGAAGCTCAAACAGAGGTAAAAAAAGGAATTAGCAAACCTTTTGCATCCCAATGAGTGATTCTGTTTTCTTTCATAATCTGAAGGATTTTGGAACATAGTCTGGTTTTAGTGGTTCCACTCTTGGTATCTCCACGCCATTGCTGGTAGTTGTTTTTGGCTGCTAACCAGTCAAGTATTATTGCTATGCTCAAGCTTCCTCCATTGATGCCATCTCAATCCCATGCAATTGGCGGATTTTTGGTTGTACTTGATTTATTAGCAGGTGCTTGCTTTGGTGGAATGTTGATATTGCTTGATTTTACAGGGTGATGAGTGGTTGAAGGGGTTGTGGAAAGAATCTTGATGCGACTTGCACTTGCCTTGCAAGCTGGCATTCAAGTCTGAAGTTGAATGTCAGCTTGCATTTTTTCCTTGCAAGTCACCCCGCCAAATCCTGTATGCAAAATTGTCTGCATGCACATGCAGTGCAACTTTGAACCCCCTTATTCTAGAGGTCTTCAGGGGAAGGTTCTAGAATGTTGTTGTATATTCTGCTCTAATGTATTACAATTCAAATGCACTATGATGCAATGTGAATTGTATTGAATTGAGCACAGTATTGTCTATGTCCCCATGACCTCATGACATGTATGTATAATTAATCACATCATGGGCCAGTTCATTTAATAGAACAATACTGGGAAATTACCACGCACTTAGGTAATTTATTTCTTATTAGCATAATTTTATTATTCTTATATTTATGCAAATAAGCTTATTGTCTCTCAGCTTTTATGACAATACTTTCTAATCCATAATTTATAATTTTTATTCCCTTTTTCTTAAAGTATCTTTATTTTATGATAAAGTACTAGAAGGGGTAGGAATTTAGTGGTGGTTTGAGTGAGCTACCCCACTTAATTTTACATTCTGACTTGATTTATGTAATAATATTTCATGATACATTATTATTTACAGTAGTAATACATTGATTTTGTTGTATTTTATAGTTTAGTCAGTTCTTAGGATACTCTGGAGTATCTCTAGGGCTGAAAACTCTCAGGCGTGTGGCAGCTGCAAACAGGAAGGCGTGTGACAGCTGCCAACAGGCAGGCGTGTGACAGCTTCCAACAGGTAGGCTTGAATCCGTACAGGCTGGAGGGAAGGGCGTGCATTTTTCACACCCTCCCACCAGCCCATCTCCTCTCAACAAGAGGGATATCCTCCAATTGAAGAGGCTATATATCCTCTTTGACAAGTGTGGAACTCCTAAATGATCAGGAAAGAGATTGAAGGGGGAATAGTCAACAAAAATAGGACAAGAATAATATGTTGAAGCTACAGGTTCTAATGAGGCTGTTAATTTCTGAGGAGGGAGGGTTTTGCTAAGAAAAAGAAAGAAAACAGGTGTGGGTAAATTTATACTAATCCTTGGCATACCATAACTGGGAACTTGAGCTGAAATTAAGGCGTGAACTATGTGAGAAGTGATGATGATGGAGGTAAAAAAGAGGAGTATGAGTGGTGTATATTTGCAAAGTAAATGTGGGGTGCGTAATTTACTTTTGATAATACAAGGGGGGAAAGGTGCTCATAAGTAAACTTAGAACCAAGGGGAGCTCTTTTTTATCACATGAAATGGGCACAGGAAGTGTTGATCCTGTCAGTAGTGAGAAAGGTTAAGAAAGATAAGCCAATATGACTAGAAAAAAATGTATGTAAGGAGTGCAATGTAACTAGTAACCAAGAGAATGATCATTAAAGAAGGTGTAACTAGGTAATGGTGTACAGCCTTAACTCAAAGAGGGCATGAAAATATTTAACATATGTAATATTAATTTTTTATGGATGTAATATTTAATCATTAACCAATACCTTGTATAATCTGTACAAACTATGACTGTTATTTCTTAAAAGATAAAGACCAGAAACTAGAAAAGGAAATAATCAGAACAAGAGAATATCAAGTAGGAATGAAAAATAAAGCACAGTGAAACAGAAAACCAACCCTGAGATGAACTAAGATATTCAGGACAGCAACTGAGAAATGAGAAGACAAGTTGAAGTTTTTGATTTTAAATATGTCTGAAAGACTGGATTTAGTTGAGAGATACAAGCAGAGAAGTAAAGATTAGAAAGATGAAAGACAAACCCTAGGAGACTAGGAAATAGACATATATTTAAGAGGAGAGATTAGATCAAGATCTGATGTGAGAAGAACTAGGAGAAATGTGATGAAAGATTAGAAATGCTGAAGCAAGGGATGATAAAATTGATGAGAGCAGGAAATGCTGTTGGTGCATTTCTCACCAAGTAGGAATCTAAAAAGGCCTTCCACTGGTAAAGCTTTTCCGTGAATTGATGTTGAAAATCAAGCAATGGATAAATTGAAGATGAGTCTTGATGAAATAAGATGGTTGAGTTAATTTTGACAGTAAAGGACTGAGAGGAGGAACAGAGAAAGGAACAGAATTGCTTACTTAATTTTGCTAGAGTGTCACATGAGTTTTTCCCTCATGTGCTGATAGAAGCCTGGCACAGATGTTTTAGTGTATATCCTGAGTTAGTAATAATAATGAATTAAATGTAAAGAGAAATTTAAATTCTTAATAATTGCATGTGAAAAGGTATGGACTAACACACTGGAGGAATTTCCTCCGGTTTCAGGGAGAGGGGCTGGGGGTTATTTAAAGGTATGGGGTGTGCCCCTACCTATACATACAGGAAGGATGTGCCCCTGGCATGGGTGTGAATTTTTTAACACCCCAAATAATGTTTATAGCCATAGGTAATCAATTTTTCTCTCTAGATCTACCTGCTACACAAATCATTTCCCAATAAGAAAGATAGAAATTATTGATGGGAAATCATCCCTCCAATTTTAACATCTTTTTCAAATCTCCCACATTTACTTCTTACAGCCCAATGTTTTGAATAGTAATGCAATTGCAATCATCTTTCACCACAAGGAAAAATCAATAATGAAATTCATTAATAGTCAACTGATTACTGATAGATTGATAAGAAACCAAGAAAAAAACAACACGTGGATATCAGACATAGGTAAAGAGGATAAAGGAAATAAAATCAAATAATAGGACTAATGATGGAAAAGTAGATGATAGATTGAGGACTTGAGAGGGAAGAAAGAGAGAAGAAGGGAGCATATTTTGGGGTAAGAAAGACCTGAAAAAAGAGGAGAAAAACACACAGAGAAAAAAAGGAAAGAAAAACAAATCAGTGGATTCCTCAACAAAAACCAGAAGAACAATGAGAGATGAGAAGACACAAAAAACTTGTTGAGAAATGTGATGCAGTATGATAATGCTGCTTGAACTGGATATCTTGAAATTTTGGGAATCCAGTCATATCAGGCCTTGATTGATGATCTTGAATCTTAATTCTTGCAAGTCTGGAATCTTGATCAAGTAGGTGAGCTGTTAATCTTGTCAAGTTTAGAGAATTAGAGAAAAGTTTTGATTTTTGATTATATTACTGATTAACTAACCCTAAGAGAGTAGATGCATTTTCTTCATGGACAGAAAGAGGAAAAGTGATAGGAACGGGATTGACAGGGGGGAAAGAGTGCAGATTGTGTGGATGGAAAAAATATCAAAACTCAACACAAGTGAAATCAAACAGTAATTTCAAAGGGGCCTTTTTGAATCTTCAATTTCAATTTCCTTCAAGTGATCACTGATTTGTGCTGGTTTACATACCATCATTGGACTAGTTTGTATTCCTTTCCCACAGTTTTCATTCCTTTCCTACATGAATCTGACATAAAATTATATATTGATTGAATAAGAGGATTATACATCAGGGCAAGACATTATAGCTTTATCAAATCAAAAATAAAATATTCATTCAATTTTACCACCATCTCAAACAGCAACTATAATATTAAAATATATTACAGCAGAAGGAAGGACTTACAAAATCTATTTTCTGGTGAAAGTTTAGTTCCAAAACTTATACTTGTAGGAATACATAAATAGTTCAACAATTTTGGTCTTTGCAGCTCATATTCTAAAATTGAGAATGAGTTTCCCAAATACAATTCTGAAATAAAATGATCAAATGATGATCATTTTAATTTCATATTAGACTGAAAATTCAGAGTCTCCTTTCAAGATCATAAATAGACAAATCACAAGGTCAGACAGATGGCAATGTAGCTCTTGCACTTCATTATCCTTTGTTTAGTCATGGAAAACTCTATTTTGAACTTTAACCAATTCAGTCCTGCTATTCTAAAAAAAAAAATAGTCTCTCAACATGAAAATTGGCCCCCTTATTACTAAAAATCAAGTAATTTTTATGAAAACATTCTTTCACATTTCAAGAGGCTATGATTATACTTATTTCACTGAGATATATCATTCATTTGAATCTTATTTTTCAAAATTTGCTGCCTTACATGATGATATTTTGATGTGTAACTTCCCTCAATTCAAAAGTAATTATCCTTGATTTTCTTCTGATTTCACTTGTTTTCACATTTTTCACATTTTTCACATTTTTCACATTTTTCACATTTTTCACATTTTTCACATTTTTCACATTTTTCACATTTTTCACATTTTTCACATTTTTCACATTTTTCTCATTTGAGCTTTGATCTCTTGTTCTGCCATTTTTTTGCACCCTTCTCTTTAAGCTTGATATCAAATTTTTTACCTCTACAATAGTAGCCCCTTTTCTATAAATCCCAAGCTGCCCCAAGAATAGGGGCTGTGGGTTGTAATGTACAAAATATTAAAAATTCAGGAGAAAATTTCCAACAGTCAAACAATGTGCCATTCACCTTGATCAAAAGCTTGTGAAAGACCTGTAAATCAACAACTTGGATGGCAGGACACCGTGCAAAGAGAATTTGATGTGCATGTGCCCAGATCATGCATGCCACAGTCACATGCCACCCATAACCACCCTTGTTTCATGATAAGTATATATCCTAAAGCTCAGACTCAGAGAAAACAGATCATGTAATTTACTCAGCTCAGAAAAGTGTGAAGTAGGATTTTGAAGTTGGATTTGTACATGGTGTCCAGAGTTAAAGGTTGGGAACATCAGTGTTTGTGCTTTCTTCCCTAATTGTCTTGCTTGTAAATTTTATTTGAGTAATCTAATACCATCTCAGAATTGGTTTATTATATCTTTTTCCACTAACACTTGGGTTTATACCAAGTATGATGAGATGAAAATGAGCTGTTCAAACCATCATTTTAAGACGACGCAACACCGCGTTGTTGGTGTAGTGGTTAGCATTGAAGCCTTCCAACAAGAATCAGCTTTAGTCCGGGGTTCGAATCCCCGACAACGCATGCTGTCCGGGTATTCTTTTGCCCATTAGCTCCTGCCAGTCCCGGGAAGCTGACATGAACTCACTGAGCCGGAATAGATGAGGAGGATCTCATGACACTGTCTTAAGATGATTGAGCTCTCTTTTGACGAGAGTGTTCCTTCTGAGAATCTTCTTGTCTCTCATCGAACCAATAAAAGTGACGCAATAGGGATAAATTGATTTTAAGGGATTGTGTGAAAATGATGCATGGGTGCATATCAAGTAGAAGAGAGGGAGAGAGAGATTTGTGTACAAATGGCTCAGAAAGAGTGGAGCTAGAACCACAAAAGTGTGCATGGGCAAATTTGTCACCGTTGGGAAGTGAATGAGCCATCAAGACCATTGGCGCGTAGGCCTTTGAGTCGTTCAGCCTCTCGGATTCGTTCACGGATTCCATAGCCCAGATTAGGTGTTTGAGACCCGCCCAAGCCAAGTGGTACACCACTCATTCCTCCCGCCCGAGCCCACCGGCCTCGATCCTCTGCTAAACGGTTGTTAGCCGAGGTTCGGGTGTCAAGCGAGCGATGGTACTGGAGCCATTCGTGGTCTGTCGAGTGCTTAAGCTGCTCTTCGGAAAGGTTTAGTAGTGGGCTTTCTGCAAAGCTCCCAATCGAGCGGGCCGTGACGGGTAGTGCTCCGGGTGGCTTTGGCTGATTCGAATACCCATTGGAATCAGGGAGAGCTTGCCGGGGATCGGTTCGTGTGGATGGGTGCCGCTGTCGGGTGGCCGAATCGGTTAAATCACAGGGTGATATGGGCGGTATGTGGGCCGCCCTAGAGGAACCCGAGGGGGTGTTCCAGTGGTGTTTGGGATTTAAGGGAATGCCCGGAGACGGACCAAGGAGAGAATGCTTAAAGCCACGAGGGGGGTCGGAGCTTGCGGCACTTGAACTCGGGCCCTCATCTTCATCAGCTTCACGGACGAGCCCTTTTGATTTGGATTCTTTAGGATTTCCCGTGTGATTCGTCTCTTTCGTCGTACCTTCTACCCAAACGTATTCACCCTCCCCATCCGCTGCGTCCTCGACTGAACCTTTGTTCCCAAGCCCAGGCAATTTCAAAACCCTGACCTTTGGCCACACCAGGTTATCAACGATCCAGCCTCTCAACCGTCCCATTATCAACTGCTCAATCTTCGGCATATCTTGCAGTTTTGCTCGAGAACCTAACAACGAGGTCGTCGTCATAGACAACGTGAAGTCTGGGTCTAATGACATTAAAATCGCTGGCGATGGTGCTGATGGGTCGTCATTCATTGGCAACGGGATCGCGATCGGTGGTATCTCTGCCATGATCTGATCATTTGCATCAGTTGCACACCAAGAAGAAAAACAAACCCAGTCAGATGTATAATATGGGAGAAAGACGAGACTGGGCAAGCTTATTTCAAAAACTTACAGTGGCAGATAGTTGGTTGAGAGTTAAACCTAGTGAAATGGGTAAAACCGCAAATCGAGTAGTCGGGAAATTGACAACGACCTTTGTTTCGATCGCTAACGTGACTCGATCAGAATAGTCAATATCGATTTCGATCCTCTGTTGTGTACATATGTATTTGTTTCAGTTTGGATTGGTTAAGATTATTGGCGATCCGAACGAGAAGAGGCTTCATTTGCTCAAACGTGATCAGGAAGAAAGTCAGGCAAACAGCTTACCATTCTACCAGTCTCATCTGCTGGTCTTACTCTTGCGTTTGTACAGGCTGGGTACTCTTTCCCGAATTCAACTTCAGTGACCGTAATGTAATCCTATGAGAGAAAGGATAGGTTTTAGATTCCCAGATGGAAAAAGGTTGAAGGGTAAGAGAATATTACCGACAAGACTGATGATTCCCGGGGCTTCCCCTCGGGCGAAATTCATGGCTTCCTCGACCATTTCCTTTGCCTTATTTCCCTTTGGCATCGAGGGATCATCGTCTAAGCCATGAACGAGGCTACGATAGGCGACGATAGCTTGTGCGAGGAGGACGTTGAGCCAATCTGTCGTTTCAGGGAGATGACTGGATAGGTCGTATGATAGTTTGGATAGAAGCTCTGGCTCAGTCGTTCCCTGTGACTTGTCGTGGAAAGAGAGCTTTCTAGAGTGCTTGCTGGCACGTCGGTTGTTAGGGGTGTGATATGCTTTCTAGGTTTGTTGAATATATCACAAGAAACAGTTTCATTATTTTTCGATAACAAAACAAGGGATGTTGTGTGGAGCAAGATCAGAAACGTACCCGCTGAGGCCCGACTGGTTTTTTGTTTTGCGACGACTTTGGATCTTCGAATACGGCATACCTGACAAAACATATCACGAGTACTAAACTGCATACATAGGTTGGGTCAGCAAAGACCGAACGATTCGTGGAACACAAAGATGATAGCGAAGGCTTACAATGAGAGTTGACCAACAATGAAGCCTTGAGTGAACGTGAGTTGAAATGGTTTGAGCAACGAGTTTTGGGAGGATGTCGACTGATGGTTATCGTTTTGGGTGAGTGCTAAGATCATCAACATCTCGAAAAGTTGTCGGTTGTTGGAAAGTTGTCGATGTCTTCAGTTAACCTGGTTATGTATGTACACATTCCCGTCCTTCGGCTGGACTCCAGGTTCGGATGGTGGCCATGGAAAGTCACTTGTTGGTGGTCGGGTTTCATCGAGAACTCAAAGGGTTTGTCATAGAACACATCCCCCTTGCCATCTCCAGTCAGTCCACACATTCAATCAGTCTCATCCAGGGTCTCATGGTTATGTCCTCACAGTCTTAAGCACATACAACTGGGTTACAGGATACCAAACATGGCAACTCACCAACGGACCTCTCCGCCAGAGGAAGAAGAAAAAATGTTTCTGTAATATACATTCATGTTTTTCTTTTTTCTGTTTGATTCGACATTGCGCACTATAATGTACCACCAGCACGGGCAAGCCTAGCTCTAACAAAAACGGTGCCCCACAGGACCAAAATTTACGACACACATAAAATCCCTCAAGTATGCGTTCATCGAACCTTTCCTCTCCATGTGTACATACATCTTTGTCTTGAGTAGGGTGCAATGGTTGTGCAAGAATCAGCCCAGAGGAAGTACAGAGCTCTTTTTGATGAGGATCATTTCATCAATAAACTACGAGAGTTCTCATTTGCCGAACCCTTGCAGTACTTTCTCCTAGAGGTTGGGCAGACGGTTGGATGATATTGACAGATTGCCTCTAGGGGAGTACTTGATCAAACTTTTTGGTTCGTGATTTTTGGTACCTCTATCAAAGACTGAAAGACACTCTTGGCAAAATCCCAGGACCTATCATTCAAGTTGGATTTGAGGGAGCCTACGGGGGGAGGAGAAAAACTGCACACAATAAAAGCTCTCCAAGTAATACAAGTCTAATCCCCCACAAAACAAAAGGAAAATAAGTAAAGAGCAGCAAACAAGCAAACAAAGAAGACAGGAAAACTAGTAACAACAATTACGAAGGTGATCAGTCTCCCAAAGGTAGGTTTAGATGATTCGCCCACACTTGGTTATCTCGACGAATTGCCTAGCTTATCAAACCACTCCTCATCTCAAGTGAAACAATCAAAGGGAGAAAAGGCCACAACAAGCCGAGGCCGACTTGAAGTTGTAGAGATCACTCAAGTAGATAAAATCAAGCAGTCCCCTTTGCATAATCTTTATCAGACAACCCGTATCCAAAGTGCACTTGTATTTGGATTTCTAAAGATTGCTGATTCTCTTCTATTTTGGAAAAGCTGCACAGTCACTTGGACATCCCGACCGCCTTTAGACCATCGAGTCGACCGTATCTTTCATATAAGCTTCGAAAAGCTACATCCTATGCTTACACGAAACACTTGAAATCTACAATGGCCTGTACACTAGGAAAAATGCAGTCACCCGTCCAAAAGTGACATGACAACGTACAAAGGGAGCTTTGTACTTGGTTATGTCACTTGCGGATAAGTAATCACACATTTACCTGGTGTTAGGGCCAGAGGATAAACTCCGCAAGACGTTGGTATTTTGATTACAAGCTGACAAAAAAATGGTGACGTTTTGATTACATACTGGTATATATTACAAAGTATAATCCTAATCAGTTGAGAAAAGAAACGCCTTCACTGCCAGGATTGTAATCTTTTCATTTCGACACCCGGCTGGTTAGTAACTTTGCCGATTTCATGGATGCCAATTGAGCGTTCGGGATCATGAGATTCCAAGAGAGAGGTGACTTTTGAGACAGACTCTTTAGAGACGATGAGGACCATTCCGATGCCGCAGTTAAATGTGCGGCACATCTCGAGTGGTGCGATGTTGCTCTGATCCATGACCCATTTGAATGGAGCCGGAAGCGTGAATGATCCGGCGTCAATTTCGCATCCAAGTCCTGTCGGCAAGACTCGAGGGACGTTTTCTAGAAATCCACCACCCGTAATGTGACTAAGTCCTTTGACCAAACGTTCGTCGGATTTAAGAATCGGTAGAAGCTGCTGAGTATATAGCCGTGTCGGTTCCAGAAGGGCGACCCCAAGCGTTTGATCGGGTTGCCAGGGACACGGGGATTCATAGCCCAAGCCTGACCTTTCAACGACTTTGCGAACCAATGAAAATCCATTGGAATGGAAACCGCTAGACGTCAAACCGATCAAGACATCGCCAACTTGAATCTCCCCCAGCCGGGGTAAAATGAGGGATCGTTCTACCACCCCCACCGCAAACCCAGCCAAATCATAATCGTCTATGCATTAACAAAAAAAGAACCAATGCTTAGTAATGAGCAGTCGTTTTCGTTCAAGAGGAGTAGTCACACCATCACGATACAGTCCTGGCATTTCGGCCGTTTCGCCACCGATCAAAGCACAGTTGGATTGTTGACATCCTAGCGTTATCCCCTTGACTACATCTACTGCCACGTCGACATTCAGATGATTGCAAGCAAAATAGTCGAGGAAAAACAATGGTTCTGCTCCCTGGACCAACAGGTCGTTGACACTCATTGCCACAAGATCGATCCCTGTGTCCACAAGCTGAGAGTAAGTTGCTAAACTTGATGATATAGCAGGTTGGAAAAATGTAGTCGATGAGAAAGCGAAGAAAAACCTACCAACTGTGTCATGCTTCCCAGCTTTCTGTGCAACAATAAGCTTTGTACCGACGCCATCGGTGCCACTGACGATTATAGGATCATGGTAGCCGACGCTTTTCAAGTCAAAAAGTCCACCGAACCCACCAATCACAGAGTCACATCCCAAACGGGCGGTGGTCTTTACTAAAGGTTTGATCCGTGCTACGAGTTCGTTACCAGAATCGATTGAAACGCCAGAGTCGAGATATGTTAAGCCATTCTTCTGATCCGGTTGTGAGGAAAGAGTAGTTGGCTCTTTTAGGGCCCTAAGTAAATGTTAAACACATAGTTATAATCCACAGAAAGCCTTCCAACTAGTTCACCCTGTTGAGCGTGCTGACCTATGAGCGATGTCTTTACGGAAGGTCATACCCTCAAAGTTCACACAAGCGATTGCTTTGTAGGCTGTTTTTGCCGCAATCTCCAGAGTCTCCCCCGTCCCGTTGACCGCCAAGACCCTTCCGCCTAAGGTGCGAAGTTCACCGTGTTCATTAGAAGTTCCGGCGTGGTATACAAACGAATTTTCGGGTAAAGCAGCATGATCAATAGTGATTTCCAAGCCTGTGGGATATGAACCAGGGTAGCCTGGCGAGGCAATGACCACAGTAACTGAGTATGAATTTTTAAAGTCCACTTTGACCGAATCGAGTCGGCGATCACAACAAGCCTGAATAATTATGCCATTAATGTCATGAGAGTGACCCTTGGGTATTGTCGGTGGCACCCAAAAACTTTAACTTACCATAAATACTTCAGCCAAATCTGTATCGTCGGATAATAAACCCATCACGGTCTGCGTTTCCGGATCTCCAAACCGGACGTTATACTCAAGTACTTTAGGGCCATCCTCAGTAATCATAAAACCAGTGAATAGGCACCCAACAAATGGCATGCCTCAAAGCAGATAATCACCGGTGGGTTAGCCTCTATGTGAGATGTGTACGATGCAGGCAATGATTTGATCCTACCATCTTTGCGCATACCATCGATGGTTTTTTGAATTATAGACTCCAGGGCATTTTTCATACGTTCCGAGGATCCTATAGGTGTGGGCGCATACGCCCCCATACCGCCAGTGTTTAGTCCTGTATCACCTTCTCCAATACGTTTATGATCTTGAGCTCCGGGGAGTAGGACAACAGTGTAACCATCGCTGAGGGCCAACACACTAATTTCCTGGCCTTTCAGGTATTCCTCAATCACGACCTCTTGGCCTGCATCGGCAAATTGTTTTTTTACCATGATAGTTTCTAAGGCCTCCAAAGCCTCTTGCTGGTTTTCGGGGATAAGGACACCTTTTCCGGCGGCCAGGCCGCTAGCTTTGATAACCACTTTATAATCGATTGAAAGGAGATGATTTTTGGCTAGTTCGAAATCGGAAAAGTTGGCGTACCGCGCCGTGGGAATGTTGTGCTTGGACATAAAATCTTTCGAAAACGCCTTGGATCCTTCCATCCTTGCTGCCAATTTACTCGGACCGAAACATGGTATCCCAATCTTACGAAAGTCACCTTCTATTCCAAGGACTAATTCTTGTTCCGGTCCTGGGACTACCAGATCTATCTACTCCCGAAACAGGGTTTGTCGCCTTTGTCAGTGTGTTGATATTTTCGGATCAAGTCTGCGCAAAACTGACCTGGTTCTCTGCTGCAAAATCAATCAGTTCTTGATATGATTGGTGGGGTCCCAGGTTTTCACATTTTGGGTTCTCATCGGAACCTCCGTTGCCTGTGGGAGTTTTTGAAGAGTTTGAGGGTATACAGATAGAGATAAGGTTAAGTCATAGGATCATCTGCTTGCTAGTAAGAATCAGACCAAAAACTCACCAGGTGCAAGGAAGATCTTTGTGACCAAATCAGATTTCGCCAATCGTTCGGCTAATGCGTGCTCTCGTCCACCAGAACCAATAATTAGGACCTGCATTTGGGGATCGGTTGTTCGTCGGTCTGGGTGAATACGGGGGAATGCAACAGATGCGGGTATAATGCCGATGCAGAATGGCGGCGCTCTTCAGGATGACAGGGCCTAAAACCGAGTGGGCGCGCCAATGTGATGAGGAAATAGTTTATGTTTCCAAACTAAAAAGGGAACTGCTAGAGCTCTTCAAGAGAACTAGGTATTGTGCCCTCGAGACAGAACGAAGACTGGACAACACACGATACAGGACAAGCCTCTGCGGCTAATGATGACTAGATGGGGAACGGAGAGTCGAACTCCTGGGTCATACAAGAAGCACGACACGCGTTACAGCCCGGACCGGACCGGGAGCTCCCAGGCCTCAATCCTCCCTGTTAGGATGCTTACTGTGCCGCAGCGAATTGTATTTAGTCATGGTTTGCAGGCGCCGGTACCGGTTCCTCTTCTCTTCTTCACCGAGTCGAGGAACCGAGACCGGGACGCTGACCTGAGCCGATTGCTATCGCCGAGCACGCCATAGAGCTGTTATGGTTTTGCTCATTATACTCCCGAAAGGTGTGATGAGATAATGAAAAACAACATGTATAATCAAAGATAATTTCTCAGTCCAGTCTAATCATGTAAGAAACATCTTATCCCCCAAAAAGGGATTTTTGGGGATGAGGAGACAGAATTCCAACAGGTTCATGGTTGGGAAACCATAAATCTCAACCTTTCTGTTCCATAGACTGATGTGAGAAGTTTAACTAATTAAGCCTTCTCTATTTTCAGCCTTGAATAAAAAGGAGAATCTTATTTTTACTTGTGATCACTTTCTCTTCTTTCTCAGTACTCTCTTTCTTTAATTTGCTTCTTAACATAAACATATATCAAGCAAGTCCTACAGTTCACAAATCAAGCTACACAATTTCCTCACCTAGAAACAATTAAATTAGTATTATCCTCTTGCATTTGATTAATCAACCATTACATACATTCAATTAAATATTTACTGTAGTTCACAATGTCAAAATAAGCACTTCAAAAAAGGACCAACTGATTTTCTGTGCATAGCAGAAACCACATATTAGATGCCAGCTGTGCATTTCAAGCACATCAATTTAAGCTTTAATTTACTTGGCTGAGGGAATATGTTGCCCCTGCAACACAATAGGCTTTTGGCTGGTTCAAATATCAAAACGCAGCCCACTCATACAATTCTGAACCATTGTGTTCTTCCTTTGACTGACATGACCTCCTCACCCATGCATGTGCACACATTCAGTGTTACCCCTCACTCCTTGGGGTTGTCAGAATTGAAGTCTTCATTTCTGCTCACTTCCTCAACTCTGTCAGAATTCAATTCAACCTTTCTGCTCACATCCTTCTTTTGCATCTTGATTGTGCCATTTCTCTCTTGACCCCTCTTCTCATATCAACCTATCCATCACAGTATGTGATTTTTGCTTATAAATTACATCAATAATAAAGTTGATGCTTATCCATTACAGAGAAGTAATGTCATTACTTTCCCTTGTTAAATCACAATGATTCCATTGTTCAGTTACAATATCTTCCATATGTGTATTATACATATGTATATTCCATTTATTAGCTCAACCAATTTTTTACCAATCTTGTACTAAATACTTAATCTGACAGGTTTGTCAGAAGAAATGAAATAATCAAGTCTGAGCTCATCAAACCTGACCAGAAATCCCACAGACCTCAGGATGTGGATGTTCCATTTCTGATATCCTCCTCAAGAACCCCTGATCCATTATTCCAAAGCCCAACAATTTCTTTGATAAATGTCCTCTGAATATCTTGAATTTTTCTTTTGGATGCCCTTGGTGTCTTGGTGGGTTTGTGATGCCGGCCCTCAATGATTATCTGGATTTTTGATGCTAATGTGGCCTTGGTAAGTCCATTTTAATTATCACCTTGCCACTGTTGGTAATTCAAATCAATCAGGATCTTGATTCTATAGTTCCTGTCAGTTCCTTCATTATCCCAGCCAATTGGCTGGCATTGCTCATTGGCCACCTTGGCGGCATTTGGAAGATCAATGTGCTTCTTCAATTTCTATGTAGAAGGATTGGTGTTTTTGTTTCCACTTTTTATTATTGATGAAGTTTTGAAGTTGGTGTGGTTGGGTACAATGGGAGCCATGGGACTGGCTAGCAGTATATTCAGATCCCCAAGGATAAGGATTATCAATTGAGGCCAATTTACACATACCCAGACCCCAGGGTCCCCCAGGGAACCCACCCATTTGGTAAATCTCACCTTCAAACTCAAAGAAATTTCACATTACATAAAACTCATCTTTGATCATCATGTGCTTTTCATTCTATAGCTAATCTTCAATCATTAGATGTTTCTCATTTTACTGATAATCCTCATTCATCTTTGTATATCTAACCTGAAGTACCTACTCTGTCATGAATTTTTGATGCATCTTCATACTTATCCATCAATAGCAGTAGCTTTTCTTGATTATAAAGTTCTCTTGTACTTTTTCATCCATTTCTCCTTTTTCCTCAGCTAATTAATATACCATTTTTTTACATTTCCTACTGAGAATTCAGCTAGCCATGAACCTGGCTGAGTAATAAGCAGAACCTCTATGGAGGTGACTTCTCCATATCCCAGACTTATTCCACCTCTATCTACTATGTATCCTTGGTGTGCACCAATGTTATCTCCATGCCTATAGATTATGTATCACCAATGTATAATGATAAATCAGAGGAGTTTTAAAAAACATTTCAAAAGATCCAATTGTTTCTATAGAGATTTCTGAGGCAAGAAATTATTTTTATTACCACCAATGTTTAATCAATTACAGCTCATAACAAAATTAAAAAAATTATAATTTTTGAAATAGAAACAACAGTTTGAGCTTGGATGAAAAATATATCCAACCATGGTTTATCTATTACTACAGCTCTTGGAACACATGACCATAGAACTCTGAAATAAGCCAGTTATATTTCAAAAGTGCATACATCACCCCAGGAGATCCACCACCACCACTGCCAACACCTTGGAAGCTGAATTTCTGATATGAAAAAGCTTCACCATCTAACAAAATATCAAGTAGCTTGATCAAGTAAAATTTAAGGTTTCAAAAATATTCTTTACAACATGGCTAACATGACCTCCTTGAGGTGTTCAACTCTGGTACAATTATTGCACAGTCATTTAACTAAATTTAATATTTTATTTTGTATAAATTTGATATTTTGGGACTAAACCTGGAATTAAACCAATCTTGATAATCAAATTGAAGTAAACAACACAATTCAAAAGCAATTTATTGCAAAACAAGTGTATAGCCCCCAATTTTGGGGATTGGGGATCAGGGAGTTGTAGAAAAGGGGGCTTGATGAGAAGGGTGCACCATATTTTATTTGTGGAAATATAAGGACAAAGATATCATTTCATGTTGAAATCAAGAAGCAATGAAATTATGAAGCAAAAAAAAGAAAATAAATAAATAATGAGAAACTAAAAATATTAATATAACTATTGCCTCTGGACATTTGAAAGAACCTCTTTGTAAACAATATTTGATGTTTCATATGAAGGAAGGCCAAATTCAGGTTGAGTGACTACTACCTTTGTAGTACAGTTGGACTTACTTTGTGACAATGCAATGAGAATGCAAAATAGAGTTGTCCATGACCAAATACAGGATCATGAAGTACAATACCTACATTTCCAATTTTCTGACCTTGAGATTTGTTTCTAGTTGGTGAGAAAGCCAGATTTACTGGGAATTTTTTCCGTATGAGCTTGAAAGGCAATCCAGACTCATCAGGGTCTGATATGAAGGGAATGTGTGGTATGGCCACCAAGTTGTTGAATCTATTTCCTGAAATTACCTTTGCATAAATAAAATTTGGCCCCAGGTGTTCCACAATCAATCTAGTCCCATTACAAAGTCCCATTTTTCAATCAAGGCTCCTCAGCATTATGATTGGGACACCCCTTTTCAATATCAGAATATGAGGTGGAAAGCCTCAAACAGGGGGTATCAAATATGACAAAATCCACAATTATCTAATCAACTGGTTTTGAAAATCCACCATTTTTAAAAACTATTGAGTTTTATATAAAATGGTTCAGAATTCTCCAAAGTGAAATTTTGTGGAAAGACCTAATTTACTGGTTTTAATTGTGGATTTGGTTGTATGGTTTTGGGGGTCATCTTCCACTGAATCATAGCTGGTATAATTCCTGCCTTCTGATGGAATATCTTGCAAGATCCTAGCATTTATATGGTTGACTGAAATATTCTTGCAGCAAAGAATAGCCCAGTCCAAAAAGTAATCATGTTGGGAGAAAGACCTGGAAATATGTGGGAATACTTGTGTGATGAGATGATCCAAATTTTACTTATGGGATCCACCATGAATTAACATTGAAGCAGGCAGCTGTATTTTGTTTGAAAAATCAGTGATACCTTCTCTGTTCCCAACAGATAGAAAATTGCTGAAAGTGAGGATCCCCAGCTGCACACATGTTGATGGATTGCAGAAGGCTGACTTGTAAGCATGATAGTTCAAGGCAGTTGAAAGTGGAATTTCCTGCTTGAGTTCAGGACTCCAACCAAGATCTCCATTTGGATGGAAGAGCACATAATGGAGAGGATCATATTTTCTTTCTAATTCAGATACTCTTGAAAGGGAGTGGCCACAATACTTGATGATAAAATCCCTTGTGGCTGTTTTCAACGGTTCATTGCCTTCAAGGTAAGCAATTTCAGAGCATGACCACTTATTGAAAGTGAAAAATAAATAACTTCTACCCAGATGGCTGCAATTTGGTCCCCTGTTGGGAGGTTATAAACTATTTGGTCCACATTTGTTGCCATTTCTGTAAGCCTTATTGAGCAGTTTGGAGTGATTTCAGATGCTAGATTCTCAGACTGGAGTAAGAGAGGATTGCACCAGTGAAGTATTTCTTCAATCATTGTCATAAGCTGTGGGAGAAGATGTTGAACATGAATATGAAGATTTTCAGACTCATGTCCATTATTGTATATGTAGAGCTGCAAGAATTTTGGGACTTCTTGAGACATTGGGATCAAGCTGCCAATGTTGTGGTGAATTTTCCCCTTCACCTTGAAAGTATATATACCTTTTCCTTGGTTTTTCAAAGCAGCTCTTGTGGCACAATTTATACCAAGTGAGCTAAAAGCAAAGTTGCTATTTATAAAATGTATGGAACTTATCAGTTGATTTCCTTGAGGCAAGTGGTCTTGAGTTGGATCTTTGAAAAGCTGGAGTAAATCTGGAGGAGGGGGTGGTTGATTTATGTTGATCCTCCCAGAGCAAAAGCAGAGGGCATTGGTCTTGCCTTGAAATAGTGTGGCCTGGAATAATGGACATTGCCTCTCTCTTCTCAGTGCGTGTGGTCTGAAACTTGGACCCTTACCCTGCAAAAATTTATCTGGGGAATGTTTTTGGCTACATAGTTTTCATTTTCATTCATTACAGGATGGTCATCCAAAACAGCACCTGCAGGATTTTCAAATCAACCTGGGAAAAATGATGATCAACCTGATTTAGAACCTGTTCCCAATTGGTTTCTGGAATATAATCCTCCAAGTGTGGTGGTTGCTCTAAAGAAGGAAGTTTTGAGGAGTTATCAAAGTTGGAGTAGATATTAATCTGATTGTTGGGAGAAAGAATTTGGGAATGGACCAAGTTGGAAATGGAAACCCTAGAGGGTTTTTTAGGAGTTTGATGAATTCTATTGGTCTGATTGGTAATTCCATGGGTGTGGGTCAGAGACATCAGTTGAGTTATTTGAGACAATGAATTCCTTTGTGATGGGACATGATTTTGATTCAGCTGGATTGGGGAGTGAGTTGAATGGTAGTTTTGATGGGAAGTAAGTGAATGGATATGATGAGATCTCTGATGAGAAGCTGGGGATGGTAGTTGATAAGATATTTTCTGGGGCGTTGGGGATGGCACTTGATGAGAGATTGGACAGGACCTTGAGGATTGGAGTTGGTGAGAGATTTGATAAGAATGTTGAGAGAATTGATGGGAATGTGGATGGTGTGTTTGAGGGTCATTGTGTAGATGCTGAAGATGGGAAGGGTGATGATTAATTATTAAACTACATTGGAAGTGACCTTGAGAATTGTAAGAGTTGAAAAAATGATAATGAGTTACAGGAGAGGATGGATGGAGGAAATGATTGGGGTTAGGGGTGGTGGGAAGATTGAGTAGAGAATTCAAGTGTTGAAAACTCATTGGTCTTTATTCATTAAACCCCTTTTAATCAATAAGCGGACTGTGCAAAGGGGGCTTGATCATTCTTCTTTAGTATTTCTTCTCAACTTCCTCCGTGCTTCTTCCATCCTTTCATCCTCTTATCTAATTCCAACAAATCCCTCTTACACCATCTAAATCTCTTTCCACTATCTATCCCGTCCTAAATCTCTATCCCGTCCGAGATCTATCTTCCTTTTGCGTCTGTCTTTCCTTCCCCTTCTTCAATTGACTCTCTCTCAAGGTTGATCTTTGACTAAAGCAAATCAGGTGTAAAGTAATAATCATCCAATTCATTTGCAATGAGATCATCAATTAACTGCTTCTTTCTTTTCCTTTTTTTTCTACTCATTACTCCGACGTATTCAGCTCATATCTTCAAAAATAACAATCTTCATTGTCTTTGTTAGTATAATCAATGACCTCTTATTTTTTGTATTATTCTTGATGACATTTTGCTAAGCTTATTTATTTCTTATCCTCTTAGTTATCTTACGAAAGAATATTTTCTTTATCTCTTCTATCATAACAGTACCTTTATTAACTCTTTATAGTCCAAGTGGTATGACATCTCTCTTTTATCATTATTATTCTTTTCTCTTCATTTCTAACTCTTTGTTTGTTCTAGTCTGGTTTTGGTTTTCAGCAATACAGTCGCGTTTATAATATCAAGTCAAAGCTAGAATTTCTTTCCCTGTTGTATGCTCTTCTCAGTTCATCAATATTCCAGTTCATTGTAGATTAATGGGAGTGGAAAATTAAAATGCAATAAGAGTATTTGGCAGATGCAATAAGAGTATGTGCTGGATTATTATTTTGAAGAATGATGGTAGTAAAAGTGGGATATTATTGGGGGGAATGGAAGATTTCAGGTGAAGAAGATCTCTATTTATGGCTGGAGAAAGGGTAGCAGCAGTTTGATTAATTAGTTGTTGGTAGTAACTTTAATTAAATAATATGACTTGGTTGCCAGCAACAGTCTACAATATATGTACTTTGGTTGGTAGGGACATGATTGGTTGTTATAATGTGTTGTTGGTTGTTAGCAACAGTTTTGGTTGCTTTAGTGAAGAAGTGTGCACAATGTCAAAAAAATGACCAAATTAGTATGTAAAACAAACAGAAAAAGAAAGAGTAAAACAAAAAGAGGGACAAGAGAAAAAGAATACAGCTCATGCAAAAAAAAAGCAAGAGAGTTAAAAAAAGAGCAAAGAACAAAGAGGGAAAAAAACAGAAAAAACAGAAAGCAAAAAACAAAACAAAAATAAAATAAAATAAAATAAAATAAAATAAAATAAAATAAAATAAAATAAAATAAAATAAAATAAAATAAAATAAAATAAAATAAAATAAAATAAAATAAAATAAAATAAAATAAAATAAAATAAAATCAAATAAAATAAAATCAAATAAAATAAAATAAAATAAAATAAAATAAAATAAAATAAAATAGAACAGAACAGAACAGAACAAAACAAAACAAAACAAAACAAAACAAAACAAAACAAAACAAAACAAAACAAAACAAACAAAACAAAACAAAACAAAAAAAACAAAACAAAACAAAACAAAAAAAACAAAACAAAAACAAAACAAAACAAAAAAACAAAACAAAACAAAACAAAACAAAACAAAACAAAACAAAACAAAACAAAACAAAACAAAACTGTTGTAGGAGTGAGCAAACTCCATATTTGGAGTATGAGGAGTACAAGAGGTGGGACGGGTGGAAGCAATGAACACTAGGCAATTACCAACTACAACAGATTAAGACTCGAATCGACTCACCGCTTAGCTAGCCTTTGGGACCTTCCGACACATCCACTTCACTGATTCGACATCGCATGGTAAACACCCGACGAGATAAACCAACACTCCAGGGCCCTTTGCCACCTCCGTCTCGTGCGAAACGACCGTACCAAACAAAGGCATATAAGGCATTACTTGCCCTACCTCCGTTACCGCCGTCCCCTATTGAACCTAACCGACCATCGTCCCCTGAACCACCAAACGATCATATCCGACCACCATCTCCTTTCTTGTCGCCCCTATCCTTCATCTTTTCCCAATATCTTACTCGGCAGGCTCCCTGGACGATTACCGTTGATCACCCAGCTTCCTCCTCTTCTGTTAATCCCAAGTCACTTCCTACCTATCAACCCCTCGACAACCAATACCGCGAACGGTCCTCGTCAGCTTCTTCCCTTTCTTCGACATCTCCCTCGGCTTCATCATCCAACAATCCATCGCAGGTCGACATCAATCCACCTGTCTCTCCTATCTTATCTCAATTCGAATCCCTCTTAATGTCGCAAGTCGCTCCGTCAGCCGATTTCACACCTCGTGCGAAGTTTTTGCAGCAACCTAGCATCTACAAACCAGATGTTGAACCTCTTACCGCCGACGGCTCGAATTTTGATCGATGGAAACGAGGACTCACCCGTGTCATTCTTCTTACCCTCGGCCATCCCAATTTTTTCGACAAGCCTGAAAATTATTCGAAACTTTCTGCTCAGGAAAACACTTGCCTTCTCTTTCTTATTCAGATCACCATACATGATGAACTCTCGTCCCTCGTCGATCAATACACCAAAGGAACCGAGGCTTTTGACGCAGTTCAGACAAACTTTCAAGGAACCGTTTGATTTCGCCAGATGGAGCTCATCGACAAACTCTTGGAATTTCGCATTTCTGGTCCTTCGACTGAACCTTCTCAAATCCCCGGTCTATTCAACAAGGTCTTCGAGACCTTCAGCGGTCTACACAAAGTTGGCGCTGGTCTATCACCCCTGGTCGAAAGTCTCATCCTTCAGGCGATCGTTCCATCTCCATCGACGATGTCGCGCTCTCAACTCTTCCAGAATATATCGCTTCAACTTGGGAAGAAATCCGACGTTACCCCGCGTGACATCCAGACTATTATTACGTCGGCGTATGGCGAAGCTCTCCGTTTTGACTCTTCCCCAACCAATAACGTCTCCGTTTTCCGCACCTGGCCCAATCAAAATCAATGGGCGAATTCCAATCAAAACCCAATTCGTCCTCCTCGACGCAATCCATTCCTACAGACTCAACCGGCGCCCCAACCGACGACCTCTAATTCCACTTCTACTCGACAACAAAATGTCGGCCGACCCGGCCATCCAACTATCGACGACATTGCGGCCGCCATCAACAACATCAGGAAAGGCAATCGCGGTCCGAGCGATCCTAATCTTTTCAACGGCAAACCATGCTCCTACTGTGGGGCATCGGGTCACTGGAGGTCGTCGTGTCCAACTCTCCGCAGAGATGCCAATCTGCCGCCTCCCGATACCTCCACACTTGGTCGCCCCGCTTCCGGTTTCGCCCGCCAGGCAGCACCCCCGAACGACCCACCAGTTGCTTCGACTTCTAATGCGGCAGTTAGATCGGCAGTGGATGCGGATGCGACGGGTGCTGGTGGCGCTGGCACTGTTTTGGATTCTGGGGCGACCCACCACGTGAGCGGATCTTTCCATCTTTTTTCTAATCTTTCTAGTCTTCGTCCACCATTGAAACTGAATCTCGCGTCGTCCGATGGATCCATGTTGGCAACTCACAGTGGTCACCTGAAGATAATCAATGGGGATGGTTCCCTCATGATCCCGCGGGTACTGTACAGCCCGGAAATGACGGGAACCCTGCTTAGTCTTGGTCAACTCATCGACTCCGGTTTCAAACCGCTTTTCCTACCGAACAACGACATACTCCTCACTTCTTCCTTTGTTTCTCTCGTTGCAAAATATATCAATCGGTCTTGGCTAATTTTTCCATCTTCTTGGCAACGCACGGCTCCTACCATCAAATCCATTTCACATAATCCCTCCCTTCCCATTTCTTCCCCTTCTCATGATTGGCATTGCCGCCTAGGCCACGTTTCGGACTTGGTTGTCAAGAACTTTCTCAAGCGTTTCGTTCCTGAATTTGACCTCAAGAGCTGGACACCTTTTATATGCGAATCTTGCAAGATATCGAAGAGTGAGCGCCGTCGCCATGCCCTACCTGAAGTTATCCCAAAAGACAATCGCCTCGATCTATTGGTAACCGACGTCCTGGGACCGCTGGACCCAGACATTAAAGGCAATCGATTTCTTCTCACCGTTCGTGATCACGCTACCACATATTCCTTCGTATTCCCCATGAAATCCCGTTCAGAAGTCCCCGGCATTCTCATTTCCCTCGTCAAGCGTATAACGTCCCACTTCCAGGCATCCCCGAAATTCGTCCGTTGTGATAACGCTAAAGAGTACACCGTCAAACCACTACATGATTATCTCACCTCGGTTGGCTGTCAGATCATTTTCACCTCACCTTACACACCCGAACAAAACGGCGAAGCCGAACGTCTCAATCGAACCTTGGGTGACATTGCTCGAACGACCTTGACTCATTCCCTTCTTCCGTCTTCTCTCTGGTCTTATGCATACAAGTGTGCCTGCTTCCTTACAAACCGTCTATCCAATACACGCTGCAATTCTACGCCACTCGAGTTGTGGTCAAACCGACCACCGAACATCTCATCATTTTATCCCTTTGGAGCCCGAGCGACTGTTCACATTCCCAAAGACCGTCGACGCAAACTCGACCAGCGCGGCTGGACAGGCTACCTTGTGGGTTATCAAGATGACGAACGTGGATGGTTCTTCTGGAATCCTGAAACCAAGAAGATCATCAACTCTGAGTGTGCTAACTTCATTGATTTCCAAAACAAACCAATTATCCCCATTCCCAAGAACCTATCTGACAACCCTTGCATCCGTAGAATTCTCCATCTTGGACAAGAGCCGACCAAAGAAATATGTGATGATCAAGATTCACAAATCGACACCCTTCAGGCAATATCTGATGCCGACATCCCGACAAACCTTCATAATGCTCTCATCTCTCCAAATGCGGCCAACTGGAAATCAGCTTGTCTTGCTGAATGGAATCAGCTGGAAGAAATCGACACTTTTGACATTGAGGAAAAAGATTCCAAGCACTCCATCGGCACCCGATTTGTGTTCGACATCAAACGAAAGGCAGATGGCTCCATTGATAAACTCAAGGCAAGATTCGTAGTCAGGGGTTTCAAACAAAGACTCGGCATTGACGTGCGTTCGACATTTGCTCCGACGGCTTCTCTTACCACCCTCCGAATGCTTCTCACGCTGGCCGTCAAGAACACATGGATAATCAATTCCTTTGACATCACGGGGGCTTTCGTTCACAGTCCTATCGATGAGACAATTTACGTCGATCCACCGGTCGAGCTTTTTCCTCATCTGCGTGGGAAGGTTCTGCGACTCAAGAAGGCCTTGTACGGCACTCGGCAAGCCAGCCGTTGCTGGTGGAAGCACTTCAAGAGTCTTCTACACAGCTGGGAGTTCGACTGCGATGAAGTTGAGGAATGTCTTTATCAGTACCGGAGAGGGTCTTCAATAATCATTATTTGGATACACGTCGACGACGGCATCGTTTTCAGCAACGACGCGGCTTCCTTATCTCAACTGCGGGAAAATCTTGAATCCAGCCTACGTGTCAAGTGGGACGCGAAGCCCCAGAAATTAGTAGGAATCAAGCTTGATTACTCAGACGACGCCATTTACTTGAGCCAGCCATTACTTACCGACCAGACCATTAACAAGTTTCGTGAGCAAGTCCAAAGCACCATCGTTCCAACTTACACGCCGCTACTTGGTGACAACCTGGTAACCAACTGGGGTGACCCAGTTTCACCAACCCTTTATCAATCTTTCATCGGTTCCCTCAATTATTTAGCACTGGGCACGAGGCCCGATCTCAGCTACGCAGTCAACTACCTAGCGCGTTTCAGTTCAAATCCCAATGAGACACATTGGGCGGCATTATCTCATCTTATCCAATATCTTGCGACAATGCGGGACAAGCGCCTGAAATTATCTGCCACCAGTGACGAAATGGTCACATGGTCCGATGCCAACTGGGGCGGGGAGTTTCAACGATCGACATCCGGTTTTGTCATCACCTTTCTGGGCAGTCCGATTGCCTGGGGCTCCAGGCGACAAAAGGTTGTGGCTACATCGACTTGCGCGGCGGAGTTTATTTCGCTTGGCTCTTCGATCGATTTCTTATTATTTCTGATTCCGATCATCAAATCCCTTGATTTAAATCCTCCTTTGTTGCTCAAATGTGATAACCGGGCGGCCGTATTGGTTTCGGACGATAATGCATCAAAGGGGCGCATGAAGAGTCTTGAACGCAATTTTTTCTTCGTCAATGATGCCGTTCGGGAACACAACATCAAGCTTGAATGGGTCTCCACTTCTTCTAACATCACCGATTTCTTTACCAAATCTCTCCAAGCTAATTTGCATTCAATCTCTTTGAATAAAATCTTTATTAACTAAAAAAAAAAAAAAAAAAAAAAAAAAAAAAAATAATAAAACCGTTTTTTTTCATTCAGCCTTGTCAATCTATCTCTCATTTTTCATATTTTAATTTTTTTTCCATTTGTTTATTTTTTCTTTAAATTTTTTTATTATTTTTATTTTCTTGCTCCTCATCTTTATTTTTTTCTCAAATTCTTATTATTTTTTTTTCATCTTTGTCATTTTTTTCTGTTCTTTCTCATACTTCTGTTTTGTTCCACGCTTGCTTATCTTCTTTATAGTTGTAGGTACTGGTGTGGAGTTTGAGGGGGGGTGTTGTAGGAGTGAGCAAACTCCATATTTGGAGTATGAGGAGTACAAGAGGTGGGACGGGTGGAAGCAATGAACACTAGGCAATTACCAACTACAACAAAAACAAAACAAAACAAAACAAAACAAAACAAAACAAAACAAAACAAAACAAAACAAAACAAAAACAGAAAGCAAAAAAAAAGTTAACAAAAAAAAAGTTAACAAAAAGTGAAAAAAAGTGAAACAAAAGTGAAAAAAGCAACAAAAAAAACACAACAAAATCAAAACAAAAAAGCAAAAAAAAAAAAAATTAAGTTTCTTTAATGTTTCCCTTGGCGTTAGAAACTGAACAGGTCATGTTGCCCTTGGCGTTAGACACTGTACAATGTTGTCAGGGTTTGTTTGGCTTGCAAAGCCCATTCCCTTAGTTATATGTAGATCTAAGTGGAAAAATTTAACTTCCCTGTTTAAAAAGAACATGATTCTTGTTCCATCCCCCTTTTCTAGTGTGAAACCTTGCTTTGGTAATAATAATTGTGTTTTCTCATCATTTATTCAATTTGAAGCCAATATGGCATTGGTTTCTGAAAAGTTTCAGAAAAACAGTCACATAATATTTTTGTTCCTTCATCAGATTATTTGTAATTATTGAAATTGCAAGTTGAGCTAAACACAAGCTTAAAAATCTCCTATCCACAAGCATCTGTGGAAAGTGGGCCTTGAATTCTATGAAAATTTAAAAAAAATACATTAATGTTTTTGCCACATTGCACCTTCATGAATATGGTATAGAGGTTTTCTGAAAATCAAATTGAATGCCCTAGTTGGAATCAGGAAACACTTTCCAGGTGTAGGATCATTTTGTTTTCCTCAAATGTAAATATATCCATTTGGGAATCACAATTTGAACCTCCTAATAAGTTCATATAGACTCTATCTCTCATTTCTGTCTCAATACATTTCAACCTAACACATAAGTTTATTTAGACACAAAAAGATTTCAGGTGGGGATTAATTTCTTTTTCCATGATCTCTTCAAATCTGCTTAAACATATCCCTGTCAAGTCCCAAAAAGAATTGTAAGAGAAAAGATGTTTTTCTGATCTTACTGGAATTTGACCATTCAATTACATGAGAATGTCCAAATATCCACAAAAATAGCTTAAACCAATTACTGAGAAGCTTCCTGCATGGAAGAGCCCTCTTGGGCATCAAATCTCCTGTATAAGTTCATGGTGTTGTTGAAATATATATACCACCCTTTTTCTGTGTTACTGCTCTGATTCCTAGATTATCCTTAGATTAGACTTTAGATACTTTTCAAAAACAATTTCAAGTCCTGCATTAAGTTATCCAAAATTACTGAGAAAGAGCAAAAATTTAAAAATCATAATTATTGGCTTGATGATATATTTCTTGCCATATCTCTTACTGTTTCATTCTGGGAGACTTCTGATCTCACCTCCTATCATCATACTCCTTTTTCCAACTAAGACCCAAGATTCTTTATTATCAAAGAATGGTTGACACTGGAGCCTGTTTTGCATCAAAAAGACTCCAGTAAAATTTCTATGAAAAATGAAACAAATTGAGGATCCTCATTTCCTAGGAAGAGCACCTCAAAAAAATCTGTATTAAAAGATGTATCAGTTTGGGAAAAGGCAAGGTTTCATCTGGTAAATACCAATTTGCCATTTTTTAACATATATGTGATGCCTATTGTAGAACTGGATGAAAGAACCTGGAAAAATATAAATTCCCCTGTATATATCCCTACAAAGAAGGATAAATTTACAGGTGAAGAAAAACACAAGGAAGCCATAGCAAGTGTGAAGGCATCAAGAAGGTATGCCCCTGATTCCTTGGAAAATCCTATGGTTCCACATTCTGATAATCACTTCTGGTACTTTCTCAAAGCAAGTCCAGTCACACAACAAAGGTTGTAATTCCTCAGCCAGAATCTGGCCCTCCTTCATACCAAACTTCAAATATTGTTTACAAAGAGGTTCTTTCATGTGTTCAGTCACAGGGATTTGTACAATTTTTTCATTTTTTTATTTTTTGCAATTTGTGACAATTCCAATTTGGACTGTTTTTTTAATCAATTAATTTATTTTTATTTTTGTTTCATTTTTGTTTTCTAGAAAATTTAAAAAAAACATAAAATAAAATATAATATAATATAATAGGGGGTATCAAATATGAACAAATCCACAATTCAAACCAGTGAATTAGGATTTTCAACAAAATTTCACTTTTTGGAATTCTGAACCATTTTGTATTAGAATTCATGGTTTTTAAAAATGGTGGATTTTCAAAACCAGTTGATTAGATAATGGTGGATTTGGTCATATTTGATACCCCCTAATATAAGATAATATAAATTAAATAAATTAAATAAAATAGAATAAAATAAAATAAAATACAATAGAATAGAATAAAATAAAATAAGATAAAATAAAATAGACTAAAAAACAATCAAAACAATCATGAAAAATCATGAATGGTAGGGGGTATCAAATATGACCAAATCCACTATTATCTAATCAACTGGTTTTGAAAATCCACCATTTTTAAAAACCATGGATATATATATGAAATGGTTCAGAATTCTCAAAAATGAAATTTTGTGGAAAAACCTAATTCACTGGTTTTAATTGTGGATTTGGTCATATTTGACACCCCCTAATAATAAAAAATCATTAAAAAAATCATAAACAATTATAAAAAATCATAAAATTCATAAAAAATCACAGAAAATCAAGGGCATTAATAAAAAAAAACCCAGTCTTTCTGTGTTTACACCCAGTTTTATGTGCAATTGCAGCTGTGCAGTGCACCCGGTTTTTGGTGTGGGCACCCAGTTTTTTTTTATTATTTAAATTTTATTCAATATGCATATGGAGGGCAGAATTTGATGTGTGAAACCTCCCCAAACTTCCTCATTGAACATCCTCCATCAACCACATCAAAATCCACTCACCACAATCAAATTCCAACACCACCCTAAATCTTCAAACCCCCATAATTCATCAACCACTCAACCAATCCACATAAAAAAACACCAAAAATTGTCATATTTCCTCCTCTCCACAACTAACATCTCAGATTTTCCAATTGTCTCCCCAAATTTTTTTCAACTCTCCCACCACCCATTTTCACTTAAACCAACACTCCTCATCCATTTTCCACTTAAAACCACTAAAAAAACACCAAAAAACTTCATTTTTTCTTCTCTCCACACTGTCTCAGAATTTACAATAAATATCCCCCTCAAATTTTTTCAAGCTTTCCCCCAATCAAAAAAAAAAAAAAAAACCATCATGTCTCACTTAGAACCCCTCCTCCTTGCCAAAGATGACTCCACCACTCCCAAAACACACAACCTTGCTCCTCCTCCTCAGGTAAAATATCAAACAAAGGGCGTTGATAGACGCACACCAATTTTTTTTGGCGTGCGGGGCCTACACGCCAATTTTTTTTGGCGTGTAGGGTCTACACGCCAAAATAAATTGGCGTGTGAGACCCGCACGCCAAAAATGGCGTGTGGTTCCCACACACCATTTTTTTTGGTGTGTGGGCCCCGCACGCCAATTGTTTGGCGTGCGCTCCCACACACCAATTGTTTGGTGTGCGCTCCCACAGGCCAAACAATTGGCGTGTGGGAGCGCACGCCAAACAATTGGCGTGCGGGTCCCACACGCTCACGTAATCAAATGGGCCCTCCCATTTGATTACGTGAGCGGGGGATCTGTATATCTCATACACAAAATACATGTATGTATTATGTGTATGGGATATACACATCCCCCGCTCACGTAATCGAATGGGAGGGCCCATTTGATTACGTGAGCGAGCCCAAGTCTGATTCCATTCAGGAATCAGACCGTCAGTCTGGTTGTTTTCAACCAGAACAACCACGAAATCAACTAACCGACGACCACCACCCACCAATTCAAAAAAAAAAAATGTGAGTAACAAAAAACAAAAAACAAAAAAAAATCAAGAAAAAAAGGGCATTAATAAAAAAACCCGGTTTTTCCGCGTTTACACCCGGTTTTCTGCGCAGATGCGGCTGCGCAGCAAACCCGGTTTTCCGCGCGCACACCCGGTTTTATTTAATTTCGAGTTTTTATTCAATATGCAAATTGAGGGTGGCATATGATGCGCACAGGCTCCCCAGGTATGCTCATCCAACTTCCAACATCAACCACATCGAAATCCACTCACCACAATCAAAAACCAACGCCACCCCCCCTAAATCATCAACCCCGCGTAACTCATCAACCACTCAACCAATCCACACAAAAAAAACACCAAAATTCCCCATTTTCCCTCCTCTCTGCAACCCAACTCCCCAATTTCACATTTTTTCCCAAATTTTCCCAACTCCTCCCACCACCCATTTTCAGTTCCACCACTACTCCTCATCCATTTTCCACCCAAACCCACTAAAAATAACACCAAAAAACTTCTTTTTTTCCCCTCTCCACACCACCTCAAAATCTTCCATACCCCACCAATTTTTTCAACCTTTCCCCCAATCCCAAAAAACCCCAAAATCCAACATGTCTCACATCAACCCCCTCTTCCTCGCCAAAGATGCTGCCACCACTCCCGCCACCACTCCTGAAGTACCCAACCTTGCTCCTCCTCCTGAGTTAACATATCAAACAAAGGAGGAAATGCATAGCTCTGTCCAAACTTGGGCCAAGAAGCATGGCTATGCCCTCTGCATAACCCATTCCTCCACTGAAAATGGGGAGAACAGATGCACTTATCAATGTGACAGATCTGGGGTTTTTCAGACCAAAGATAGTACTCAATTGGGGAAGACCAAGAAGATTTCCTGTCCTTTCAAACTTACTGGAAACTTCTATAAGAAGAAAGGCTAATTCCAAATCAAGATCAAAGATCCTAGCCACAACCACCCAGCTTCTGAAGATCCTTCCATCCATGCCGTCCATTGCCGATTAACCGAAGAACAAAAAACCAGTGTCACCCAATTAACCCATTCTGGAGTTTGTCCATTAACTATTAAGACTGCGTTATTGCAAGACACCAATCTCCCCTCTTCTGTCACCCTCAATACCATCTACAATCACCGTAACTTCTTGAGATCCACCCAACTTGAAGGAAGTACCCCTATTGAAGCTCTCGTTCATGAAATCCGCCATCTTGAATTCTACCACACAATTGATACCTCCGAAGGCCACATGACCTCTTTTTTCTTTGCTCATCCGAAATCCCTTGACTTGGCAAAACAATTTCCCACCACTCTCCTCCTTGACTGCACCTACAAAACCAACAAGTTTAAAATGCCCCTTCTTCACATCGTTGGTATTAACTCCTCAAACAAATCTTTTTCCTTGGCTTTCTGTTTCCTTTCTGCTGAGGAGATAGCCAACTACTCTTGGGCCTTGGATCAGCTTTGCATCTCAATGGAAAATCAATCTCCATCTGTACTAGTCACCGACAACGAGGCCGCCCTAATCAAAGCAATTGAACATGTCTTCCCAAATGCCTCACATCTCCTCTGCTCCTGGCACATTATGAAGAATATCCAGTCCAACTGCTACAAACATTTCAACTCTGAAGAAGAATGGTCCACCTTTTGAAACCATTGGAATCAGTTACTCCATTCCAAAACTGTTTCAGACTATCACAAGAACTTCACTCAGCTGTCTATGACTTGGAATCCACCAACCGCCGACTACATCATCTCCAACATCCTCCCTTGCAAAGAAAAAATTGTAGCCTGTTTTGTTGACAAGAAACCCCACTTCGGTAACACTATCACCTCTAGAGTCAAAGGTCTTCACGCGTACATCAAACGATTCATCAACTCTTCCACTGCCTCCTTTGCTGCTGTTGTCAAACAAATCCACCAAGCTCTGACCAATCAACTTCACAAACGTACATCAAATCATCTCAGCACTCCTACAAACTCCTCACTGGCCTCCCCCCTTGTGTTGGTGATCTAAATGGCACCATCTCCCACTATGCCCTCAAGATCATCCATTCTCACCACATTTCTAAACCGCCAACTTCCACTTGCACTGGAAACTACTCTTCTCACATGGGAATCCCTTGCATCCATCAAGTTCACGAGGCAAAAGGACTTGGCAGCAAATTCACCCATCACAATTTCCATTCTCAGTGGCATGTTAAAAAGGATCTTGAAGTGAGTTGGCTAATATAATTTCCTAGTTTCTGTTTCTCTTTCATAGTTTTATAGTTCTAATTTTTTTTTTGCCTCCATTTATGAGCAGACATTCATTGAAAAGGACAACAACGATGGATCAAGTGACGGTCTACTTCCCACCAAAGAAAACAACAAGGAAATTTTCTTAACAGATCTCTTTAAGGAATTCCAAACGTTTCAACCTGGCGAGCAAAAATTCTACATTGGCGAAATCAAGAAGCTCTTTCAAGGGAGCTACACCACAGTGGCCATCCAGGAACCTCTCTTTAGCAAGGATCACCAAGGGCAAGGAAGACCAAAGGGTGCCAAAAGGAAACACAAATCAACTACTTCAACAAAAAGGGATCCTTCAGGCTATGAATACACAGAATTGGAGAAGAAAGGAAGAGGAAGGCCAAGGAAGCAGGTGAAAGAACACAAGGTATTTATTCATTCATTTATCTCTTGTCTGTTTGTCTTTGGTTATTGATTTCTTGTGAACTTGTAGGAACCTTTGGCCAAGACAAAAGGACGTGGTAGGCCTAAGAAGATGGATGAATCTGAGGAATCCGAGGTAATGATTCATCTTTATTCTTCACTCAAATATCACATCTAATTCTTTCTCCTTGTGTTTTCTAGGCTGTGTCAACAGAAGAGGAAAGTCAGGAGGAGTCTGAATCAAGTGGAGAGCTTCCAGAGGTCGATGATATCATTCAATAGGGCTCAGAACATGAAGGAGGAAATTTGAAGACTGTAAGTGTTTTTATTTCCATCTTGATTACATTATGCTGAAGTTAAATGATTTTTTATACATCAGAGGTCTGGAAAAATACTTAAACAGGTGAAATTTGAATCAGTTAAAAGGACCAAGACATATGAATACACTTTGGCAGAAAATGATGCTTATAGGCCTTTTGATGTGAGTTTTCCTAATTTTTTTTCAAGAGATCTTTACTTCTGAGCTTCTTATTGGTTACCCCTTTCATAGACCTCAATGACTGCCAGCTCAATCTCTAATCCTGACACCTATATGTCTGAGGCACTCAGTTGGAGTACTTACAATAATGTGGCTATTGATTTGGTTAGTAATTTCCTTTTATTTAGTGTTCATTTTATATACAATTAATCTTTTCTCAAATTATCCTTCAGTACAAGTACAAAGACAACATTCATCCCAAAGAAGCCATCCAACATCTCTCTATGATTACCAATGTCAAAGGCAATGGGAATTGTGGATTTCGAGCCGCTGCGGTCAGCATGGGACGTTCCTCAGATGAATGGATGAAAATTTGCAAGGAAATGAAAGAAGAACTCAAATCAAACCCTTTATATTCAAACCATCAGATGCTAAAGAACATATGGGGCGCCAACCACAAGGATCTAATCAATTCACTCTCTTGGGATGGAAAAGGACAGGCCCCACTGAAGTATTGGATGACCTTCCCTGCTCATGGATACTTGATGGCTGACACTTATAAAAGACCTGTGGTCTTGTTTTCTGGTCTAATGCCCACCATTTATCTCCCTCTCTCTTCTCCACCCACCACCCACTCTCCCATATGTCTCATACGCATTCCCAGTCTTCTTCATCTCATCAGCTTCACGTTTAAGGCTGAAATATGGCCTTGCCCTAGGATTGATCCATATTGGCAACATTGGGCTGAAGAGGAAGCTCTGTTGTGGAAAGAGTGGATTCAGCCCAATTTGGACCTTGGGGAAAAAGTTCTTTTCCCTCCAATAAGAAGATCTGCCAGAATTAATAAGATTGTTGATGTTGAATAGTTATTTGTCTATTTTCCTATATTTCCATTTTATTCTGATAAAAATTCCATTTTATTCTGATAACAAGTCAATTTTATGATCTGTATTTCTTTCAAATAATTTCTTCACCCTCTAAAGTGTATGAAACCATTTGAAAACTCCCCAAATATCATAAAAGACAGGCGTGAAGGTGTTTACAAATAAGTTCTGTCCAAAAATCATAAAAAAAAACCAGTAAATTTAAAAATAAACTGTTTGTTGGATTGAATTCTACACCCCTTAAAGTGCTTCAAAAAGATTTAAAACTTTGGGAAATCCTGAAAATTGAGCCGTGGGGAATTTTTTTTGAAAAAACCGGGTGTATGGGCAAAATAAAATAGAAGATGTTGTTTTTTTGGAAAATAAAAAATACCATAAAATTCTACACGCCAAGAAGTATTTTTAGCAATTTTAAAATTTTGAAAAACCGTAAAATTCCGCCCGCAAAAAAATAATTAAAAAAACCGGGTGTAAACGCGGAAAACCGGGTGTACTCCGCAGCAAATTTTACGTTGCCGCTGCGTAAAACCGGGTGTAAACGCGGAAAACCCGGGTTTTTTTATTAATGCCCAAAAAGAAAATCAAAAAAAAATCAAAAAAAAATCAAAAAAAAATCAAAAAAAAATCAAAAAAAAGGGCATTAATAAAAAAACCCGGTTTTTCCGCGTTTACACCCGGTTGTACGCAGCGGCGACGTCCAAATTGCTGCGCAGTACACCCGGTTTTCCGCATTTACACCCGGTTTTTTTATTTAATTTTTTGCGGGCGGATTTTCATTATTTTTCGAAATTTTAAACTTATTTATTATACTTAAAGGGGTGTAGAACTTTATGGTAATTTCTATTTTGCAAAAACCGAAGTCTTCTATTTTTTTTGGCCAATCCACCCGGTTTGTTTTTGATTTAATTTTTTGCGGGCGGATTTTCATTATTTTTCAAAGTCTTAAATTTATTTATCATACTTACAGGGGTTTACAATTTTATTGTAATTTTTATTTTGCAAAAAAATCATGTCTTCCATTTTTCTTGGCCAATCCACCCGGTTTTTTCATAAAAAATCCTCACAGCTTAATTTCCAGGATTTCTCAACATTTTAAACTTATTTAAAGCACTTTAAGGGGTGTAGAATTTAATTTGACTAACAGTTTTTTTTTTCAATCACTGGTTGGATTTTTATGATTTTTGGACTCAATTTATTTCCAAACACCTTCACGTCTGTCTTTCAAGATATTCAGGGAGTTTTTAAATGGATTCATACACTTTAGAGGGTGAAGAATTCATTGGCAACAAATACTGATTATAAAATTAACTTCTTATCAGATTTCATGACAAAGAAATGGAAATACAATGATACACAGAGGTATGGTACATTGCATGATGCTTTGGAGTGTTACATGTTGTTTATTACATTTATTATTTATTCATAAATTATTAACTTTATTACATTTATTATTTATTCACAAATTGTTAACTTGCAATTATGTCTCTTGCTTTTAATTTATTTATTTATTTTATTCATTTCATTTATTCCATTTGTTTTGTTTTGTTTTGTTTTGTTTTGCTTATTTTACTTGTTTTACTTATTTATTTTATTTGTTTTAAATAAAATATTGAATGAGGATGATTGGGGAGGTTGCGTTATTCATAAATCATTAACTTGCAATTATGTCTCTTGCTTTTATTCATTTCGTTCATTCTCATTTGTTTAATTTTGTATTATTTGATTTTGTTTATTTTACTTGTTTTACTTATTTAAAATGCCACTGTGGAAATACTGACGACCTCGGTATCAGAAATGGTAGGTTGCCCTTCTTCCTGGTTGGTTCCGGTGTTTCTTTGATTTCCTCTGCGGAATAAACACTGTCAGCGGATAGTCAACTGGTTTCCCTGCAACACCTTATACTCAGCAAGGGGACCGTTCCTCTTGCGTTCGTCGTCCTGATGTTGCCCTACACAGTTCCGCTTGTCCGCACACGCTGAATAATCGCAGAGAGAGCTCTAAACAATGAGATTTTCTTATATGCGCTGTAGTTGATAGCTATCTACTAAGATGATAAGATAAGATAAGACCCGCAACCCTGGTACAACCCTCTATTTATACAACAGTCCCCCGATCATGTCCCGCAATCCCCGGTACTGTTCCTGGAACCCTACTTGCCTGTCTCCTCAATCCCGCATTGCACCGCAGCCTGCCCCCGACTCCTATACCCCGTTGACCCCCGCAGTTGTCTGTCGCTCCCCTGCGCACGACTCCGCTCCTTCTGCCCCCGCTCCGCTTGCGGCCTGGCGCCCCAAACCCCGTGGTTCTGCCCGGTCCATTACGTCGCGCATACTGAAGCGGCCTTCGTCCGCTCGACCGATCGCCCGCGCCAACTATAGAATGTCACATGCTGCGCCTCGTGCTTTTCCCCGCGGAATGTCCGATGACATTTGGTAAATGCCCCCTTACCTCAGCCTCAGCCTGCCGCTGAGCCCGCGGCTGCGGGCTCAGCTTCAGTGCTGCACCTCTGGTATATAAGTTCTCCCACACCGCCCTCCATAATTTTATTTTGTTTTGTTTATTTTCCTTGTTTTGATTGTTTATTTTAATTGTTTTAAATAAAATATTTAATATTTAAAACAATTGGGGAGGTCACGCGCATCAAATGCTGCCCTCCATAATTTTATTTTGTTTTTTTTATTTTCCTTGTTTTAATTGTTTATTTTAATTGTTTTAAATAAAATATTTAATGAGGATGATTGGGGAGGTCACGCGCATCAAATGCCGCCCTTTACGTGCTATTTGCTTAAAAATTAAAAATTAAAAAAAACCGGGTGTAAATGCGGAAAACCGGGTGCACTGCGCAGCCGCAGCTGCGCAGAAAACCGGGTGTAAACGCGGACAAACCGGGTTTTTTTATTAATGCCCAAAAAAAATCAAAAAAAAAATCAAAAAAAATCAAAAAAAAAATCAGAAAAAAATCAATAAAAAAATGAAAAAAATTACAAAAAGTGACAAATAAAAAATGAGAAAAAAACCCCAAATAATCCAAAAAAAATGGAATTTTTGGGGTTTAATTTTGTGGGAGAAAAATAGCCCACAGGCCCAGGGCCCTCTCCAAGACCCAAGTGGCCCAAAGACAGGGCCCAATGGCCATAAGAAGGGGCCTGCCTCTGCCCATCACCTCCAGTGGGCCCACAGGCCCACTTTGATGCTCCAAAGGGGCAATAAAACATTCAAAGGGGCCATTCAAACCCCCCAGGCAGCTCAAAGGGCCCCGTAGAAGCCCCAGACGCACACCATCCCCCCCAAAAGTGGCCCAATGGGCCCATCTCAAACACATTCATTCCCCCACATGTCTTCCATTTTTTTTTTAAAATTTTTTTTTACCATAGATATAGTAACACGTGCTGACATACTCTCCCATTCAAATGCTAACAGATTCCGCACAAATCACCAATTTGACTTCAACAATCAACAATGTCTTCACATCAGACCAGTGAACTAGGATGTGAGATTCATTCCTTTATTTTGTGTATAATATAAGTAGCTGGCTCACTCCCACCCACCCTCCCACCATTACACAGGTTTGGATCTCTGGGAAAAATGCACAGAGCTGGCGCGGCACCCTGCGTTGAAAACAGATGAACATGAAAGCCTGGAGAATTGGGCCTCTAAAATAAAGGCTGAATACAAGCAGTCAGACAATGAGAATGAACAGGTCTCCAGAACCCCGGCGCCGGCTAGAAACACCTTAGGCGCCACTAGGCCTGATCCACCACAGTCCCACCCACGCCCCGAATTTGCAACCGACTCAATGGCATACTTATATGCACACACTCCTGATCCCCTACCTCCAGCAACCAACCCAATCCCCACCCTCAATCAATTTGCAAACCAAATCAACAAGGATGTTCAATATGGCCAGCCCAACACAACAAACCCAGCTGATGGATCCCCACGTCGAAGTCACAAAGATCTTTGGCGCGTGGTCAGTGTCCTATATAGATCTATGGGCATCACACAGGCACCGGAGTACAGTCAGTTTCTGATGAGAATAGGTGATTAGTCAAATATACCACCCACTTCAACTTATCAAGAGCCCATGAGTAGGCCTCATTCTTCTTGTTTCGCATCAAACAAAAACCAATCAAAAAACTGTGATTGGTTGCAGTTTGGCCAACCACATGCAGCAGGGGGTAGTTGTTCAGGTTCGTCTTGTAAGTGCAGTCAATGTTGACCACATGGTGGAACCTGCGAGCAAGAAGCAACAATCCTGGGTGCGCAAACCACAAGTAAAGGAGCTTGCCGTCTGTGTCGTAAACGTCCTTGTGTGTCCAATTGGATTTGTTGAGGCAATGTAGGAGGTACTCGATTGGGGTGTTGCCAGCCCTCTTCCCTGCCCTCAGTGCCTCCTTTGTGTTGTATATTGTCCTGTTGGTTACAAACCTTCCCTCACTGCTAGTAAGGAGTCTAGCAATTGCCTGGGGTTGCATTCCAAGAGACAATAAGCGAGCAACCTCGGTTTGGCCTTTGACAGAGAGCTTCTTGTGGATGACTACATGTTCCAGATTGATTGGACCATGATTGTGCCCAATCGTCTTTTGGCATCAGAGTTCCCATGGTGCATCCTTGAGTTTTACTGAAGTTGGTTTGTGGCCGGATATTTTGAAGCAGCACCCCAGTCGCTTATTCCTAGATTCTCAAAACCCGATAGCATCAACTGAGGTTTGGTCTTCCCCGGCAACGGTGCATGCAAAGTAGATGTTCTTGTCCCACTTGGAAGCACAAACTTTCAGAGCGTAACCATGCTTGTGGGCCCATGTGGTGACAAAGTGTTTGAGATCAGTGACACATGTGAAAAGGAATTCAGGTGGTGCATCCATTGCATCTGGAAACACAAGCAGTTCAGCCAGTCTGCCTCAAGTGGGCGAATTAAGAAACTAGAAGAACTTACTGCCAACTGAATAATCATAAGATTGTACATCTTCAGATTTCATCAACACTTTATGCGGTTGATTGGCGGCGGGTAACATTGCGGGGGCCAGCGGTGAACGTCCTAAAGGATTGAGCGGGTATACTGGAAGATTGACTAGGTAAAAATTAGGTCTTGGTAAGATGAAAACAAGGTGGAGAAATATTTGAAGACTCACCTGTCAAAATTTCACCTTCAGAAATGTAGGCAATCTAGGGGAACTGATTGGATCAAGGAGCAAGGAAATAAAAATGTTAACAAGCTCTGACTTGATACTGAATTACCACTGACATTTGGTCAGTTTAAGTAGACTACTACAAAGAGTTCAACATGTGGTTGAGCAGAAATAAACAAGCATATGCTACTAACAAGTAACATATGGAAGACACATTGTCAATGAAACAATGGGGATGGCATTGTTACTTAACAATGGAATAAAGCATTACAAATAGTAATGGATGATCATCAACAGAATGTTGATGGATAATAAGATGATAAAACATCACACATGTGATGGATAAGGATATTGTAAGAGAGAATTGTTTTATGGATGAAAGAAGAAGAGAATGTGAGCGGGACATAAGACTAGAATTCTGACACACCCCCGCGCAAACATGCGATGAAATGGGAGAGTGATTTATTTGATAGAAGAGTTTGTTGACTGATGGGTGTGATGTGATGGTGTAGTTGAAAGAGGATGATTTTAGAGGAGGCTGACTTCAGATTCATGTCCTTCGGATTGCACGTCGTTTTCGGGATCGTTGACTGCGATAGAGGCAAAGGAAGCGACGAGATCGTTGGTGAATTCAGCGCTTCGTTCAGCTGTGGTAAGATGGGTTTTGGCAATTGGCAATCGTTCTTTCAGTTGTTGTCGGTATTCTTTGAGCTTATGAGGATGTTTGGCAAAACATTGAGCTTTGGGATGCTTTTGTCAGCTATGTGTATGAAACACTGGCTTAATTTTACAATTAAACCAGGTACTGTCACTGTGCTGAAAGGTTATCTGAATAAATGTGTAAATTTATTCTCTCTATAGTGTCCAAACTATGCACAGAGGATAACCCAAAACTCCTTATAATTGAATATTTGATATACAAATCACTCAATTGGAGAAGACTAATAGTTAACCGTGTAGGTTTGGCTATTCTTTGTCTTTTTGGGAAAGATATAGCAATAAGAATTGCTATTAAGCAGCTGGCAAGCACTTAAGCTGATTGGCTACTGTCAGAGGTGGTAGTCTTGCAGCAACTGCTTTCTAAGGAACAGATCAAGGCCAAGAGATGGGGAATTCTAAGGTAACTTGAGACTATTCCAGTAATAAAGGTTGGGTTGGATATAAAGGGGATACACTACTCTAATAGTAGGAGGAGAATATTCAGAGTACTTACAAAAAATGGTACTAGGGGAATATGCTGAGGAACCAATCCTAGGCCAGAAATGGCCTCCTTTTATATTCTAGAGGTTCCTTGAGGAAGGTTCTAGAATGTTTATTCTAAATTCTGCTCTAATGTATTACAATTCAAATGTACTATGATGTAATGGGAATTTGTATTGAATTGAGCACAGTATTTTCTATGTCCCCATGACCTCATGACATGTGTGTATAACCAATCACATCATGGGCCAATTCATTTAATAGAACAATACTGGGAAATTACCACGCACTTAGGTAATTTCTTTCTTATAAGCATAATTTATTTATTATTATATTTATGCAAATAAGTTTATTGTCTCTCAGCTTTTATGACAATAATTTCTTAATCAATAATTTATACTTTTATTCCCTTTTTCTTAAAGTATCTTTATCATATGATATAGTACTAGAAGGAGTAGGAATTTAGTGGTGGTTTGAGTGAGCTACCCTAATTAATTTTACATTCTGAGTTGATTGATATAATAATATTTTATGATATGTTATTATTTACATTAGTAATACATTATTTCTATTGTATTTTGCAGTTTAGTCAGTGCTTAGGATACTCTGGAGTATCTCTAGGGCTGACAGCTTTGCTGATGGGTCGTGGCGTCCATCTTTGCATAGATAGGTCAGAAGCGCAGAAGCTGCATCAGATTCGGTCTGATCGTAGTTGGCAGCTGGTTGAGGTTGAACAGGAGCTCGAGATTGGGTCTTAGCCTTGTTGTCCAACATGTCTAGGACAAGATCGTATGTAACAACTGTTGACAACTGTCCAGTACTGATGATGGCATCCTGGATCGAACTGAGTGTAGAGGGAATCTTGTCTAGAATCAAGTGGGCTGTTTGTCGTTTGTCAGGGATTTGATCAAGGGATTTTAATTCGGCAATTGCATCTCTGAACTTCATGATTGATCCTGACAGGTTGTTAGGATTGATCTCTATGAGGTTAAGGTTTCAATAAGCACGAAAGAGGTTGGCTTCTTTCTTTGACGATATATCCCATACACATAATACATACATGTATTATGTGTATGGGATATACACATCCCCCGCTCACGTAATCGAATGGGAGGGCCCATTTGATTACGTGAGCGTGTGGGACCCGCACGCCAAACAATTGGCGTGCGGGTCTCACACGCCAATTTATTTTGGTGTGTAGACCCTACACGCCAAATAAAATTGGCGTGTAGGCCCCGCACGCCAAAAAAAATTGGCGTGCGGGTTGGCGTTGGCGTGCGCGCTTGGCGTGCGTTTATCAACACCCCAAACAAAGGAGGAAATGCATATTTCCAAACTTGGGCCAAGGAGCATGGCTATGCCCTCTGAATAGCACATTCCTCCACAGGAAATGGGGAAACCAGATCCACTTATTAATGTGACAGATCTGGGTTTTTTCAGCCCAAATATGGTACTCAATTGGAGCAGACCAAAAAAATTGCCTGTCCTTTCAAATGACTGGAAACTTCTATAAAATAAATTGTGTCCAAAAATCATAAAAATGCAACCAATGATTTTCTGTTTAACTTTTTTAGTCCCATTGAAGTCTAACCCCCTTAAAGTGTTATACACAAATTCAAAATGGTGATAAATCATGAAAATTAAGCTTTGGGGAATTTTTTCAAAAAAACCTGGTGGATTGGCAAAAGAAATTAGGGGGATGATAAACTCACTCCCCCCAGGCACGCCCACGCCCAATGCACGCCCTTAAAAAAAAGGCATGCAGCCCGCACGCCTTTTTTTTTATTGGCGTGGGGGCTGCACGCCCACTTTTGGGTGTCAGCACGTCTACAGGCGTGCGACACCCACCCAAAACAGGGCGTGCGGTTGCACACCCTATTCAAAAAAGGGTGTGTGACCTGCACACCCTTTTTATGTATATAGGTAGGGGTTTGCGTGCCCCTACCCATATACATAGAAAGGACGTGCAGGCTGCACGCCCTTTCTATGTATATAGGTAGGGGCACGCATGCCCCTACCTATGTACATACATAGGGCGTGCTGGCGGCATAGTCCCTTTTTTCTGGGACTGTTCTGTCAGCCGCATGGCTCAACCGGGGAGGTTGTATAACCTCCTTGACTGGAGGGATTCCCTCCGGTCAAGGAGGTCATAAAACCTCCTGACCGGGGGGGATCCGGCCAAGGAGGTTGTATGACCTCCTCGACTGGAGGGAATCCCTCCAGTCGAGGAGGTTGTACAACCCCCTTGGCCGGAGGGATCCCCCCCGGTTGAGGAGGTTGTATGACCTCCTTGACCGGAGGGAATCCCTCCGGTCAAAGAGGTTATACAACCTCTTTGACTGGAGGGATTCCCCTCCGGAAGAAGAGGTTGTATAACCCCCTTGACCGGAGGGAATCCCTCCGGTCAAGGAGGTTCTACAAACTCCTCAACCGGGGGGGATCCCTCCGGCCGAGGGGGTTGTATACCTCCCCGGCAGGGCGTGCAAACCACACGCCCTGGTTTGAACAGGGTGTGCGGCTGCACGCCCATCCTTGGGGGAGTCGCAGGCCTGTAGATGGGCGTGCAAACTGCAGGCCCATCTACAGGCGTGCCCACATGCCCAAAACAGGGCGTGCAGGCTGCACACTCTTTTTTTGATGGGCGTGCCCCTGGCGTGGGCGTGCATTTATCAATCCCCAAGGAATTAGAGACATTGTTGTTTTTCATGATAAACATTACCATAAAATTCTGCACCCCTGATAGTGTAATAAATAAAAATAAAACCTTGAAAAACAATGAAAATATGCCTGCAAAAAAATAAATGAACCAATTGGGTGTAAACATGGAAAACAGGGTGTACTGCGCAGAAATTTTGACCTCGCCGCTGCATAAAGCCGGATGTAAAAACGGAGGAACCAGGGGTTTTTTTTAATGCATAAAAATCAAAATAAGTCAAAAAATACAAACATTATTTTTTTCCACACCCAAAAAATCTGAAATCCCATCCAACAAAAACAACAGAAAAAAATTTACAAAAAAACAAAAAAAACACTAAAAACAAATTTATACACTACAGAGGAATACCAGGCCCCAATTGTACCCATATAAGCCCCCCAGAGGCACTGAAAAACCCCCAAAAAAACCATAAACTTCCCACAGAGGCATTTATGAAATAAATCTAAAATTGCTAGAAAACCAGAACCAGACTGAACAATAAAAGGAGTCAGAAATAAGATGATGAGACATAAGAGAAGGAGGAAACATACTATCAATCTGATGAGACAAATATAAGAATGACTAGAGAGGTCTTGAAGTAAGATGTGAGCAGGGAAAAAGCAGCAATTGATCTTTTAGAAACAGATAAAGATAGAAGTGAGAAGGAAAAATAAGAGAGTTCAGTGATTTCTTTATCAACCAAAGAAGATATGAAAAAAGAGAAGAGACAAAAGAGAAAAGAAACAAACAGGACAAAAGACGAATGTAGGCTTTTAGTTATTGAGAATTGTTGGAGAAGGTTGAGCAGGGTTGAGCAGGGAATCTTGAGGAATGGAATGAAGAAGGAATGTGAAGAGTGGAGTGAGTCAATCTGCAGTGATTTGGTCGAAGCAAGGAGTGACTTTACATAGAGAGGATCTTGATCTTGAATTGAAGCTTGAGGAGTTGAGCGGGCAATTGTAGCTTGAGGAGTTGAGCGAGCTTGATTTTGAGTTGAGCGGTTTGATTAAAGTGAATCGAAGAGAGAGATCGATTGATGAAGGTGAGTCCAATGATTCTACAGTTTTGTGAGGCATTCTCATTAAACCTAAGCGAGTGGAATCTTTTGTCTCTGACACATAACTGTCACAGACTGTCATTTCACAGAAGTGAAATGAGAATCGACAGAAATTCAACAGCCCTCCTTGGTTGATGAGGAAAGAACTGAGAGACATTTTTCTTGAAGTTTGAGTATTGAGGAGTAGGGAGCCGCCTTAGTCAGAGCGTCCGCCGTCATGTCTTCAGAAGAGATCAGCTTGACATCAATTTCCTTGTTGGTGAATTTGTCGCGAAGGCTCTTGATTTTTACATCTAAGTGCTTAGTCTTTGAATTTGACCCAAACTTTTTTAATTTATCAAGAAGGCCCTTATTGTCGATGTGAAAAAGAGTAGGTGCGAGTTTTTTTTTCCAGAGTTCTTCGATCAAAAAAGTCAGCCACTGACTTTCCTGTTCACCATCGGACAAGGCGTTCATCTCTGATTCAGTAGAAGAGAGAGTAATATTTTTCTGCTTCTTACTGTTCCAGAGAACCGGACATGACTTCCAAAAAGCTAAAGATCCACTCTGAGATAGTCGTGTCTCTTGATCCTCGGCCCATGTAGCATCGGTGAAAACATTGAGTCGATCGATAAAAGAGTTTGCTTCTGGCTTGAGAAGCAGGCAGTGATTCATGGTTCCTTTTAGGTACTTCCACACGTGAAGCACTTCCTTCCAATGCGATAAACCAGGCCGTTGGTTGAATCGAGACAAAATTGAAACTGCAGGTGCTAGGTCGGGCCTTGTCCGGCAAGCAAGGTAATTGAGCATGCCGGTGTACGATCGATAGTTGATGTTGAGATCTTGAAAAGCTTGATGATCGGACTCGGTCGCAGTATGTAATTGGACAGCTGGAGTTAAGGGAGTTTTTACCGGTCTACAGTCTGAGAGAGACAGCAATTCCAGTCCTTTTGCTATTAAGGCCTGTTGACCGAGTCGAATTGAATCTTCAGCAATATCTAAGTTCATCCCGAGCAACGTATCAGGAGAGTGGGCGGTCGAATTGGGAAATCGAGATAAGAATTCTTCTTCAAATTCATCAGTGCGGCCGACGACAATCAGATCATCCACGTGAAAAAAGATAAAAGAATCCTTATCTCGGTGAATGAAGAGACACGCATCCGACACTGACGGATTATAGTCTATCTCATTAAACCACGTAGTCAAGGTTTTATACCAGTTTTTGGGGGCTTGCTTGAGTCCGTACAATGATTTTTCAAGTTTCAAAAAAGGAGCTGACCGGGTTGAGCCTTCAGGAGTCTTAATGTAGATTTCTTCATCAAGTGGCGCAAAGAGAAATGCGCTCTTCACATCAAACTGTTTGATGGGTAATTTCAGATCAATAGCAAGGACTAGAAGCGTCAACAAGGAGGGAAATTTGCCGGTTGGAGCAAATGTGTCAAAAAAATCCTCTCCGTAGGTTTGTAAGAAGCCTTGAATACAGAGTCGAGCCTTCTGTTTCTCGGGAGAAGAGCTTGTTGCAGGTTTTGTTTTGAAGACCCAAGTTGAGCGAAGAAACTTTGAGGGAGTGGTTGTTTGATCAATCCAAACATTATGTTGTTCGATGTTAGCAAGTTCACTGTTGATTGCTTCCTTCCACTGGTCGCAATTGCTTCCAGTTACAGCACTCTTGTAGGTTCTTGGATCATTCGTAAAATAGGAATATTTAGCGGGTTTGACTTGAATGGTTCGATCTCGTAGAATTCTTCCAGTAGCAGTGTTCTCCTCGGGAATCAGCCTCGAGGCCACATCTTCATTGTCAGATTCAGAGTGTTCGTGCAACTGATCAACAGGTGAGTCCTCAGCGTTTTCTTCATCCAACTCTTCATCCTCATTCTTGATATCCACAATTTCGTTAGGTTCAATCTGTTCGGTCACTTGGTTCGGTTGTGGCTCGTCTCTCGGTTTTTCTTCAAGAAGCAACTCGTCGTGATCGTCCATGGAGGTTTTATTGTGGTTGAAGTCAAGGAATTGGAGATGCTTGGAGTTTATAATGTCACCTTGATCAGTCAGAACTCTGTAAGATTTAAGCTCAATGTTGAAACCAATCAGCCTTCCCATTTCGCCTCTTGGATCGAGTTTGGACAATTTGCGGCCAGGAAAGATGACAGCGACAGGATTTCCAATTGGATGAAAGAACTCCAACGGAATAGCTTCGGATTTGAACAGCTCGTAGGGAGACAGTTTACTTTTATGAGTCGGAATTTGATTAAGGGTAAGGGTGCTCGCGGAGATTATTTCGCACCAGAGGTTCTTTCGAAGACCGGAATCAAGAATGATAGTTTTGAGGGATTCAAGAATGGTCCTATTGAATCTCTCAGCAAGCCCGTTCTGCTGAGGTGTATACGCATCAGAAAACCTCTGCCTAATCACGTGATCTTTACAATATTGATCGAGATTAGCATTGACGAACTCCGTTCCACGATCTGAGTGCAAAATTGATGGATAATAGCCGAGTCTCTTAGCCTCTAAGTCGATGATGCGAGTAAGGCGATCGAAGACATCAGCCTTAGAGACCAGTGGAATAGCAGCACAGTATCTTGTGTTTCCATCCACGATGGTGAGAATATACTTGTGCTTCCTGTATGATAAGGGCTCGATAGGTCCGATCAAATCGAGGTGCAATTCTTCCAGCGGTTTTGTAGCAGAGGAGGTACGATGCTTAAAGGATGCCTTGGTTATTTTTACGACAGCACATGATCGACAGCTTTCGGGGGCCTTGATAGGGATTCCAAGCTTGTGTCTAATTCTTCGATAGCTCACATGGCCGAGTGACTTATGCAACATCTCAGCATTGCTCAAGTGCGAGTGTTGAACGTTTGGCTCAAGTTTGATGACTGGGAGGTTATCGTGATAAGTTCCTTCCAGGTAGGGTACTCCATTTTTCAGAATGGTAAAGTGATTGATTTCAAAGGAGATCTTGCATTGCTCAAGTAGAAGATGGCGTAGGGAAATGAGATTGACAACTAGTTTAGGTACGTAAAGGACATTGCGAAATAGGACAGGTTTTCCGTTGAATTTCAGAGAAATGGTGCCCTTTCCTTCGATAGCAAGCGTTTTTGAACCGCAACTAGTATTAATCATTCCTTTTTCTGTTTCGTCTAGGGTGATGAAGAACGATTTGTCAGACACCATGTGCGAGGAGGAGCCTGAGTCGACAACGAAAGAGGAAGGATGATTGAAGAAGAATGAGGAGAAACTCCTAACATTGGATTCCCTGGCTGCTTTCCTGTTGTAGTGTTCGGTGCGCTTTTCCGGATAGATCATCCAGCAGTTTTCTTTCGTGTGGCTGACAGAAAAGGGATTGTGCGCTCCGGTTTTGCATTTGGGATCTTCTTTAGTGAACATCGTCGATCCAATAGCTTCGCTCTTGCTTCCGTTAGAAACTTTTTGCTCGTTTAGGTGAATCTCAAGATGAGAGATAAGAGTTTCAGGCTTGATATCCTCACCGTCCTTCGAGTGAGTTATTTTCTGTTTAATGTTGTCGAGGCTGTTAGGGAGGCGCCTAAGCAATTCGTAGGTAAGAATGTCCTCAGGTAAGGTGATACCAACATCCTCGAGTTTATTCAAACTGCTTCTGACTTCAGTAATGAATTTCTCGATGTTGCTGATGTCGAAGGTGATGTTGGCGAATTGATTATATACCCGAGCTCGATTAGATGGCTCCGACGACATGAAACGCTTCATGATGCTAGTCCATATCAAATGTGCATTATCTTTATTTGATGCGTTGATCACGTTGTTGTGGGTGGCAGTGGAAATCTTAGCGAGAAGGAGTGCGATAAGGATGGAGTTGTCTGATGGCTGAAGGGCAGGGATGCCCGTGTACACTTGATCTTTGATGCCGCCTAGATTAAACAACGCAGTGATACGAGTACGCCAGCTGGAGAAATTTTCTTCGGTAAGAACCGGAATCGCCTCTATAGTCATTTTCAAAATCGTAGGATTGATAGAATCCATCGTTATGAAGACTGATATCTGGTTCCGAGTTTTAGATTGGTGGTTTGCGATTTCGACTGTTAATCGTATGAAATAAATCTAAAATTGCTAGAAAACCAGAACCAGACTGAACAATAAAAGGAGTCAGAAATAAGATGATGAGACATAAGAGAAGGAGGAAACATACTATCAATCTGATGAGACAAATATAAGAATGACTAGAGAGGTCTTGAAGTAAGATGTGAGCAGGGAAAAAGCAGCAATTGATCTTTTAGAAACAGATAAAGATAGAAGTGAGAAGGAAAAATAAGAGAGTTCAGTGATTTCTTTATCAACCAAAGAAGATATGAAAAAAGAGAAGAGACAAAAGAGAAAAGAAACAAACAGGACAAAAGACGAATGTAGGCTTTTAGTTATTGAGAATTGTTGGAGAAGGTTGAGCAGGGTTGAGCAGGGAATCTTGAGGAATGGAATGAAGAAGGAATGTGAAGAGTGGAGTGAGTCAATCTGCAGTGATTTGGTCGAAGCAAGGAGTGACTTTACATAGAGAGGATCTTGATCTTGAATTGAAGCTTGAGGAGTTGAGCGGGCAATTGTAGCTTGAGGAGTTGAGCGAGCTTGATTTTGAGTTGAGCGGTTTGATTAAAGTGAATCGAAGAGAGAGATCGATTGATGAAGGTGAGTCCAATGATTCTACAGTTTTGTGAGGCATTCTCATTAAACCTAAGCGAGTGGAATCTTTTGTCTCTGACACATAACTGTCACAGACTGTCATTTCACAGAAGTGAAATGAGAATCGACAGAAATTCAACAGCATTGCCATTATCCTTTGTTTCTTTTGTCCTGCCATCACTCCAATTCTCAGTGCCAAAGGAACACCTAGTAGTAGCTGGCATCTATTTTAGTTTGCAATCCAACCAACAGAAACCCCCAATACTCTGTGTCATTATTTGTCTTGAAAGAATACTGGTATCTACACGCAAAGGCCATGTCTGGTGATTTTTAACTAGGACATAAGTTCTATTCCCTACTATGATGTATGATAGTAAACCTACTGTTTACCATTCTCCACTCCCAAACACTGCAACTTAGGTTTGGAACTCTGGAAAAAATGCACTGAGCTTTCTCAGAATCCTGCTTTGACTCCAGAAGAAAGTGTAATTCTGAGAAATCTAGCAACCAGAATAAAGGCCAATTACAGGCAGTCAGAAGTTGAGGTTAATCAGGCTTAACAAAGCCCAGTAACTGCCACAAGTGGCTCAGAAACTGCTGTTACAACATCCAATCCTTGCTTGGATCCAAATCCTTGCCCAGCTCCAACAGACACTATTCCAACTTTCCCAAGGCAAAACAATCAAGCTCCAAGTCCAACAAACATGTTCAACCCTCCAACTATCCAAAGAATTCACCATAACAATCCTAAAAACAAGCAATTCATTCCTTGGTTTTTTGATGTCCCCAACCAACTCCTCCCAGATATGGGGCTTCTGAGAGGTCATGCTGGTTAAGGTAGGCAGATGATTGTGGTCTTCCACCTATTAAAAGCTTTGATGTTGCATTTTTTCTATCCTTGGCTGGGACACTACTTTCCAACTGGTCCTTGCACCCTGCTTTCCCTTGGTAGCAGGTGCCTTTTGAGTCTGAGACTTGAATACTTTTGCATGAGTAGCATCTGGGTTTTGCACTTGGCCACTTCCCCTTTTCTTCTTCCATGGCTGATTGGATTTGTATAATTTTTGGATAGGATCAGGCTTGGTGAGAGGCACCACATTTGTATTTGTAAATTCTTCATCAGTGCTGGAAAAGCTGAGGAGGGATGAGGTTTCAAGATATCTGGCTTTAGAGCCTCAAAATCCTTGTGAATGATTTCCAATCAAACTGAACTACGCTCCTTAACCAAAAGGCTATGAAACTGGCTGAATGACCAGTTCATATTGGAAATTTGTAGTGTCATATACCACCGTATGACAGTACCCCCGGGGTTAAGGGCACTTCGTCTCAAATGTGCTATGGCTGGTGGCACTAATCCATGCCTTCCTCATGGAGCCATATTCAGACACACTCTTGACGCTACAAGGAACCACCAAGACTGCGGGGGAACTTCCCTTGAAGATAGAGATGCTTCGAACCTCGACTTTCAAAGCAGCTTCAAAGTTATCTTTGAACTTTGAAGAAGTGAAGCTCGAAGATAACTACAATCTTGGTACCAACGGGTGGAAACCCTTGACAATGGTCACAGGCTAGAGATTTCCTGATTGCGCATTGAACCCATGGTAGGGTTAGCCAGTTTACTGTCATGACTCAGCATTTCCAATCAAACTGAACTACACTCCTTAACCAAAAGGCTATGAAACTGGCTGAATGACCAGTTCATATTGGAAATTTGTAGTGTCATATACCACCGTATGACAGTCAAATTTTTCAGGCCGTTTTTCAAGTTCACCACCAATGAGCAGGAAAGGTAAATTTTCTTTCTGGCCTTTGATTTGGAGACTACTATCCAATGCCCATGTGTCAGAATATTAGCCTGTTCTTCCGCTCAAATTTTCTTTTTTTAACCCTTAATTATCCTGTCCTGTCTGACCAAGTGTTGTTTTCCTGTCCGTTCTGACCAAGTGGTCATGTCCTGTCCTGTCTGACCAAGTGGTCCATCCCTGTCCTGTATGAACAAGTGGTCCAATTCTGTTGTGTGTGACCAAGTGGCCAATATCCTGTCCCTGTCCAGTTGTTTACTGTTCTTTTTTAAAGGCCTCCTTTGGATCTTGCAAGGGGGCTCTCTAGTTGTTTCTATTTAATCCTTCTCCTCTCTTTTGAAATAAAGTATTGATTCAGAGAATAAAAAATTACCCCATTAGTGCTCCCACCTAAATTTGTCTCCTTGGTCAATCCCCACTCCTTGACTCTCATCATCTCCCTCAAGAAGTGAAACCTTAACACCATGCTCCTTTACCCATATTGAAACAAATTTCTTCAAATCTTCAACGCAGGTGAACAGGTATTCAGGCATTGGTTCCATTGGATCTAGGAAATTAACCCCCATAAGGTCCAATTGTAAATTTTATGCAGAATAAACAAACCACTTACCACCAACAGAACATTTGTAAGATCTGACATCATAAAAAGGCAGTAAGACTGGGAAAAGTATTTTTCCCCTGTTAATTTGTGGTGACCAGAAAATCCATGAGGGTTGAAGATCCACCTGAATAATCAATTATTGGTAAGCTCTATATAAAGGGATTTAGTGAGAGAAATCAAGACTTGCATTGAGGATTATCCTCAGAAATCTGAGTGATTACAGAAGGCTCCAGGGGTATGCTTGTAGAAGCCAGAACTTCAGAGGGTAACATAGTTTTTGTAGAGGTATATCCACCTGAACAATCACTAATTTTTCAGCTCACAGTAAAGCAACTTTACCAGAGAAACTAAGACCCATGTTGAGCTTGATCCCCATTGACTTGAGGGAGAACAGCTGGAGCCAGCGGTTCATTTTCTGAATGCAGGAAAGCAGATGATTGATAATATTTCAGCTCTCAAGAAAGATAAATTACGAAAGAAACTAAGACCCACTTGAGCATCATCCTCAGGTATTCAAGGGAGAAAAATAGAGCCAGAAGGTCTTTTTTGGAAGGAAGGAAAGCAGATGGGGCAGCTGGGCATAATGAGTCTAGAAGAAAGTTGGTTCCACAGAGGATTGGTGAGAGTTGTTGATTGTAGCATCTTGAATGATTCATTTTTCCCATTAGTATGTGGGTTGGTCAAATTTTGGGTTCATTGATATTGATATTGGGTGTTTGATTTTTTGGGGGGCAAGCAGATTTAATTTGTTTAGGTTTCATGTGGTAATTTACAGGAGGTGGATTGGTCTGGTTTGCGGGTGAGAGATTTATTTAAGGTTTCTAGCAGTACATGAGAGAAATATGCATTGTTTTAGTTGGAAAAGTTTGGATTGGGTTGACTGGTGACTGGAATGTGAAGGATTCCTGAGATTTTTTATTTAGGAGGCTTTTTGGGATGATTGGTGGGGGAGAATCTTGCTGGATGGACCACATTTTGGAAGTTGATGAGCCATATGGGATACAGGTGGGAATTTGTCAGGAAATGGAAATCTCATGGAGTGTGACAGATATGAAGGGTGGCTGTAGTTAATGAATCAAGGGCATTTTTTTGGGGGGTAACATGAGTGATTGGAGGTATTTAGGATGAAACATAATTGGGGAAGATTGGAAATTGTTGGGAATTCTGAGGAGCAATTCTGGAATTGGATGGGGCTTGTGACAAATGATGCTGACCAAATGAAACTGGTGGTTGCAGCTGATACAGGCAGGAGGCAGGGCCGGGTGAGCAACTGGGGTGGTTTTGTGAACTAGAAACATTGGGTTAGCCCCAAGGGCAGTTTCAGCCCTAGATATACCCCAGAGTATCCTAGGACCTGAAATAGCTGTAAATATTGTAGTACTAATGTAAATAATAACATATCTTAAACTATTATTGGATAAATGAAAATTATGATATAACATTAAGTGGGGTAACTCACTCAAACCACCACTAATTTCCTACTCCTTCTAGTAATTTATCATATATTAAAGGTACTTGGTAAGAAGAAGGAATATCAGTATAAAACATGGATTAAAAACTATTGCCATAAAAGCCATGAGAGACAATAATACTATTTGCACAAGTATAAGAATAATAAAATTATGCTGATAAGAAAGAAATTACCTAAGTGTGTGGTAATTTCCCAGTATTGTTCTATTAAATTAATTGTCCCATGATGTGATTGATTATACACCAGGAAAAATCAATTGTCACTAGACTACAGGTGACATCAGCCTAGGTTCAATGAGCTGCCCATTAGTAGCACAGTTGGCCTCATGTACAGCCCCTTGTAGGGAACAAAGGGGCCATTGCAGCCTAGTTGGAGGGGAATCAGAGCTAGAACAAAGCTACAGACATTGTTTCTTGATGTCACCAGACTTCAGGTGACAATTTGTTTTTCCTGGTGATACACACATGTCATGAGGTCATGGGGACATAGAAAATACTGTGCTCAATTTAATATAATGCCCATTGCATCATGCATTTTAATTGTAATAAATGAGAGCAGAATTTGTAAGAATATTCTAGAACCTTCTCCTGAAGACCTATAAAATGTAAAAGGAGGCCATTTCCTGGCCTAGGATTGGATCCTTAGCACATTCACCCAGTAAAACATTAGTGAGTACATTGAATATTCTCCTCCTACTTTTAGAGAAGTGTTATCATTTATTACCCAGCCCACCTTATCTACTGGAATAATTATTGAGTTACCTTACAACCTCCTCATCTTAGAACTTTGTATATCCCTTATAAAGCAGTTGCTGAAAGACTACCACCTCTTACAGTAGTCAATCAGCTTAAGTGCATGCCAGCTGCTTGGCAACAATTTATATTGTTACTTGTATCTTAAAAAGACAAAAAGATATCCAAACCTAGATGGTTAGCTTTTAGTCTTCTCCTGATTGACTAATTTGTAAAGAAAATCTGAAAATTATAAGGGGTTTAGGTTATCCTCTGCGCATATTTTGGACACTATAGAGAGATTAATATGAATAATTACTCAAATAAACTTTCAGCACAGTGATAGCACCTGGCTTTTCTTATAGACATTAAGCCGTGAGCAGCAGTGTGTTTTATTTTATCAGAGTTGTATGTACTGTAGAATATGTTAGGGTATGTGGGGTGGGGATGAGGATAGGTGCCATATGGGTTGGGAGCTCAATGGTAGTAGGAGCTGTTTTGACCTGGCTGATAAATTTTCTGCTGTAAATAACAGATAGAGTTTGCAATTTTGGAGAGCTGAATAATTTGAAGGATATTAATCATTCATTTAAGATTCAAGCACTGCCAGCATAATTGCCTAGGATGAAGTCATCCCAGTTAAACTGGGATGCACTCAACCAATTTAAACTTTGTTGAAATCAACTGATGAAATATAAATCCAAGGGACCCCCCTTGGTTTTATATTTCATTGGTTGAGGTCACCTACTTTAAATTGGTTGTTTGCATCCTAGTTTAACTGGGATGAACTCAACATAGGCAATTATGCTGGCAGTGAAGGTGCATAATATTGAGACACTCAAGATTGGTACACTCTCATACTGCGGATGTGGATGAAGTAGGTTAACACGTTGATGATATATTGCAAACCTAATGTAGCATAATATAGTTCCACTTTACTTTGTTCAGTTGTTCTACATTGTTCTACATCATCTTCAATAATCAATCAACTCACACCCACTTCGTCGTATCGCAGGTATGCGTTGTATTTCTCTTATTTTCTCTCTGTTGTTCATTCTTCCATAACTCACATTGTTTTTCTCCATCAGGTGTGATCCCATCTGATCATCTCATCAACTCGTGTGCATTACTCACGACTTACTCGCTGTGATCAGGTTAGTATAGTTGTATTTCATCATTTCACATCATTATTCTACATCATCTTCAATAATCAATCAACTCACACCCACTTCATCGTATTGCAGGTGTGATCCCATCTGATCATCTCATCAACTCGTGTGCATTACTCACGACTTACTTGCTGTTATCAGGTGTGATCCCATCTGATCATCTCATCAACTCGTGTGCATTACTCACGACTTACTTGCTGTTATCAGTCCTTTCCCTTTGTCGTCCATTACATAAAAAATGCTGACACAAAGAAGACTTGGTGATATCTGTGTGTTCAGAGGAATAAAATGAAATAATAATCTGGCTTCAAAATATCAACTATGGGCAGGTGGAGAGGTAAATTGAGTTGAAATTTGGATGAGATATTCAACTAATGCTTGTGAGGGATATTGAACAGGACCCTTTAGTGTCAGAATTTTAGTCTTCCTTTCCACTCACAAAATTATAACTCTTTCCAATAACCATTCATCATCATAATTCCCCCTTTCAAAAATCAAACATCACTCTACATTAAGTAGTGTTATTATCAACTCACTCAATTGTATATCACTCGATCAAGGTAGTTTATTTTCTTCACTCTGCCATGTGGTAGTTTTATTTCACTCTAGTATTCAGCTAGTTTAACAACCCCAGTCACTGCTTATGCTTGTATAATTTAAAGCATATGCTTTTATTGTTTGTTTAGCTCAACCACTTGTTGGCAGTCTTTGACTAGATTACTTAATCTGGCTTGTGTGCCAGAAGAAATAAAACCATCAATTCTGAGCATAAAAATCTTTCTGAGTATCTTTGCTCCGGGGGAAAGGGGGGAATTTGGAAATAGGGAAAGGGGGAAAGGGGTAGGAGGCTGACCCAGTTTTGGTATTGGGTTGGGTGGGCGTGGGGGGGTTCAATTTCTGATTATGGGGAGGGGGTGTGTGTGAATGGTCCAGAGTGAGAACATACAAACACAAATGGGCTTGTGGTCACCACACCCTTTCTATGAATATATGCATGGGTATTTCCCATACATATTTACATATACAGCAGGGGTGTGCGGCTGCACACCTGCACACCTGTCCTTTGAGAGTTATTATATGCCAGTGGATGGGTGTGTGAACTGCACACCCATCCATCTGGCGTGCTGATGCCCAAAATACAGCATGCATTTATCAACAATGGTACATCCCACTGGGATTGCTTCCACCTAGGAAATTATGCTGACAGTGATGAAAAGTGTGAAAATTTGATAATAATTGGGTATTATAGGTTATTGTCACACACAAGGATTGATTAGTGAGTGCAATGCTGAGAATTCAAGAGGGTATAATATTTGGGAGCTATTTTTTAAAACTGAGGAAAATAAATTGTTATCTGCAGTTCTTCATGAGGGTATCAAAAAGAAAAGTTAGCCCAGGAACACATTTTTTGCAAGGAAACCCTCTTAGGGAGGCACTTATGGGCTATATTGCTCCTGCAAGCCATGAGGATTATGCTATAATTGGCACATGGGGAGAATTTCAAAACCCAGCCACTCATGCAATTCTGGACCTTTTTGACTTTCCTTTACTGGGATAAACACCTCACTCATGTGCATCTTCACACCCTTAAACCTCAGGCTCAAGGCTGGAGCTCAATTCTGCTTTGACAATTTCTGCTTGTCTGGAAACGGTTTATGGTATCTTTTTTTAGTCTAGCCCCTCTTCCATGCATGGGCCCTGTATCCACCTATACATTGTCAGCCTCCCTGATGCCAAGGACAAGTCCTTCTAGCTACAGGTGGCAAGGATAGATGGAAAGAGTACAAATACTCTGGGTAAGGTACAAAAGGTGCAATTCCCAAAAGATATGGGGGAATTGTGCCGTAAAAATTTAGAGAAAAAGGTGGTAATAATTATATTAAATAAATTTAATATAATTAAAACCAGAGGGGCCTGATAAATCAGGGGTGGTTTAGATCCCTCTAAGGTATCTTACAAATAAATGCAGAGGATTTAGGTACCTGGAACACTGGGGCCTGTTGACACAGGGGTGGTTTAATCCCAGGAATGGAAATGGGGGAATATCTTCAAGAAAAAGGGTTATTACTTACTAGTAATAAACCTTGAGGGATCTTGGGGATATTCTGGGTGGAACTGGACAGTTTGAAGCGCTTGGATGGATGGATGGTAGAGCTGGATGGGCACTGTGAAGTTGTTGGGGAAGACAGGGCTAAAGAATAACTACTAAGAAGCTTACCAGACTGTGTTATAAAGATGTATATATCTAATAAGAAGTGGGTAAGGTGGTTAGTGGGTATTGGGAAGCATGAGGAGCCTTCTTTGGGCGGTTGAAGAGCTCCTTAAATAGTCTTGAGTTCCCTCTGGGGACCCTGTAGGTATTATTGGCCAACCTGTGGGATCTTTGGACCACATTTTGGCCATTTTTTCTTTCTTGGTGACGCTTCAGCAGCCCCTGCTTTGAATACACGTCACCAATTGATTTTATTAGTGTATTTATTTATTTATGTTGACTTACAGTCTGTAGTACATCAGTACTGGTTGTTATAGATTTAATACTAGTGGCTTATGTGTATTTTATAATAAGCCACAGTATTGTTTGTACTGTTTGTTCAGTCAGTATATTTTTATTTATATGTATAAATAATAATACAATCTAATATAATTAATTATTTAGTCCCCAGTAGTCTTCATTACATGTGTAACATATGTAATGAAGTTACTGGGGCGTGTTTTTGTTGCTTTGGGTGTACCTTGGGTGACTTTGGAGTCCGCGCGCCAAGCTGAGAGCCTGTAAGGGGTCTGGGGCTTGCGCGGGGGCTTATGTTCCAACTTTGGAGCGGGCTTTCAGTCACACGGGTTGAACTTCAAGGTATGCGGACTGCGGTACGCGGGGTTTGAGTAAAACACGGTGTATTTACACTATCTCCCCTAATTTACACAACACCTCATTTCCGTGACTGGAAATGGGGTTTAAGCATATGTATATGTATATATAAGCATAAAGTAATGCAAGTGCCTCTTTATTAAAGGTACTTGCTAATTCTTCTTTGCTGATTTACATAGTGAAGGAGTGAGAATTAGGGGTACCCATGAGTGAGGTACCCTAGATGAATTTTAGTGTAGATTCAGAATATCAAATAATATTCTAACTATTATTTGATATTCTATGTTTTTTATACCAAGTTTTGTAGAAATCTTGTGACAGGTTGCTCTGTCATAGTAGCAAGCTGACATACATCCAGATTGACCTGTAGTTTTGGGGACTAGCAAACATGAAAAATCTGTTGCTATGGCCTAAGCTACTGGAATTATTCACTGTAAAATATTCAGTTGATCTTGGCTGTCATGCAGAATGTCCCTCCAAGTTGTTAATTGTGGATACAATCACAGAGTGTCAGCTGGGATGTTATGTTCCATTCCTGCTCTAAGCATACTGAAACCCACTCTTCATAAGTCTTGACCCTGATCTAATGACAAGCAATTTAATCCAGGATCTACAAACATAAGGTTGGACAATATCTTGATTAAATGAGTCCAGCAAGCATCAGCGTAGCTTAGTGCTTAAGGCATCATGAAGCTTGGGGTCACAGGTTCAACTTCATTGTGCACATCTATTTTGGTTGCTGAAAGAACCCTATCAAGATCATGAAGGGCATGTCGTGTTTTTCCAAGATCTACGCCTTCTTTTGGTGGGTGAATTTGTAGTCGCTGGGCAAGTGTACTTGCAGAGGTCATTGCAAAAGGCCACTGTTTCCTGATCCTCACACCCGAGTAAAGCAACTTAGCTCCCAAGTCCTTTCGGAGGTTCTCTGCGGACACCGACTTGGGCAAGTTAGGTGAAAAAGGCACTATCGTATGCACGCGGGATTTTAGACGTCTTGTATATCACAGAAGGTGGAAAACTGAGTGAGATCATGGGAATCCGGGGGCTATTGTACAGGCCCTAGCTATTCTGGGGACTCGTAGATCTTGAGGGGAAGTTCTAAATCATCACAGCTTGTTTTTTTGTTGTTTCTTTTTATGCTATGGCTCTCCACTTACTCACTCATCAACCCGAACACCGACCAGGAACGATCGGAGGTCTCAACAGATATTAATTGTAAATTATCATAGAAGAGGAGACCATCCACAATTGTAAATGGAGACGCCCAGGGGATGCAAACCGACAGAAAGGTGACCTATAGTTGGACATCAAACAATGGGAATTTGGAATTTTGAAAATGAAGGGGAGGGGGGGGGGGGGGGGGGGGGGGGGGGGGAGGGGGCTTAAATTGTGGTGATATGGATCTGAAATGATAAGAAAAGAACCCAAAAAGATATTTCATCTACAATCTTTGTTCGCTCAGACATTATTTAAGTTTTTGAATGAAAAATAAAGGAAACTGATGAAAAATTGTACTCATTTTTTGATAACTATCCAGCTAATCCATGAGTGTAAAACAGACTTGCGAGAAAAAGGGAAGGGGGGGGGAGCAATTGATCGTATTTTTTTTGGGCTTATTTTAAAGCGTGACAGGGGGATCGGGAGTGAGGGATAAGATTTTGCAGATTGATGAGAAAGGAATGTGGCCAAGAATGGATCAAGGAGGGAGGAACAGATCAAAATGTAACGATACAGAATCAGGCGATACTTGGACAGGAAGCAGGCAAGACAAGACGATGACTCAATGTGAGGGTACATGAGAGAGGTCAAGTCGCCTGATTGCAGAATGGGGGAACCGGTGGGATCAGGCTCTTCGGTTGACCACGTCCCAAGAAGGAGAACCCACCAATAGACCTCCAAGACAATCTTCACCAGGCGGGCCGGTGTTGGGTAAGGTGAGACCCAAACTTCTACTCAAGAGGTTATGGGGCGAACCAAAAAGTCCAACCCCACCCGCCGGAGAGGAGAGCATACCGTTATTGAAGGTGAAGCGGGAGAGAGCCGATGGAGTCTGCAGGACCTGATGACTCCAATCACCCGGGGGGTTCATTGGACATGAAGTTTGAATATGCTGAACCTCCGAAGAGCGTCTCTTTCCAGCACTCATGGGAGCAAAGTGACCATGAGAAAGAGATATCGCATTTACATCGCCTCGGGAAACTGCAGGCGAGCTCAGCAAGTCGGCTGGATCGAGACCTGGAGCATCCATTCGACCTATGGGCGAATGGGAAAAGTGAAATCTTCCGTCGGATCGAAGACCAGACTCCCGAAGGGGTGTCTCTGCATGATAATGATGAGAGGAAAATTGAGGCTCCGTGGCAGCTCGTTCGATAGCTCCGACGCGTGAAGAATCCTCATGGTCATGGGTCAATGATGCAAAGTTTCCGGCAGTGGCTGGTCTAGGATGACCATCCAGCATCCCTAAATGTTGCTTGTTGGAATACATCGGTGAGTCAAGGGCGTGGTAGGAAGTGTTCAGCTCGTCTTGTGAGCAGATACGTTGCTCAACGAGGCTACCAGACTCGCTCTCAGCCTCCTGATCGCGTGTAGATCCCACCGAAGATTCCAGTTGGGCAACCTCGCTGGACGAGATCGACAGGTCCTGAACATTGACCGCTTGGAAATTGGTACTCTCCATCAAAGGCTCCTCCTGATTGCAAGCTCCATACGATTGCTGTAAGTCCTCGAACTGATGCACGCGGCTGGGACCAGGAGATGGGAGAGACAGTCTCGGCCGCTTGGCGTGCGATTCGTAGCTGAGGCGCTCCAAGGGGGGCGACGGAACGGCAGGCGCAAAGCTGAAACGCTCAGTCAACTCCCAGCTGTGGTACTGGAAATTTAACGGCGCACTCGGATAAGGATCAGGCAGTTCGCGTGGATGAGCCAGCTCTTGTTGGTGGTTGACGTCCGTTTCGTACGTTGTCGGGGGGCTTAGACGCACGCTGTGGTTTTGGGAAGACTGAGGCGAATAGCTTGATTGGTTGCCCTCAGTGGCGAAGTGCTCCGATAAGTGGAATGAGGAATGCGCTTCCGAGGGGGCCGAGTAGCCGCCGAAGGAATATGAACTTGTTTTGGATTCTGGCGGTTGGAAAGCCCATTCTACAGGGGCAGTGGCCTGTCTCATGTGGAAGGAAGGATTGAAGGGGACATTGCAAAAGGGTAGCGTTCCGTGAGACGATGTAGGAGGTGGGCAATGCGAAAACGTTTGAGGAACACTTGAGCCACGCGCCATGGTTGGCACAGATGATCTGGCAGGGTTGCCTATAAGATTACGATGACGTTCAGTGTGAATATTGAAGTCAGACAAATGAAGCATCTTCAAATTTTGCGTACCCTGTAGTGACTGATTGAAAGCATGCGACTCGACCCCTGTGAAGAATTCGGAAGCAGTGGCGGTTGGTTGACTGGTGGGACCAAGCGATGATGGGTACAGACTTGGAGAGGGCGCCCGGCTTCTATCTGGGGTACTTTGCGATAGATTATGAGAGAGGGATCTGGAATGAAGGATCGCTGACGCGTGCTCCATCGAGTTTCTTTGCCCATCTCGAGCCGCTTTCTTGGCAGCACGGTTCTTTCGAGCCCAACGACGCTTACTCTCCAGGGTCCTCTCACGTCGCTCTTCCTCCGTCTTAGGTCTGTTGACATCTGTTCGAGAACAAGTCAGCAGTTGTGGCTGTAAGTTTTGCTGCACAATCCCCATGATCTCACTCACCATTATCCCAACGGGTGCGGCGCGGCTGGGTAGATAAGGGGATTTTGTGCTTATCGGAAAGGTGTCGTCTCCAAATACTCCGCGCATGCTTGCCTTGGTAGGTCTTGTCGCAGTATTCACAGTCGTAAACGGTTACCTCGCTCTCCGGCTGGTCCATCAATGCCAAAGTACGAGCAGAGAGCTGGGAAAATGGGTCTACTTCCGGCCCATCCCCTTCCCCATGAATGTAGGAAGTTGGAAAGAAGTCGGTGGTGTGACAATGAGTATTATCTACATTCCCAAAGTGCATCTGCTCATTGAGGGGTTTGGATTGGTGCGACGCCCATTGGTTCGAAATGGGGATTCCACCAAGGTGGGCTTGTTGAATTGATGACTTGGCTAGCACAGGCTGTGAAGCAGGCTGAGATTGGAGACATTGGACCGAGAGACTGGCATGAGTCGGCGGTTGCAGAAGGATGGTGGCCGGGTCTACATTTACGGTATTCGCGGAGCAGGATTCCAAAGTGACGCAGTGGGTGGAGCCGGACCAATTGCGTGGATCATTCGAATTGGGCCAAAATGGTTGTTCGCCAGGTGGTATCGTTTGTTCAATCCGGATGGGCGGGGATGTGATGTCAGGACGAGGAGGTGTGTGGGGCAGTCCGGGGCATGGCGGGGATGAGGATTCAGAGGAAAGTAGAGAAGAGCGATTGTCATCAGTCACCATAGAACAAGACGAATCATTAGGTGTATCTTCATTCGGGTCATGATGTAAATTATTTTGTGGGGATTGGAGCTGGCGCGGCGACAGATCAATTGAAGGCATTGCCATTCAACTCAATGAGCCCGTGGTATAATGGGATCAGTGATTGGAATAGGATAGAAGGATCCAGACTATATCACAGCCTGATGGTGATTCGAGACAGTGGCTATTATATGTCGAGAGGGAAAAGGGCATCAAACTTGAAGAATGATAGGACACTTCTGTTCCAAGGACCCAAGCACTGGAAATGCAAAGAGCTGGGCCGGGTGTGCATATACATGGACGGCATTGAGAAATCAGAATTGACAGATCGACAGAGCATTGCCAGAGCCCTGGGCATCATCAGAAGCGCGCTAAGAGAGGATGCCGGTGATATCTTACCCACCTCAACAGAAGAAACCACTGGATTAAAAGGGTCGCATGCATGAGGAAAAGACTGCGAAAAGACTAGGCCGAGCATCTATGCCGGACCATTTCCTCCCTTCATCCTGTACAGGGCTCCAATGGTAAGGAATTTGACCATTAGAGTGGCCAACAAGTGGATAATGTGGTCGTTCGACCGCGAAGTTTGCAATACTTGCAAGTAGGATGTTGAAGAGAAATATAAATACACGGCGTTGTGATGAGGAGTCTCAGCTGACCCCCACATGAGTTCAAGTGCAAGGGCGTCGGCTGCATCAAGGGTGTACGCCACTTGATCGGAGGCCATCATTCGTGATTGGGGGAGGAGTACTCGGCGAAAGACCGAGTGATAATGAGGAAGGAATACATCCTACATCAATAAAGGCATATGCGCCACTGCATGCAAAGGGGCGAGGGGATGTGAAGAACGAAAGGTTGGAATGGCACGCGTTCGGCCTGACCAGGAGACTAACAACCAGTACAAGCGACTCCAAACCGTGCATCAATCAAAAAAAAATCACCATTTTTTTTCGCCGACTTCCCCTGAGAAGGGAAGGGACCCTAGGCCACAACAGGCAGAATGCAAAAAGAGGCAGTTGGTGATTTCTCACTAACTAACTGAGAGGATATGGGTTATTGGTCTTCGCGTTTTGGTACCTACTGGCGACTCGTTCTGAGGATTAACATAGGGGCCAGGACCCAGGCCGCGATGCTTGGGTGGAAGGGAAGGGGGACTGTACTTCAATGTACAGCGAATCAGACGTTAACAAGCAAGGGAATAAGGATAATCCACAAGACTCGGAGTGAAGCTTCGCTGGCGTGTTGGGAGATATCTCCAACCTTGGCCTGTAGACCTGCGAGCAAGTGCTTGAAAATGTCTAGTAGACTCCAACCTCGGGATGATGGCAGTGAAGGTGAAAGAGTCGAGAAAATAGTGTGATTCAAATGGCGGCATAAGGTGAGAAGTACTGACCCATTTTCCCGTTTCCTGTTGACCTATGGTAAACACTGGCCGCTCCACAATTTTCCTTGTTTTCATCTCCAAATGCTCTCCGGGAAATTTGATTCGAGTTGAGACTTTGCAATGGTCGGCTCTTGCGGATGGGGGCTGGCGAGGGCGAAGCTGATTGGAATCTAGAGCCGGGTTGATTCCTCAAGCCTTGGGACGACTGCGGCGCCATTGGAGGCGGGAGATTTTCCGTGTTTCTGATCAGATTCATGGTGATACCGTCTAAGCTGGGGAATGTACGTTAGAAGGGATTGGCAAGTGGCTATTATTATTAGGAAGTGGATGTGTTACAGTATAATAAAATTTGACAATCAGTTGATGGGCGATAATGAACCTTGTCGACGGATTACTGCGTGTTTATGGGGATGGGGACCAAGTTAGAGGCGCAACAGGTGCATCAGCAAGGGGAACTGTAACTCGAGCACTTGAAAAAGTAACCAAGGGAGGGGATAGAAAAACAGAGCACATACAAATAAAAGTGTAAAAATTATTAGGTGTTTGGCGCACTTGAAGAAATGGATACAACAATTTCAAGGAATAATTAGACTGTGATACAAGGGGAACTAATCAGGGAGGTGTTGGTTATGGTTTGGAAGGTCGGGAGAATGCGAGATGAAGAACAAGAAAGCGATGTTGAAAAATCTTGAGGGCACGTTGGTTCGCCTGTTAAACCAGTAATCGGCAAGGACTGGCAAGAAAGAAGCGGGCAACAAGGTGATTGGATGTTGAATCCCGGGCAGAGGGACTTCCTGCTTCTGAAGGCTTAATGCAATTTGCTCAGTCGAAGTCAGCAGGCCTCAGCATATGTGAGTACCCGTGCGTGTGTTTCTTAAAAATATCCTCTGCTAGTTATGTAGGCGGGAGACTTTCGGAGCTTAGGGATAATTTTCGTGAGCCTGTACTCGTGCCACGGTGCTGTTCGGTTGGGTGATTATGATGCCGATGATGACGAATCCAAAAGCGACGGCACAGTCAGGATAGGGAAGCTCCAAAGAAGGACTAGCAATAAAAGAGAGAGAGAGAGAGAGAGAGAGAGAGAGAGAGAGAGAGAGAGAGAAAGCCGCTAAGCTGGCTGATGAACTATGTACTGACCGGTGGTACCAACGATGACCGAACGTTGAGTATAACGCGGTAAACTCGCAATGATAATGCTAATGGTAACCTAAATAAATAAATTTGAAGTCTCTGACTGTGTGTAGAAAGTGAATAAAACAACGAAAAGAAAACTGCAGTGTTGATGTGGGACTGTACCGGCGTTGGGGTTTGGGGCCGGTGAGGCAGCGCTCAAGGATAATTATAATAATCCACCTGAAACGGATTTTTGGTGCCTGTGTAGGCCAACGGTCACGCTAGCCTGGTACATACATATATGTTGTCAAAAGACTGGGAAGCTAGCAGCATGTATGGCTTCCCGCCTTTCGTGATTCTCAGTGGGCACCGAAGAATTGTTGGTTGTTATGGACTTGGGAGGTCAATTGAGACTTCAGCTGTTTTTTAACTTCGAACAAAGTTTTGAAACTTTTCCCGGTTTAAAAATGGGCAACATGTGCACATAGTACTTGCGTATAAAAAAGGTCTGAAAGTTGGGAAAGGTCATCGGGGCGAGAGCTGGTGAGAGCCACAGTTATGTCAGCCTTTTCTCATGGCCTTGGATTATATGCACTTCACATCATCATTTGTGTGGACTTGCAGGGCTCAAGTTCGAGGTCGCATGGGCTCCAATTCAGCTTTCTGGTCTGCTGGGAAGTAAAGTAAAGGTTTGTCAGCAGACGCAATTCTCACACCTCACAGTCGTGCAGACCGCGATCAGCGGCTTCATGCTGATTCCCTGATTTATGTACTTTTATGTACATATTTACACGACAAAATGCTTCCCATCCTCAAGGATAAAAGCCATCCAACCAAAGCGGCAATGTAGCGCAAATATTTCCGAATACGACTCGTTGCCAGGTAGATGTGGTTCCGAGCCCACTCATCCGGCCGCCCGGTGAAGGTGCGGCTCTGCGATCCGCAATCCTTCCGGTTTTGGGGTGGCTCATTTGAGGCTACGATTTGGCCAGCTCTTCTCAGTCACGAATGAAGAAAAAAAAACATCATCTCATCATCACTGCAGGCCTTGAACTTTCGGCGTTGTAGAAAGTACTTTCTGTAGCTCTGTAGAACAACAGCTAACGATGTACTGAGCAATACGACGATGGGAACTTCGAAGTCAAACTCAACGAGCGGCTACATTTGAGACTCGGGTGAGCTCGGATCAGCATGGTTACCGTATGAATACAAATGGCCAATTGCATCGGAATCAGCCGGCAGACATCTATGGGCCGACTGGCTCCCGGAGGTCCATATAGGTAGATTTTGTATCGGCTATGTAGGGGGCACCGAGATAAACACCTCTTGGAAATAGCCCCGACGGGTATAATTCATAAATTAATACGCATCAACAAGAAGAAGACATGGCTCAGCCTCATGACCTAAGGCCAATTTCTCGGGCTGCTTGTGAGGGAGTTGAAGACGGTCACGTCTGGATTTTGTCAGCAATTGACTGACTGGAGCGTTAGTTGTTGGCTTCATTGTTGAGGCTGCCGTCGCGATCAAGGGAACGCATGTGCTTAATGCAGTTCTTCAACACTTTTCACAGAAGGCGCCAAAGGGCATGTTCCTGATGGCGATGAAAACTCTGATGCTCTTCAATTGAGAGCTGTATACGCGCCTGTACAGCAGAACTTTAGACAATTAGAGAAGGTCTGTCGATCATTTTAATGGCAAGCGTTGTTTGGGTGATGGCCACTTTCGGTAGTATGAGAAGAACAAATGCTGAAGAAATGGGTTTTCATACCATGTGTATGTCACAGGCCATGGTGCACCTTGCATCACGGACGCAAACCCATGCCACGTCTGAAATCTGATTGCAAAGCGGATTGCCGGCTTTTCCCATTGACATCGGTGGTGCAGTTGGCGCAGGAACTTGGTTGGAAAGTTTGGTGAAGATTTATATGGAAGTGTGCTTACATGGTTCAAAACCATCTCAATATTTGAAATCATTTTTGAGAAACCGGTATTGGATAGGTCCATGACGAGAAGTGAAATTACTTGCCAACTATTAAGGCTTATATGTACATGGCAACTGGTAGTATGACTTGACTACGTTTTTTTAGTGTGGGTCCAGTTTCAAACTTCAAACATTTCTCCTCAAATCAATTCGGACTTTTGTGTTTGCTCGGGTTTGTCTGCTTACTGGTCTGAGAAAGTGTCCCCGTCTTTTGCAGCAATTGAGGAAATGGCTTGCCTGCCATTGATGGCTGTCTCAAATCCCTGGCTTGATCCTGGAGAATGGTTTTCAGTTGTTGTTACACTCAATGCGACAAGACACATATTTGGCAATTTTTGATCAACGTACCTCATGCACCTGCATCTCTTCATTCACCACATTTTCGTGAATCAAGACTCCTCCCATCATTTTACAATTGCTATCATATAGAGAGAGTCTTAGCTGTGTTATTTGAGAATGAGTAGTTAAATGTATCCTGATGTCAGGCTGCAAGCAAATCCAACATACCTCTGACAAGCCAATGTCGTATCTGCTACTACATGGTCTGTGACATTTCACCCATTTTTATCATTGTTTAATTCTCATTGTTATCACATCAGTATGCTTCCATACAGTTTCTCACTTTCCTCTCACTAGTTAAGTTGAATCTTCTTCTTTCTATGCTCCCCAGGAATCCAAGACAAGACAATATTTTATTCTCACAATAACCCCTCTTAATCTTAAACTTAGATCAATATATCACTTCTTTGAGATTTTTGGTTTTGCTTGACATCAAAATATCACTACTCAGGACACATGGCTTGGAACTCTTAGATCATCAAACTACCTCAAGCAGTGGGTTAGCAGGTTGGACCTACTCAAAGCCTAACACCTTAGCAATATAGACAAAAGAATCTTTTCAAATAAATAAATAAAGAATGACAAGGGAGGTGTTGAAGCCTCATAGGCATATGACTATGTCAGAATAGCAGAAAGAAGTTGGGATTCCTAGTCACAAAAAATCCAAATGCTTGGGTAATGTGAATGTGAGCAGTTGGAATATCAACACTTCCCCAACATTTGTTTTAAAAGAATTGCTGGTTGAAAATCTCACATAACATATAACTCCTCAGAAAACATGGCTTTGCACTTCAAAGATTATCATGCTTTCCTTCTCAGGACCTCAATCTCTGCTTCAGAAACTGGAATTCTCTCAGAGGATGAAAAATGAACTCAGACCAGAAGAATAAACAACAATCTTGAATATCATTCAATGAATGAAAATGAGATGGTGAAGCCTGAATATTATGTCAGAATGAAAGCAAGAAGTAAGGATTTCTAGTGAAAAAACATATTATCTTTTTTCATTTGCATAATCACTGCTCAAAATTTGAAATTTAACACCTGTGTCACATTAATTCTTTGGCTTTTGTCCAACAGTATGTTTTTATGCTTCTTGGCTAACAGTAAAAACAAAACTGGGTGTGCATTTAAAAACACTCATTTGTTTTTCCTTATTTTGATTTTGGCTTTGCCAAGTCACTCCTAATTTCTGTTTGGATTAAACAAAATTAAGCCCAAATTTGGAGTCCCTGTGGTGCATTTTGATGGCATTTTGACACATTTTCAAAGATGTAAATATGTGACACAAAAAAAAATGCATGCCTGCACATAAATTAAAAAAAGGGCATTAATAAAAAAACCCGGTTTTTCCGCGTTTACACCCGGTTTTCTGCGCAGCTGCGGCTGCGCGGTGCACCCGGTTTTCCGCATTTACACCCGGTTTTTTTTAATTTTCAATTTTAAGCAAATAGCACGTGGAGGGCGGCATTTGATGCGTGTGACCCCAAAACAAATAAAACAAATAAATAGAACAAGGAAAATAAACAAAATAATATAACATAAAATGATATAAAATGATATAAAATTAAATAAATAGAATAAATGAAATGAATAAATTAAATAAATTAATTAAAAGCAAGAGACATAATTGCAAGTTAATGATTTATGAATAACGCAACCTCCCCAATCATCCTCATTCAATATTTTATTTAAAACAATTAAAATAAACAATTAAAACAAGGAAAATAAACAAAACAAAATAAAATAAAATTATGGAGGGCGGCATTTGATGCGCGCAACCTCCCCAACTCATTCAATATTTTATTTAAACAAATTAAATAAGTAAGTAAAACAAGCAAAATAAACAAAACAAAATAAAATAAAATAATGGAGGGCGGCATTTGATGCGTGCAACCTCCCCAATCATCCTCATTCGAAATTCTATTTAAAACAAATAAAAGAAATAAGTAAAACAAGTAAAATAAACATAAACAAAATAAAATAAAATAAATAGAATAAATGAAATGAATGAAATAAATAAATAAAATAAAAAGCAAGAGACATAATTGCAAGGTAATAAGTTATTAATAAATAATAAATGTAATAATAAAAAACAAAGAGACATTAGTACAGACTAAGAATGTGCACACAAATAATAAGTATAAGAAAGAGAAATTGTTATAAACACTACTGATAACAACTAGAAAATGCTTACAAATGGTGAATATACGCCTGAATTACATTCCTGAACCAATGTGTAATGTGTAATAATTATCTTACATGTAACACTCCAAAGCATCATACAATGTACCATACCACTGTGTATCATTATATTTCCATTTCTTTGTCATGAAATCTGATAACAAGTTAATTTTATAATCCGTATTTGTTTCCAATGAATTATTTACCCTCTAAAGTGTATTAATCCATTTAAAAACTCCGCAAATATCTTGAAAGACAGGCGTGAAGGTGTTTAGAAATAAATTCTGTCCAAAAATGATTAAAAAAAAGGCCAGTGAAGTTAAAATAAACTGTTTGTCACATTACATTCTACACCCCTTAAAGTGTTTTAAAAAAATTTAAAATTTTGAGAAATCCTGAAAATTGAGCCGTGCCGGGGTTTTTTTATGAAAAAACCGGGTGGATTGGCCAAACAAAATAGAAGACTTGTTTTTTTTGCAAAATGAAAATTACCATAAAATTTGACACCCCTGTAAGTATGATAAATAAATTTAAAACTTTGAAAAATAATGAAAATCCGCCCGCAAAAAATCAAATTGACAAAAAACCGGGTGGATTGGCCAAAAAAAATAGAACACATAATTTTTTTGGAAAATAAAAAATACCATAAAATTCTACACGCCAAGAAGTATTTTTAGCAACTTCAAAATTTTGAAAAATAATGAAAATCCGCCCGCAAAAAATTAAATAAAAAAACCGGGTGTAAATGCGGAAAACCGGGTGTACTGCGCAGCAATTTGGACGTCGCCGCTGCGTAAAACCGGGTGTAAACACGGAAAAACCGGGTTTTTTTATTAATGCCCTAAAAAAATATACATATCAGTGCACAAATACATGCACATAAGCTTTTAACTGGGAAATTTAAAGCTGTAGTGTGGCATCAGAACACAAGTATAAGAAGTCTTCTGTGGACTTAAAATAATTGCTGACTGTATAAATGTTTTTTACAAGCCCAAACAGTCCCAAAACTTCAGGGATTTTTTATTCTTACATATTATACGTGCCCTGAAATTTTTAGAAATGGATTAGGATCAGAACATGAGATCCAAGGGGTGTGTGGAAGGATGATAGCAAAAGTCTGGCTAAGTGGATTATTTTTCATTACATATCCCAGAAGGCTAAGAATTTAACAGAAATCGAATTGTGTATATGTTATGTTCCCTGACCTTCTTGGAAATAGTTTTACTTGAGGGAAAGAGATTCAAGTATGTTTTCATATTACTTAGATAATTGTGCATTTCATTTCACACTTGTATCTTCAATCACTTTTGTAACTCTAAAACCAAGCAAATACTCAATCATTATTCTTTGACTCATTTCTCTTGTCTACTCACTTCAAGTGAATTATCTCCTCGAATATAGGATGTGCAGTAGTCATAATAACTACTTGTTCTCACCGCCTCATGATTTCTAAACAAGGAGTTGAGCCATTAAAATACCTCAAAAAACTGGGTATAAGGGTGGGGGAAGGGGAAAAGACTTACCCAGAAAACCCAGGTATTTTTATTGAACCCCATTTTTACAGTGTTTCAACAAAAGAGGCTACTCATTTTTATTCTGAGAACCCAGTGTGGGTTTGGTGTGTAACTGTGGTCAGTCTAGCGTTTTGAGTAAGTAGAAGTCAGTGCAGTGCAAATTTTAAAAACAGCTTGAATCAAGCGGAGTTGGAGGTATTGTTAAATAGTTTCAGAAGTGTCTTGTAGTTTTTCTCTCAACCAGCTACCTGTGCACTAGAAAAATTATACAGCAGAGAGTCATGTACACAGTACATATATACCTTGGACCAAATTTTTATCTCCAGTGTTGTTACTGCAGATGTTGAGCTCTGTGGTGGTGGTGAATTTTAGGTTTGAGGATCTGAGGATGAGATAATCTTGAAGAAAAATAATCAGGATCCCTTTTTAAACTCCAAAGATGCAAAAAAAACTGGCTTAACTTCCTCAGTTGACATGCAGAATGCTTCAACCAACCTGCCATTGCATCTCCACCTGTTCAATATGTAAATTTGTGGGCACGGTTACTGTGCCATGTGCTCAGTGACTGTGCATTGAAGCTTGGGTGATTTACCCTTTGAGAATGGGAATTTCCACCACCAGCCTCATTAGAGTTTCTGCATTTCAACTGCAGGCAGTTGAGTAAGGTTTTTTGAAGTGAAAAAGCATAAGGAAAATGCTTGAAGGTGAAATATACAAGCAAAATGGTGAGTAGAATGGGTTGAGACTAATGTTTCTATTGAGGCTGCCTGTATGAACAATTCTGGTAAAGAGGGGTCTGCTAAGAAAGAGAGAGAGAGAGAGTTGTGGCTAACTTTCTATAAGTATTCTAAAACTGATGAAATAAGCTTGAATCAATTTTTGGAGTGTGAAAAGAAGAGGCAGTTAAAAGGATAACAGAATACAGTATTTTTTTGGGGCTAGCTGGCAAAGGAGACAAACGTAGGTGAGGGGGAGGTCAAATAGTATATAAATTTATGAATTTTTGGTGATACAACATTTGATGCCTTTTGGTAAAAGGTTTATGTAATGGGTGTTGTAATACAAGCTGCAGAAAGTGTATTTTGAATTTTTTTCAAGACAAGAGGCAAAAATTGTGTACTGAAATTTAGAACCAAGGAACACTGCAAGAGGTACTGTGTCAAATGCCACCAGCTGATATGCAAGAGCTTTGAGGTTACCCCAAACTTAATCTATAAATACTTCCAACAAGATTGGCCACACAGCATCTTGCACAGTTACTGTGCATAAAATGTAACCTTGAAGTAAGCTTCAAGCAAGAACAAAGCTGGACTGAAAGTGTTTTTTTTTTCAATCTAAATATTTGATTATATCATGCAATTGGGAACAGGGAGGGATTTTTCTAGAAGTAGTAAGAAATGTTTGAAAACAAAAACAATGAAAACCAGTTTGAATCTGTCAGAAAAGCGGCTATGGCCTTCACCACTACAAGAAAAACTCTAGAAAATGCCAGTAGTTGACATGCAGAGGCTCAAGGGAATCTTGTATTTATACTCAAGCATTTTTAAAGGTTTGTTTCAATCAAGCCTTTATGCCTAGTCACTGTGCATGAAGGGGTATGATGGAGCCACATGGAGTTAAAATTGCAGTTACACTAAAGTATGCTGCATGTCAACTTCTGGCAGTTTCTAGAGTTTTTCTTCTAGTGCTTCGTTCTTTTTTTGGAGAGGAGATTTTTGAGTCAATCTGAAATGAAACAAATTTTTTAGTTGATGGAGTTTCCCTCCCATCCAGAAAACAATATTTTTCTTGAGGGCAGAAGTGAATGACATGGCTGACTGTTTCTTTGCCCCCAAAATGGGTCAAAGAAAATCAAATTCCCTGTGAATATGGAAAAGATAGGACTTCAGTCTGTAATGTGTTAAAATTAAAAATGCATTTTGCAGACATTAGCATATTTTGATTGACTTGGGCAGGATTTGAACCAGAAAGCTTAGCTTGAAGCTAAGTCACTATACTAGAAGTTCTGCCTTTACAAACTAGGCTACCAAGTCCATACCTGATCTGTTGCTAATAAGAACACTTTAGATTACATAATTTCAACATAATGTCCTAAAGCCAGCTGGTTTATCAAAGAAATAATTACAATTTTAAGACCCAAGGGGGTTGGAATTCTGGTGGGGAGTTCAGCATTGGACCTCTGTTGGATTTTTCTACAGTTTCCCTCAACTGCAAGGACAGGCAAGGAGAGGGACTGCAACATCTCTTTGTGAATTGAAAAACTAAAGGTTTATTTCAAATAATTAAGATAACTATGAGAAATAAAAGAGAAAAAATTAAAATACCTAAAGGCAAGGAACAACAAGTGGATGGTGTAAAAAGAGAAAAAGAGACATGGGACACAAATAATAAAAAGAAAAACTAAAAGGAAAGAATTTTAAAAAGGATCAATTGATTTGAGTGTTGTTCAAAATAAAAATTCTAGTCTGTTAAATGACTTGAATCATATTTATTTGATGATTGGTGGCATGTTTAAAGGAAGGGAGAAAGTCTTTACAAGAAAGATATCAGAAGGGAAACACAGTTTATTGAGATGAGATAATAATGTTGATATTGACTAATGAGAGTTTTGATAGTGGAGGTTCAGCTTGAATATATGATGATGTAATAGGTAAATACAAGCTTATATGGCAAAAGGTGTTTGTTGAAGGTTCTCCAAGAAAAGCAGAATGTAGTTGGTGTAATATTTGAGTTTATATATTGAAGATTTTAAGTCAGGAGAGGTCCAAGCGAAGTTCTTGCAGGGATAATTGTAGCCAAGGTAAGTCAGGCAATCACAGCATAGGTATGATAATACAATGATGTCATACAAGGATCAAGCTTTCACATCAACAGATCAAAGGGTAGGTCAATCATACAAAGATGTCATACAAGAACCAAGATTTTGAGTTCTAGGGGGATGAGCTACTAACATCAACACTCTTTAGCCAGTTAATTAGCCATCTTTTTGCCCAAATTTCCCAGTAGCAAGGAAACCACACAAAGGAAACTGTTTCTGAAAATTGGAATAATTACAAGGATCTGCTTATTTCACCAAACAGCCATTGGCCTGGTTTAGGAATCTTTCAACTATGCTTCCAACAAATGACCTCCTTATTTTCAACCAGAAATCAAATTTGCTTGTACACTTCCTGATTGCATAGTTCAAAGGCAAGAAAAATTTCTTCCAGTACACCTTATGCTTTGCATTTGTGGTTTGAGATACCAGCTTGGGTCCCCAGAGAGATAGAACTGAAAAAAATGGATTTATTGCAGACCACTGCCCCAGACCTGCACTTTTGCAGGTGGTAATGTGAAATTCCCAAGAGAATTGGTGAGCTAATGGACCCAAATGATGGAGATGAGATGAGAAAACAATATGATACTGTAGAGGCACCTAATGGTGGTGCCAAGCAAATGAAAGCAGAAATTTCTAAAGAAAAGAAGAAGAAAAAACAAAGAGGAGCTAAGATCATCTAACTATACTGTTCAAACCTAATATTTTGATGAACAATCTAAATCTGTAAACCATACACGCACATTTGATTCCTGACCCATACTGTGAAATGTCACTTTATCTCAACAGGTCAGACTTATCACTGAAGACCAAAAGTTCCCCCCAGTAAGAAGAATATGATGAAACAAGTGACTTGGTGTTTCCCCTTGAATTTCCTTTATTGAAGAATAATGAATTTCTTGAGGGGGTTTCTCTTAAAGTCCAAAGTAAGGTGGATGCTTTTGGGGTTCAACTCCAAAGACCTCTCAATCAATACTGATGCCAAACCCACCTGTTCCACATCTGCAAGGTGGTTTCATGTCTCAGCCCTTCTCCTAGTTGAGCACTGCAACTACCCTTGAGTTCTCAATGGATCAATAGCTATAATTATTCTTAGAATACACATTATTTTAAAGTACACTGTTGAGTTTTCTCTGTCTTCTGTTCCTCCCAAAATTCCTTTCTTATATTTTCTTGAAATCAACTTGGCTGGATTAGACTACACCTTATATTATACTTGTTTTTTGTAATTACAACTCAAGTTCTTATATCTGTTTTTTCCTTTTTCCTTAGTCATTTTTTGATTTAATAAATCTGATTAGTAAGAATTAACGACTCTCTCTATTTGTGACTCATATAATATTTTGTCTTAAATAACTCATCTAGCCTAACTAAAAGAGAATGAGAAGTCTTGTCTAGTTTGTTTTTTCTAAGAACTTATTGTTTTGTCTCTCAGTTTATTTTATTATTCAATTTGTTTTTTATTCATTTTTATTTTTCAACCACAATTTGTCACACTTGTATCTAGACTATAAATACATAGCCTAGTATGAGCAATAACAAAATTATCAGTTCTCCTCAAAAATAAAAGTCCCCATCTTTTGAGTCACCCCAGAGTCTGTTCAAAAATCCTCTCCTCTTTTCTCTTTGCCAAAAATCCAACATACACATTTATTATAAAATTATAAGCCAAAATAAATAATAAAATGGTATAAAATAGCCTCCACTTTCTCTGCTGCTCATCTGGCACTTACAACACAAATCACTTTCTAGATGGAGCGTCAGGGAGGCTGATTGTTTTAAGATGATTAGATTTGTTTTATTTCCTAAGCACTGGGGAGGCTGATTGTTTCAAGATTATTAGATGTGTTACTAGGTTGAATTATGGGGCAGAAATCTTGGCCACTGAGGAAAATAAAGGGGAAAAAATTTCACTTGTGAAAAAGATTGATTGTCTACCAGGCATATTTTCCCTGGCGTTTTTAATTCTGCACCTTCTACTTTTCTTCAGTCAAGATATTTGGCTCCTACCTTCCCTAATGAGATCCTCAGTACCAGTTTCTCATTATTTTATAGGAAAATAATAATGGTTAAAGCTACTAATCTGATCTGCTCTCTTATCCTTAATGTCAATATAATTTGTAGAATATGAATTTGAAATAATAATGAGTGATGTGATACATGTATGGTGGGTTAATTGTATGTATATGGGAGTATGTAAGGCTTTCACGAGGCCAAAAAGAAATAATAAATAGTTCTGTCCTGATGAGATGGAATGGAACTCCTCAGAAATCTTTTTTTTTGTGGAAAATTGGGTGTCATTTTCACATTCCAAATGGGAAAAAGATTCCCAACTAACCTTCTAGGCCTATCAGAAAATTATTTGTGTCATACAACCAACCCAACATACAGGGGGGATTCATTTTTCCAAAGCAAAAGGGAATCTTCAAGATAATATTCACAGAATGTTTGAGGATGTCATTGAGTTGAAGAAGTTCAAGGATAAATTTGAGTTTTAAGATAAGGCTAGTATGAACTCCATGGAGGCTCAGAATGCAACCAGGGTGATTTCTGACTGAATACCAAGTATTAAGTGAAAAAAGGTTTATATTAATTAAATGAGGAAAGCAGGAAGATATGTAAAATGAAATCAGTATTTATAACATAAAAAGCCACTACAATTGAAGTGAATAGAAAAGAGGAAATGAGTCAAAGAATAATGATTAAGTATGTACTTGGTTTTAGTAAACGAATTTAAAAATTATCAAGGATAAAAGTTTGAAATGAAATACACTATGATCAAAGTTTAATCAAATTCTTTAAGTGTGGGGATAGAGATTTACAGGTGAAAGGGTTAAGTGTGAGGCTATTGAAAGGGTTAAGTGTCAAGCTGAAAGTCAAGGTTCATTTGGGGCTAATGCAGAAAAGGGGTAATGGATAGCATCAAAGATAATTTTGAATCACCAGAAATGGTAGTCCCTAGGTCTAAGAGCTGATTATGGCAATCTCCAAAGATGATTGTTGAGTGTCTACTTGTTTGAGTGCCATGCAAAATTTAATCAAAATGTTCAAACCCAAGGATTCCTTTGAAGTTTGATGGAAAATTAATTGACTGTGCCACATCCAACTGAGCCTGAAGAGTTGCAGCGCAACATAATGTGGGAAGAATTAAAAGATGACAAAAAAGAAGCACTTAATTTCCTATCAACCTTGGAAAATTTAATGAGGAATTGAAAGTAAGAAATTTAATCTGGTTCACCATTCTTTGTTTTGATACTTATTTCTTTCACTAGCCTTTCAATCATCTCACCATTACACTGGAGGTGTTATAATTCTGCAATGCCAAGAAGAGGGATTATTTCTTTCTTGTGTCTTTTTATTTCCAGAGGTTTCCATAGCCAAGTAGGCCCCCACTTCAGGCCCCTTTTCTCCACATCTATTTCACCTGTTCCCTCATGAAATACAACCTTCACTTATTTCTGAGCCCATACCAGCTATAATTACTCCTCTGGAGACTTCATTTCTGGTGTTCTGAGTCCCTGATTGTTTAACAGGTTATTTTTTCTTACCAAATTACTATCAACCAATAACCAACTTGCAGAAAAAAGAGGCAATATGCACTCAAGGAAATCCTTTACATCCAATGTATATTAAAATTATCAAAAACCTGAAGGTTTACCAAGAAGAAGCCATCAAGTGTGAAACACTTTCTATTGCAACATTACTTCACCCAATCTTTTGGATCAAAGTTTTTTCACACTGCTGGCCAGATGAGCTCAACCAGGCATAAAGATTATTGGTACAGCTATTTTTCAAAGATGATGAGATTCTGAGGAGGAAAAAGCAGTCTGAAGTTGAAATTTTGGAGGAATCAAATTTTCAGGTCCCTGTTCATTAAACTGTGTTTGATTTATTTTTAATTCTCTGGACATATCAGCCAAAAGCAAAGAGCTTTAAGTTTATGTAAAAAAAGTGGATTGATTAGCTAGCCTAGTTTGTAAGCACCCAAAAATGTGGTGGAAGGTATGATATCTATTCTTAAATAACTCAACCAAATAGAATTTTGTTTTTGCTGAGATTTTTTTTTTTGCTTTCAGGATCATTTTTCCACTTATACAGCTCTTTCCTCATTGTTCAAATGCTACTTATCAAGCACAGACTATTCTTGTGCAGCAGAAATTAACTTTCCCTCAGCTTTGTATAAGCATTCTAGTAACCAAGGTAGCTTGTGTCTGTGTAACATTGAAAGCTGTGTTAATAGGCACATGTTTTTGAAAGAGGTTGTATGGTCAGTAGGCAAGTTTTCAATGGTATAGAGAATTATTAATGCTGATTTAGATTTTTTTGACAATAAAATATAGCCTTCCCACTGCAAAAAAAAACTGGCTAAACTGCCTGCAGTTGACATGCAAAAGTACAGTGCCTTTTTAATTTTTCATGTCAACTGCAGGCAGTTGAGCCATTTTTTTGGCAGCTTTATCAAAAATAGGCCACATAAAAATATAAAGTTACAAAAGTTTTTATTATTTTTTAAAAAAAATTTAGCACTGATCATTTTACACAATAAAAAACCTGAGATGTTTCTTTTTTTGAGATAAAGTTGTATTCTTTGCAGTTCCACTGAAAACTTCTACAGTTACTCCAACACTTAGTGTAACTGGCAAGATCACTATAGTTTAGCTGAGAATAACACTACACTTAAGGCTAGTGTAGCTCTATTTTCTGCTACATCCACTGCAAAACTACTACATTGATTTCCATGTAGTTTTAGCTAGCTTTTAGAATTAGTGCTCACACTACACTATCACTTTTCCTTTTTCCAAAAATATTTGAGTTTTAGCTGACCAAATCCCCTGCTAACAATATTTTTCTGTTAGTGTAGCTAAAAAAACCTAAAACTATGCTATGCTGCTGCTACTGTTAGCATAGCTGGCCCACTTTTGTGTTTATTCTTCATTGATATTCTTCTGTAGCCCACATACCCCCCAAGTCTTGCTTAATTATGAAAATCCCTCAGTAATATGTGCCTGGTAGTCCTTTTTTTGTTTGTAGATTTACACTCTATGGATATGTAGATCTCTTTTCACAGATTAACTCAGACTACATCTGTGGTACTATACACACCACCCTACTATTTTGAGAGCTCCTCTGGGGTGGGTTGTAAGTCCTTTGAGAGGTAAACAACAATAAAACGTTCCAGCCAATTAATACTACTGCTCCAGGTCATTTGAAAAACATTCCCTTCTATTATACTACACCGAGTTCTGATAAAGAAAAAAAAATTTGTGGTGTAAATTTATGAAAAAACAGCTCGATGAATCTCTGAAAGTTAGAAATTAAGACTACTTCTAAGACTGTAGAGGTCCCCAGATTTCTCCAGCAAAGTTTCACTTCACTTGCGACTACATAATCTGCTTTGATTACAGGGAATTCTTTCAGGATCCAATCCCCAAACCTGTTTCACTAACATTTTCATAATCAATCAGAAATTTGAATTTTCCTCATTTTCATTCCACCACCTGTTTTAATTATTAGAAAAAGATTATTTTTCATAGACCAAAGGAATTCAATACCTGGTAGCACTCTGGTCCTACATATCTGATGTTGGAATTTTTGTCTTGATTTTATTGCATGATTATGAATATTCTATACAGGTACTTGACTTATTTCCCCTTCAATTAAATATATCATAGATCTTCACTGATTTCAACTCATTGAGAAGGGGTGAATGTCTGGTCGAGATTGTGCGAGCTCGTGGCTGATTTTGTAAGGATGCGACTGCGGCCAAGCCCGGGGCAGATTTGCAGAAATCACACACAGGCCGACCAGTGAGCGGGCAAATTCTTTTCGCAACCCCTCCTTGACGAGTACCGATTGGTAGCGAGACCCGCAATAACTCAAACACAACGGAAACCATCCCAAGATGTCCGGTCGGTTCATGACTAGCTCTGGTCCCATCGGCCTGGTGCTCCAACTTCCGACAGGCACCAGAGTGCTGTGTGGTATCCTCTTGGCTCTCTCGTTTCTGGTCCAACTTCTTAGATTCAGTCTATCAGCGACCGATCTCAAAGCGGTGTTCAGAGGAAGTACGGACGATTCTCTTGCGTTCCCATGGCTAGTTGTCGTTCCTGGAAGTGTTATTTGGCATCCTTGGACCCTCCTGACCGCTGGTTTATGCGAAGTGGGTCTTATTGAAGTAAGTGGTTGAACACGAACCTTTTCGTCTGGTTTGTATCTCGTAATTATCCCGCATCATTACATCTAATGATCGGCATTTATGTCTCTCTCGATCAATTTTTTTCTTCCTAATCATTTCTGGCGTTTATTCACCTACACAACCAGCTAGTCTTCTCACTATTGACCCTCTCAATGTGCGGGAGATACCTTGAAAGAGTGTATGGTACGACCGAATTCATCAAGTTTTGTCTCACCACGATCGGCGTCTCAAACTTAATGTCTGTGATCGTCAATGTTGCCGAACATTATGTGCTTCATGATAGTGGAATGTATCTGTTAGTGTTTCTCCAATCTCAAGTACATTAATTCCAAGACAATCAAATTCATCAACCCTCTGAACTCATGATTATTTATTCATTCGAACCATTCAGGTACGGCTCTAGTTATCGCGGTATGATGGCCTTACATGCTGCCTTTTTAGTTGCTTTCACCCAACTAATACCAGAACATCAAGTCCAATTATTTGGCGTAATTAAAGTCAGAGTGAAGGTAAATGAAGGTTCAAACTGCTATATCTCAAATTCAAATTAGCCTGATTTAACAGAAACGGATCTTCTTCTTACTCTAGAATCTACCGATGATATATGTTACCTTCTCAAACGTGATGTGTATACTTGGATACCAATCGCCGTTTATCTTGATCCAGATGGGCTGGCTCTCCTCCTGGTATTACTTGCGATTCATCAGATGGAACGAGAGCGGTGAATTCCGTGGCGACCGTAGCGAGACCTTTGCCTTCGCCATGTGGTTTCCTCCCTTCCTTCAGTAGGTTTTCCTTGAAATTCCATAACTTTCCATGCCAACCCACTGACCAGCACCACATAATTTCTCAAGGCCGCTTGTTAGAAGGTTATCGGACGTCGGTTTTGCGGTCGCTGTCAAGTGCAAGCTACTAAAACAGTGGAGCCATGCGGATCTTGAATCTGGTGGATATGCCCCTGTCCCCGGTGGAGCTCGAGCTGAGGCTGAGCGGCGGAGGTAATTCAATCATCTTTGTCCAATTAACCCTATTTCCGGTGCCTGACTGATCGGTTCTGGTTTTACGTGCTTTTTGTAGAGCGATGGCTCTGAAAGCCCTCGATCAACGGCTAGCCTCGAATAAATCCGCCAATGTCACTTCTCCACCCGATCCTTCTAACCCATCAAATGCCACTTCACCCAGCAACCGGGCAACTACAGCTATCCCATCCCCAGCGCAGCCGCCATCGACAGGTACCAAACCGTCTCCAGTTTTTCCACCTGCTGGTCTCTCACCAGATCCTGATTCTCCAGCTACAAAAGTGGAGAGCGAAAAGCGTTGATGGATTTATGCAATTCCTTATATTTCATTTATTCATATTTTGCTTTGTGGTGAATAACTAAAAAAAACTATTCTACAGATTGTGAACTGTAAGCTGAGTTGTTCGAGAGCCAAATACTGGTCCCATATGAGGTACCTTTGGGAGACTGATCACCTTCGTAAATGTTGTTACTAGTTTTCCTGTCTTCTTTGTTTGCTTGTTTGCTGCTCTTTATTTATTTTCCTTTCGTTTTGTGGGGGATTAGATTTGTATTACTTGGAGAGCTTTTATTGTGTACAGTTTTTCTCCTCCCCCCGTAGGCTCCCTCAAATCCAACTTGAATGATAGGTCCTGGGATTTTGCCAAGAGTGTCTTTCAGTCTTTGATAGAGGTACCAAAAATCAACGAACCTAAAAGTTTGATCTAGTCCTCCCCTACAGACAATCTGTCAATGTCATCCAACTGTCTGCCCAACCTCTAGGAGAAAGTACTGCAAGGGTTCGGCAAATGAGAACTCTCGTAGTTTATTGATGAAATGATCCTCATCAAAAAGAGCTCTGTACTTCCTCTGGGCTGATTCTTGCACAACCATTGCACCCTACTCAAGACAAAGATGTATGTACACATGGAGAGGAAAGGTTCGATGAACGCATACTTGAGGGATTTTATGTATGTCGTAAATTTTGGTCCTGTGGGGCACCGTTTTTGTTAGAGCTAGGCTTGCCCGTGCTGGTGGTACATTATAGTGCGCAATGTCGAATCAAACAGAAAAAAGAAAAACATGAATGGACATGACCCAAATGTTTTTTCTTCTTCTTCTGGCGGAGAGGTCCGTTGGTGAGTTGCCATGTTTGGTATCCTGTAACCCAGTTGTATGTGCTTAAGACTGTGAGGACATAACCATGAGACCCTGGATGAGACTGGTTGATTACGTGGACATGTGTTCTATGACAAACACTTTGAGTTTTCGATGAAATCCGACCACCAACAAGTGACTTTCCATGGCCACCATTCCAACCTGGAGTCCAGCCGAAGGACGGGAATGTGTACATACATAACCAGGTTAACTGAAGACATCGACAACTTTCCAACAACCTCCAACTTTTCGAGATGTTGATGATCTTAGCACTCACCCAAAACGATAACCATCAGTCGACATCCTCGTTGCTCAAACCATTTCAACTCACGTTCACTCAAGGCTTCATTGTTGGTCAACTCTCATTGTAAGCCTTCGCTATTATCTTTGTGTTCCACGAATCATCCGGTTCTTGCTGACCCAACCTGTGTATGCAGTTTAGTACTCGTGATATGTTTTGTCAGGTATGCCGTATTCGAAGATCCAAAGTCGTCGCAAAACAAAAAACCAGTCGGGCCTCAGCGGGTACGTTTCTGATCTTGCTCCATACAACATCCCTTGTTTTGTTATCGAAAAATAATGAAACTGTTTCTTGTGATATATTCAACAAACCTAGAAAGCATATCACACCCCTAACAACCGACGTGCCAGCAAGCACTCTAGAAAGCTCTCTTTCCACGACAAGTCACAGGGAACGACTGAGCCAGAGCTTCTATCCAAACTATCATACGACCTATCCAGTCATCTCCCTGAAACGACAGATTGGCTCAACGTCCTCCTCGCACAAGCTATCGTCGCCTATCGTAGCCTCGTTCATGGCTTAGACGATGATCCCTCGATGCCAAAGGGAAACAAGGCAAAGGAAATGGTCGAGGAAGCCATGAATTTCGCCCGAGGGGAAGCCCCGGGAATCATCAGTCTTGTCGGTAATATTCGCTTACCCCCCAACCTTTTTCCATCTAGGAATCTAAAACCTATCCTTTCTCTCATAGGATTACATTACGGTCACTGAAGTTGAATTCGGGAAAGAGTACCCAGCCTGTACAAACGCAAGAGTAAGACCAGCAGATGAGACTGGTAGAATGGTAAGCTGTTTGCCTGACTTTCTTCCTGACCACGTTTGAGCAAATGAAGCCTCTTCTCGTTCGGATCGCCAATAATCTTAACCAAGCCAAACTGAAACAAATACATATGTACACAACAGAGGATCGAAATCGATATTGACTATTCTGATCGAGTCACGTTAGCGATCGAAACAAAGGTCGTTGTCAATTTCCCGACTACTCGATTTGCGGTTTTACCCATTTCACTAGGTTTAACCCTCAACCAACTATCTGCCACTGTAAGTTTTTGAAATAAGCTTGCCCAGTCTCGTCTTTCCCCCATATTATACATCTGACTGGGATTGTTTTTCTTCTTGGTGTGCAACTAATGCAAATGATCAGATCATGGCAGAGATACCACCGATCGCGATCCCGTTGCCAATGAATGACGACCCATCAGCACCATCGCCAGCGATTTTAATGTCATTAGACCCAGACTTCACGTTGTCTATGACGACGACCTCGTTGTTAGGTTCTCGAGCAAAACTGCAAGATATGCCGAAGATTGAGCAGTTGATAATGGGACGGTTGAGAGGCTGGATCGTTGATAACCTGGTGTGGCCAAAGGTCAGGGTTTTGAAATTGCCTGGGCTTGGGAACAAAGGTTCAGTCGAGGACGCAGCGGATGGGGAGGGTGAATACGTTTGGGTAGAAGGTACGACGAAAGAGACGAATTACACGGGAAATCCTAAAGAATCCAAATCAAAAGGGCTCGTCCGTGAAGCTGATGAAGATGAGGGCCCGAGTTCGAGTGCCGCAAGCTCCGACCCCAGGTCCGCTACTGAAGCGGGGCTCTTCAGATCAAAGAGGCCTAGCTGCGAACAGCGTGAGGAAGACGAAGAAAGCTATCTGGATTTCGAGATGCAGAAAGGAACTGGGGAATGAAACCCCTACAAGACAGGCCACACTTTACAGTGGCCTCGAGCAAGAAATTAACAACATTCCCTAATACAGGGGGGCAAAAGAGGCCCGCAGCTGCACAGGACAAACCCCTGCAGCTGAGGCTAAAGATGAGAAGGACTCCCTGTCTCCCTTTAAACGGGGGCCGTCCCGGACACCTTCCGCTGTGATCAGGCGTCTACACCGAGGAGGCAAAAGTTCCAAGTCATTTCGAAAGATCACTTCGAATACCATGCCTACAGGGGGAGCCGTCGCGGACGTTTGTCGTCAGCTTTTTCGAATTAGATTCGAAGTGATTCTTCGAAATTGTAACTTGGAGGAAAATTCGGAGTCAATTCGAATTCAGCCCACCTTCGAAATGACTCCGAACCAAGAGACCGAAGAGAATTCGATTATAGTTCGAAGTCGCTTCGAAGTCATCCTTCTTCGAAGCGACTTTGAGGAATATTCGAAACGGATTCAAAGCTTCTTGGAGGTCGCTTTGAACAAATCACATGTTTAGCTCGGTTTTTTGCCTCAGTTCAAGTAACATTCATTGTTTTTTTCACCTCACTTTGAATGTTAAAGGAGGACTTGCAAATCTCGAGTTGTTGATATCATATTTCCTGGCAAGAATTAAACCTGTTCTTTCTCTTTTGGCTCTCAATCAATCTCTTCAAGGGCTTCATATTTTGACAGAAAGTATTGCAATACTGAGATGCACTGGGAAGCAAGCATCCAATGTAAGTATAAGGTGGATATAATCGTAATAATTAGAGGATAGGGATAGAGAGTGTGTGTGTGTGATTGCAATGTACAAGTAGAGATGAGGGGAAACCAGATAAGTTGAGATTCATTTCAGTTTATTAATGGGATGCCATTCCATGATCAACTTGCCAGCCTCCTTCTCTTGTTTAACGAGTTCACCACCAAAGCTGGTGAGTTGTTGTTCGATAACGGTCAAGAGATGATCCTTGAGAGATTGATCTAGTTGTTGATGTTTACTAGGAGGATTGATGAGTGCTCGAACTTTATAACCTTTTTCGAAGGAATGTTGGACTGATTTCAATTTATGGTTCAAGTCATTCGAATCGATCTTCCACGATAGTTGAATCTCTTTGATCACGTTCTCGATTCGGTTCGATTTCTGTTGTTCTTTCTTCTGTTTGATCTTTGTTCTTTCCTTTTGAATGAGAGCTTCTCTAGAGAGGATCTTACAGATCGGTGGGTTCGCTCTTGAGTTCACTTCGACCAGAGTGTATTGGTTTAGATCTAGTCTCGAGAGTACATCTCGTGTCAGAGCGGGTTCGACCAATAGGTTATTGTTTGAGTTATTTGAGGTAGATTGGGTGTGATCGTTAGTGATTGATGATGATTGGTTGAGGGTACTAGTAGGATTGACGAGTTGGATCCACTCGGATTTGATTTGATGGTCTGAGGCCGGTTTAAATTTTTCAGCTTGGGAGGCTGCAGAGGAAAAGTGTTTTGTAGAATTCGCCAGAAAGAGAGAAGGAGTTTGGCTGAATTTCGATGATGAGAAGAAGGGCCGAGAAGAGAGTGAGGAGTGATGTGGTAGGTTGAGTGGAGCGAGATTTGGAAAGATTGGAGCTCGATACCGTCTGGGTTTGAATACGAGGAGAGGGTTCTGTATCGCCTCGAAAAGCGAAGGTGAGTTCAACCATGATAAACTGATGAGAAGGGTAGAGATACATACCATGATGGAATCCTACAAACTGATGGTCATGAAGCAAGCGTCTGATCGACGAGGCGTAACTCTTTCGGAGGGTGGGCAGGGGTATCCCCCGGGGGGACAGCCTGTAAAAAGCCTGCTTGGCCGAAATAAATAAATTTTTAAATAAAATCTGAGAAAGTAAATAGATACCCTTCTAGCTCTTAATTATGAGGGCCATGTTGGGATAAAGCTTTGCCTATGAAAGAATCCAAGATGATTTCAAATGGAGGTTGTTGATGGTTGATCAGTTGAGTGGTGATGGGATAATATTGTGGCTTGTTGGTAAAAAAAAAAAAGTCTGACTGGTTCCACTAAAACCCTGTATGTGTGTGTACAACATAGAACAAGGGGTTTCATAACAACCCATACTTTATAAATTTAACCCTGAACCCCTGAATAAAACAAATTATTATTTTCTCTCTCTCTCTCTTCAAGAAAAAAAAAAAAAAATTAAATTAAAAATTCAAACTTTTACCATCAACAACTTCAACATCAACAACAACAACAGGATGGCTCTACCAGATCCAAATAGTACTACCAACGATGCTAACCATCGGTCAAACAATAACAACAACAGTCCAATCGATTCAACCGGAACGATAACCAAACCATCAATCGACCCTAACTCAAAACCATCAGATACCAATACTAACAATAACAACAACAACAACAACCCTAGTTTAGATCCTAATAATCCAACCACCAACAACGATCCATCTAATAATCCGAGCAACTCAAAACCAATCTCAGGTAGTGAGGTAAGTACATAATATTCTCCACGTCGATCTCCCTAATCAGTTCATCTCATAATTCCAACCAACCAACAACAACAAAAAAACCCCTCCCGAAAGAGTAATGCTAACTACGATGACCTTCCTGCACATTACCACCATCCATTTGATCTCTCCAACCTATCATCCTTGAATTTATCTGCACTAACTTACTCCTCAACTTCAAACAAATAAACACCTTTCTCTGTACGATACCATCCACAATAAAACATTCAAATTCAAAACACAAACACACACACACACACACACGCACACACAACCCATGGCCTTTCCACTCTTCCCCTTCGAATCTTTACAGGCCCCAGGCTCACCACCTACCCCCACCTCAAATACCCCAGCTCAAGCCCCAGCTCCCACCAAACTACCCACCCCCGACTCTCCCGCCCCATCGCCCAACTCAGCCCCACCCCTCAACGCTGCAGCTTCAACTAACTCTACAACACCAACAACACCACCAGCCACTACCACCACCAATTCCACCAATCCTGCTGCTACTATCCCCATCATCCCTACTACTACTACTCCTACCAACCTCAAGCCGGATACTACTCCTACCAATCCCAAGCCGGACACTACTCCTACCAACCCCAAGGCGGAACCTAACCAATCCTCTGGCCTCACTAAGGTCCCCCCCAATAACCCCGGTGGCGTAACCACTCTCACTGCCACCATCAGCGCCCCCAATGGCCCACCCACTCCTCACAGGAACGTACCTCCACCCACCTCATCACCTGCCCCTGACAACTCCAGCGGACTATCCGGAGGTGCAATCACAGCTATTGCCGTTGTGGCTGGGATTATTGGGTAAACTCATCTTTTTCTATTGTCAATAATCAATCGACAACAAGAGACCTTGTTGATTCTTGCTGTTTTTTTTTCTCCAAAAAAAAAGATTCGTACTGTTATTCTGGGTAGGCGTTCAGATCTTACAATCCAAACGACGGCGACGTGAAGAGGCAGAGATGCAAGAGATCGACTTTGATCCAACGGGTAACGGCAGTGTCAACGGAGACATACCCTTTCCACGAGCCAGCGCAGGTGGACTAGAACGAGGTCCGACATCGCTTAGCGGTAGCAACTCGTTAAACTACCAAAAGTCCGGACTAAACGCGGGGCACTATCCAGGAGCAGGAGTAGGATACGGTGAAGACTTGGCGGTGGCCTCGGAGAGTGAGTTTGTTGATGGAGCACACCAGCTCGACTATGATCCCGAGCTCCAGCGCCAAGCCACCCTCGGTGCCTCCTCGGCTTACTCCGGTCGATCTGCCCAACCCTACTACCCCAATAACTCTTCTAGACCCCCAGCGCCCTATCCCAACTACGCTCCATACCCAGCACAATACACTGGACCTCCATCCCAGATCAGATACGAACCTCCTGGCACGATGAGTTACGACTATAACACCGGACATTACGCAGGCTCTAACCCCGCCCCTCACAACGAGTACCACCACTAGGGCGCAAGATAAATAAACAAAATCCATACCCCCTTCCTGCCTTCTTCTTGTAGGCCTCCGTTTGTATCTATTCTTTGAATCTCTTGATGAGAACATCTCGCCTCACTTTTTTGTTTTTAGCTCTATGGATATCAATTCATCTTGGTCTCCTCAGACCAACCCAATACCATCCTTACTTCTCTTCTCTCATTTTTAATGACTGGTTTTTTTTTTCTTCTGATTTTTCTCCCTCTATACTTTTTTTTTTTTTGAATAAAGTTTTACGTAAACTATATACACGATTATCATTTGAAAACTCTAAAAAAATAAAAATTACAATCACTTGTTTACATTTTCTTTTCTTTTTTTTTTTTTTGGGAAAAATAAAATGGAGAAGCATATAAACCAAAAAAAAAAAAAAAAACTATATATATATATATCTCTTTCTTTTAAACTAGATTTAACTAACCAAATAATATAAATCAAAGATTTAACTTGGATCAATGATTGATTGGTAACAGCGTAAAAAGAGAACAATTTATAAGAAAAAAAGAAAAAAAATCAATGTATTTAGGACACCTAGTAACATTAAGTTTTAAGATTGCACAATCACCACCACAAAAAGCAAGGCAATGGGTGCACATTGCCATGCTCAAACATTTATGTAAACCCACTTACTTGTATGTACCACAAATAGAAGTGAAACCTGTGGTGTATATGTTTTTTTTATTTGCTTCTTATCCCTTCCCAAACTTGGCCCTACAAACATCTTATGTTGACATTTGTGACATCTACCTTCAAAAAAAATCTCAAAAGCTTGGAGTTCATTTGAAAATTTCTTCTTTTCTGTGTCATTGTGAGAATGAATCAATCCAATTTTCCCTCCAATGGCAGGTCACCTGATTTCAAGTTGAAATTTATCCAAACACAGCACTAGCTGTCAATGAATTGAGTTTATTAACCTTTTTTGTAGTTTCAGGCAGAAGTATTCACAAGTTTTGTGACAGGCTCTCATTACTGAAATTAAATTATATATGAAAATAGGCAAAAAAGCAACCAAACCAGGCAGTGGCCACAGAAATTTCTGAACCATTGTGACTTATAAGGCATTTATCTGCCATCACATATTCACTTTCAAATTCAAAAGCAAGAAACCAGAAAATTGAAAATACTACCTACCCAGATAGAAAAATTCAAGCCAGCCAAGATTTCAGACAGAAGCCAGTAGGTACAAGTTGTCAAGATTTCACCTTCAGAAATTTATGCAAGAGAAGAGGGGACAATCTTGAGGGAACTGATTGGAACAAGGAGCTCAAATAAGATGTGATTTTTAGGGGCTCAGACTTGATGGTTTTATTTCTTCTGGCATACAGACCAGATTAAGTATTCTAGTACAAGATTGGCCAACAAGTGGTTGAGCTAAATAATCTAATATAAGCATATGCTAGTAATTAAATAACATATGGAAGATAGCATTGTAATTTAACAATGGAATAAAACATTGTAATATTTAAACCAAGGAAACTCTTAAGGCATTACAGCTGTGTAATGGAATAACATCAATATGATAATTGATGGAATAATTTGAATAACATCATACATTATGATGGATAAGTTAAATAGACAGAGTGGTGACATGGTATGAAAGAGTTGTGAGCGGAAACGTAGACAGAAATTCTGACACAAGTGATAAGTTTAACATAGAGTAACAGTTAGTATTTATTTGGGGAAAGTAATATGATAGAATTACCAGTATTTTAGAGAGGAATACTGTTTTGGAAAGCAACACAAAACTGCTTATTTTGCAGTGACAGCTCAAGGGACTTGAAATTGTTTTGCCAGGAATTGGTTTTGGAGACAAACAAGGAAGTCGGAGGTAATTGCTTGTGCAAGTTGTATTATTTGCACCCCGTGGAAATTGAAAAGGCAGTTGGGGGTTAGGAAAGCATCAATGAAAACACTATCAATATACGCGCCTGTCCTTTTCCAAACAGGTTCCAAACCCTTGCGTTGAGGAATACTGTTTTGAAGATGTGTTCAATGGCGCCCAAGAATCCTAAAGCTGATGCACCAGAGGCAAACTGAAAATTGTTAGGAGCCAAAATAAGGCCATGAACGCCGGCCACAAAGTAGAGGCAGAACGGGGTATAATTGTGTCGTGAGCAATGTTGGTTGAGTTCCTTCTTTTGGAGAACTAAGGCTTGAATTTCAGCAGAAGGTGTGTCCAATTCAGTGTTGGAAAGCGCAGACCCTCTTATGATTTAGTTGTTGATTATCAAGTCATGGAACTGAATCAGGGGTTTAAGCAACATCTTGTTGCGTATGTTTCCGTTTTCTGCATTCATTTTGGGTGTAGAAGCCTTACAGCTATTGAGATACTCAATAATGCGCAAATGGGAGTCAAGGTTTGTGTTGTCCAAGTTGTTGATTGGTGGTGGTTTTAACAGCGAATTCCCGTGCAGTCAACTGGATAGAAGATGCAATGCAGTTTGCCCACCAAGACAAATTGACCTTTGATGGTTTTTGGATTTCACAAAGTAAGAGGACCAGGGGATATTCGACATGCTTGCTTGCCTTCAACTCCAGAAGTTTTGCCAAATTCAGCTTTGGAATATTGATCAAGCTAGGTGCATACCATGGCTCATCATTGGCCGGTAATAATATGACGTCCACTACCGCCAAACAACAAAAACTTTAGCTGGGTGAACCGAGAAGGAGATAAAAACAAGTTAAACTCACAATATGTTTGGATTTCTTTTAGCCATACTTTGTGAGTAGATTCTGACTGAAACAAGCTGAACTGAGGTAATTTGGGTGGTGGGGTTCTCTTGTGCATTGATTTGGCTCGGCAGTCAATTAATGAATTGATAGAACTATGTGTGACCAAAAAACTTTGATGGTTGAGATGGCCTTGGAAAGTCTTCAGAATGGAATGCACATCAAACCTGAAGGATTCCTTTTGGATAAAAGTGATGGGACTGGGCTGAGGTGTAGATGTCAAAGGAGCTGTGGTTTGAGCTGAAGGTACAGTGGGTGCAAGAGTTGGGCCTGCAGTTGGGGCTGCTTGGAGGTTGATCATGGGGGGGCGGGTGGAGGTTGAAGCAGAGGGGCATAGGTGATATTGGCCGGTGGAGGGATGGGCGGTCCCAACAATTGAAGGATTAAACCAAGATCCAACGGACTTTTGGCCCCAGTCAGGGATGGTAAGGCCGGAGGGGGGGTAATTACAGCCCTGGTTGAGGTTGTTATGGACAGATTTTGATTTGACCCAGATGACAACTGGGTGGTAGCGAGCCCTGGTTAAGTGGTTACTGCAGCGGAGGTTGAGGAGCTGGTAGGTTTGGGTTGGTGGCCAGGGCAATCTTGAGATGTTGAAGGTGCTTTTGAAGAGGATTTCAAAAAAAAAAATTTGAACTTGAGAACATGAAGAACATGAATAAGAGTGAGTCAGCATGCAAAGCTTACCAATATGTTGCGCGGGTGACCGGGCATCATCAATTTCTTTGACAGCACCAAGGGGATTTGGATGGTCTTGGCTGGTTGACGGGGAGACATTGGAGACTTTGGAGGGAAGCTCTGGATGGGGACAGTTGATTCCCAACAATGAATTTGTGTCCTCAATGCAGAGACGTTTGGCAGGTGTTTTTGACGTTTTTGACGCGGAGTGACTTTGAGGGGCCTGGTCTCTGTCCTTTTCCTCATCAGACTCATTTGTCAAGTCAATAAGATCCTCCGGTGGGATTGGCTTCCCTTTGCGCACATCTGGAAGAATCTGGGGAGTCAGGACTTTACAATACTTGCGGCATGGGGAATGGAATAGAAACTTGATCACCTTGCTTTCTCTTTTGGCACTGGTCATGAATGTCTTGGAGCCCAGAGATGATAGTCACCGGGGTGACCGGAATTGACTCCAACAGACCCAAAGCTTGCTGTATAATTTCCTCCAGCTTTGAGTAACTGGTGACATACTATTTTTCTCCAGCTTGCTTTTGCTCACTACAGAGGAGAGTTGGTGGAAGAATTGTCTTGTAGTTTGCATAGGCCTCAAGCAACGGTGCTGGTCCTTTGAGGGTATCTAAAGCTACAGATCTCAGAGTGGTATTCAGAAACAATAAGCCAATGTGGATCCAGTAATATTACACAGAAATGCAGTTGAGTTGACACTCCCAGAGTCAGTCCAGCTGGCCATCCAGGGCAGTACCACTCAGTGGGAGGAGTTTTCTTTCTGGGAGGTGGTTGTTTGGAGGTGAAGCCATTGAGAGTTGAGATTTGGCCGCCAACTGGGACAGATGATCAAAAGACAAGGACTACTTGTTTTAGGGGCGTTGATAAAAACGCACGCCAACGGGCACGCCAATTTTTTTGGCGTGCGGGGCTACACGCCATTTTTTTTTGGCGTGTTAGGGTTTACACGCCAAAAAAAAAGGGCGTGTGAGACCCACACGCCAAAAATGGTTTTTGTGGTTCCCACACGCCATTTTTTTTGGCGTGTGGGCCCCGCACGCCAAATTAAAATTGGCGTGTGGGCCGACGCCAATTGTTGGCGTGCGGGTCCCCTCTCGCTCTGACGATAACCTCGTCAGGGCGGGCTCCAACTGCCGATTACAAACGTGAAGGGGGAGGGACGGCTGAGGAGGTGCTACAACCTTCGTCGC
>RDRW01000076.1:0-57500 GCA_007896445.1 Puccinia hordei
AGTACTCAAACTTCTGACCATGCTAACGGTACTGCTCTTTCCTGGTATGAGACACTGCGTATCTCACAGAGAACTCAACTTGGGCTTTTTGGAGAGACGAGATATGTAAGAATTTGGACACTCAGCTTGGAAACGTAAAAAGCAAACAGCCTTTGAGTCTGATTAAATTTGGTGGCCAGAGAGACATCTCCCGCACAGTGGGTAACAAGACAGTACAAGCCCGACTGAAGTGCTTGCACCTAATATAGACCAAGAATCTATCAATTAAACTTCTTGGACCATGAGAAACGAAGTCGAATATGCAGCTAAGATAAAGCAAACAGCCTTTGAGTCTGAAACACCTGAATACAGATGTTGAGTTCCTTTTTGATCTCCGCTGGAAGGAATTATCTGCGACAAGACCAGACTAGGTAGGAAGCGATTCCCTGCAGGACAGCAACGACATACAATTCCAAACCTGCGATTGCGGTGACAGATAAAACCAAGACTAGCGTGTCAGACATCAAGTGTTACTCGTGCAAGGAGACAGGCCACACGTCTCGTAGATGCCCGAAGAACATCAACTGTGTGGATGATAACGAAGTACCAAACAAGATGCGGAATTAGGAAGTGATATGGAATGCGAAGAACCAGTTATTGGAGGAAAATTCAAATCAGACCTCCTTCGCTATAGAGTCTCCCTCTGGTCGTAACAACCTGGTGCAGATGAGATGCTGCGACAAAGATTGTTTAGTCCTTTTAGACAGTGGAGCAGTCCGGTCGTAGTAGGAAAAGAGTATCTTGCTAAGTTTTGTCTAATTGGGATAATGTATTACCTATAGTCCAAGGAAAATTCCACAGCGCGTCAGGATCCCTATACCTTTGGGTGTAGTGAATATAAAACTGACCTTGAAAAATCTTAGGTTTGTGATCAAGTTTGTCATCATAGAAAACATGACAACTAAGTACTTCTTAATAGGGAATGATTACCTTGTTCATTATAAAATGTCCCTTCTCAACGATGGTAAGAGAAGATTTACAGTAGGAAAGAGAGTATTTGATTTTGATGAATCTATCAACTTGATAGCAGAAATACCCATCAAATCTCCTTCTTTCCGAGAGGAAGCAAGGAGAGATGCCAAGTTTAACGCAGATCTGGACGAGGAACAGACATAAAGTTAATGCAAGTTTTAGAGCAGTTCAAGGTAGCTTTTGCTACGCCAGAACAACCTTTGGATTGATCCGAGGGCATGAGTGGAAATCACCCTAACAATAGAAAAGCCATATCCTTTAGCACTAAGGAAGTCTCCCTACCCAGCCAGTCCCCGCAGTAGAGAAGCCATCGAAGAACATATATCTACTCTTTCTAAGATGGGTATTTTGAGGAAAGTTGGGTCAAACGAGGGAGTCGATATTACGACACCAGTCATTGTAGCCTGGCACAACGGGAAGTCTAGACTTGTGGGGGATTTCAGGGCATTGAATACCTATACTACTCCGGATAGATATCCAATGCCCAAGATTACGGAGTCTCTGACAAAACTACACACGGAGCGAAGTACATTTCGTGCATGGATGTGTTGAAAGGTGTCCATCAGAACATAGTTGCACTGGAAAGTAGGAAGTTCCTCCGGATCATATCACACCTGGGAGTGCACGAATACCTGCGTATGCCTTTTGGCATAAAAAATGCGCGTCACACTTCCAACGTATGATGGATACTGAATTCAGGAGAGAACTTAGCGAACTGTGGTTGATAATATACATAGATGATATCATTATTTTCACAACCACTTGGGAGGAGCATGTAATCAAACTGGCCATAGTACTGGGGCGTTGATAAACGCACGCCAACGCCAACCCGCACGCCACTTTTTTTTGGCGTGCGGGCCTACACGCCAAAAAAAATTGGCGTGTAGGGTCTACACACCAAAATAAATTGGCGTGTGAGACCCACACGCCAAAAATGGCGTGTGGTTCCCACACGCCAATTTTTTTTGGCGTGCGGGTCCCCCCTCGCTCACTAATCGAATGGGCCCCCCATTCAATTACGTGAGCGGGCCGGCTGACGAGGTTATACAACCTCGTCAGCCGGGAGGACTTCCTCCCGGCACGAGGCTGTATAACCTCGTCGGCCGGGAGGACTTCCTCCCGGCCGACGAGGTTATACAACCTCGTCGGCCAGGAGGAAGTCCTCCTGGCTGACGAGGCTGTATAGCCTCGTCGGCCGGGAGGACTTCCTCCCGGCCGACGAGGCTATACAACCTCGTCGGCCAGGAGGAAGTCCTCCTGGCTGACGAGGTTGTATAACCTCGTCAGCCGGGAGGACTTCCTCCCGGCTGACGAGGTTATACAACCTTGTCAGCCAGGAGGAAGTCCTCCTGGCCGACGAGGCTGTATAACCTCGTCGGCCGGGAGGACTTCCTCCTGGCCGACGAGGTTATACAACCTCGTCGGCCAGGAGGAAGTCCTCCTGGCTGACGAGGCTGTATAGCCTTGTCGGCCAGGAGGACTTCCTCCCGGCTGACGAGGTTATACAACCTCGTCAGCCAGGAGGAAGTCCTCCTGGCCGACGAGGTTGTATAGCCTTGTCGGCCGGGAGGAAGTCCTCCCGGCCGACGAGGCTATACAGCCTTGTCAGCCAGGAGGACTTCCTCCTGGCCGACGAGGTTATACAACCTCGTCGGCCGGGAGAAGTCCTCCCGGCTGACGAGGTTGTATAACCTCGTCAGCCGGCCCGCTCACGTAATCGAATGGGACCTCCCATTTGATTACGTGAGCGGGATCCCCCCACACGCCAAACAACTGGCGTGCGGGCCCACACGCCAATTGTTTTTGGCGTGCGGGGCCCACACGCCAAATAAAATTGGCGTGTGGGAACCACACGCCATTTTTGGCGTGTGGGTCTCACACGCAAATAAAATTGGCTGGTAGACCCTACACGCCACTTTTTTTTGGCGTGTAGGCCCCACACGCCAAAAAAAATTGGCGTGCGGGTTGGCGTTGGCGTGCGTTGTATCAACGCCCTAGTACTGAAGAAGATTGAAGCGATGAACATGAAGATCTTGCTGACTAAGTGTTCGTTTGGATTCTCAGAACATAAAGCTTTAGGCCATATAGTAAACGGTTTGTCACTAGCAGTAGACCAACATAGAGTAGATGCGGTACTACTTGTAAAAACCCATACCGTCAACGGTTAAAGAGTAGTGCAGTCGTTTTTAGGTTTGCAGGGTATTATAGGTTACACATCAAGGACTTTAACTTGATGGCGTCAACTCTATACAAGATTTGTAGCCCTAATGTGGGCTTTGAGATGACAAAGGAAAGGATTGAAGCGTATAAGTTGCTGAGAATAGCACTTACCACGGCTCCATTACTATTTCACCCAGACCCTAAGAGACCGTTCAAGCTATACGTAGATGCTTGTATGGAAGGAATAGGGGCCGCGCTGCACCAAATCCAGATGAGCGGCGACAAGGAAGTCAAAGGCCCGATTTGCTTCATATCCAGACAACTAAAGGAGTCCGAGAAGAAGTATGGAGCATCCCAACTGGAGTGTTTATGCCTAGTATGGGCATTAGAGAAACTCTACTATTACCTTGACGGTTGTGTTTTTGAAGTAATCACAGATTGTGTAGCACTGAAATCGCTCTTGAATATGAAGACACCCAGTAGACATATGATGCGATGGCAAATATCCATCCAGGAGTGGCGAGGTTCAATGACTATTACTCATAGAGAGGGCATGATCCATAAGAATGCGGATGGTCTGTCGAGGTGGGCACTACCTAAAAATAAGGATAATCCCGCTGCAGACGAGGAGGATGTAGAGCGGGAGGTGCCCATCATGGCCATTAGCATTAGTAGTCTGTCTATTGAATTCTGGGATTTGGTAGAGAAGAGTTACGCATCTGACAAAAATACAGCGGCTTTAGTTTTGATCCTCAAGTCTAAGCATTCACAACCTGATCTGGTGAGTCAGCTCGAAGAGCCCTGGAAGGCTAACTATCAAGCTGGAAGGTTTGTCCTACTGGACGGGTTGCTGTATCACCGAGGAGGAAATCACTGCGCATTAGTGTTTGGTAAACAAGGATCATATTGATACCATGCTGCATGAATGTCACGACAATGTCACGGCGGGACATTTTTCCAAGGAACGTACTACGGAACGTTTGAGGGTTTTAGCTTGGTGGCCAGGTTGGACAACAAGAGTAATAGAATACTGTGACAGTTGCGACAGGTGCCAGAAGGCGAACAGAACGACGGGCAAGAGACTTGGTTATTACAAACAATAGACGAGCCTAAACAGTGTTGGGAGGTAATTAACATGGATTTTGTTACAGCACTACCAACGGCTGGGAAAGATAGCTTCAACTCGGTGTTAGTGGTAGTGGATCGATTTTCCAAAAGAGCGCGATTTTTGCCATGTTATAAAGACAACACTGCCCTAGATGTAGCTTTATTATTTTGGAATGCTATAATTCACGACGTAGGGTGTCCCAAAGTAATCATCACCGACAGGGACCCCAAATTCACGTCAGAATTTTGGCAGAGCCTATTCCAACTACTGGGTTCAAAGCTCTCCTTTTCAACAGCCTATCATCCGCAAACCGATGGTTTAGCAGAAAGGATGATACAAACAATGGAAGATATGATTCGCCGATACTGTGCTTTTGGCCTTCAATTTAAAGATGGAGAAGGCTATACACATGACTGGGTTTCGTTGTTACCTGCGCTGGAGTACGCATACAACTCAAGCATACATACAACTACAGGTAAAACTCCGTTCGAGTTGGAACGAGGTTGGATACCGCATATGCCTAGGGATGCTCTTCTTAGCAAAGCGGTAAAGCTTCATCCATCAGCAGAAAGATTTCAAGAAATGATGTTGAAAGCGGAACAAGCCAGTAAATGTTTGACAGAAGCAGTACAGTACAATAAGGATAGATGGGATAAAATGTTGAATAAATGATCCTAAACTGTCCTCGGTGATTTTACCTTCAGGCCCCGCATGCATAGTCCTATGCAATGTCAAGAATCAGGTTTATAACCAAGACTCGCGCCCCACGATCTAGTTCTTCAGACTCGACAAGAACCAACAAATCACACTTCGAATCGACCAGCAATCCCTTAATTCACTATTGACTCAACCCGTTTTGATCAAACTCTAGTCCCATACACTCACTCGAATCAGAGCAAAGATATTCAGGAGGAGCAACGATTTAACTCAAGTGGAGGTAGATCGTACTCTCAATTATTTATCGTCACTCTTTCTCATTTGAGTTATTCTGTCTCATTCTGTTTCCAATTCAAGTTATTGACCAATCTTATTTCTTTTTATTAGGCTTGCAGTTATTTCAATATATCTCCATTTAAGAATTCTTTGTTTCTCTCTCTTTGAGTTATCACCAGGACTAGAACGAATTACGGTAATTAATGAATTCATTCTTTTATCTCATTATTTATCTTACTCAATCTTTTTCTTTTTTGTCTTATTCATTTTATTTTGTCTAGTTAAATACTATTATTAGCTTTAGTTTGTTCGCTGCAATAAAATATAAGACCTCAAAATCTTTCATGGTAGCGAGAGTCTATATTTGGCAACATTCTATATAAGACTAAAATTAGATTTAACTAACAAAACAGGCATATCGATAGCATGGGGAATTCGTCTAACAGTTCAGATGACGGTCGAATCTCACGTTCCTCATTCAAAAAACTTAATCGACACAACTGGTCAGACTGGAAAAAACAATTCCAGAATGTTATCACCGCTAAAGGATACTTGAAGATAATGAATGTCGAATGGGTCAAGGAGAACAAAGAAACTGACGAGTTCAAGCAGATGTCGGCGTGGTGCATGAACAAGCTATGGTCGGCAGTGAAGCAGGAACTACATCCGGTTATCTCTTCAAACGATGGCGATATTTATGGTGCCATGGAAGCCCTGGCTAGCGCATGTGGCGAAAAATCCGTAATCACTCTCTGCGACAAACTGTTTGCAATGATCCACTGCTCCCTTGTACCTGGATCGTCATTATCGGAACACCTAGTCAAATTCAGAAAGCTTCACACTTCCTTACTCATGACGATACAATCTCAACCAGATTTCATGAAAATGTCCAGCGGTCTCGCTGCTGCACTACTACTCCGAAGTCTAAACCAAGATGAAAGTCTCTTATCTTTAGTGCAGAGTTTATACAACATAAAGCCTTTCACCTTTGAGAAAGTTTACGATTGTCTACTTATCGAAGATACTCGAAAAGAAAGCGTATCAAGTGAAACGGCTTATTTTTCTAATCAATCTCGGCATTTCGAAAAGTCATCAGCAAATAGATATGTGCAGTTGTCATCTAGGAACCGAGATGCAGCTGGAGGAAGTCGTGGAGGTCATCAAGGAAATTACAACAACAGAGGCGGATTTCGTGGTGTTACCCCAACTCGACCTGCTCCTGGAAACGTTGACAAAGTCTCTGAAAATTTTGCCAAGATGTTTAACATTCAAATGAAGAGGTTCATGACGGATCAAGCCAATTTGGCAGAAGACGATGATGAAATTGCCGATGCCATTGAAGATGATGAACAGTACACTGCGGACGATCCAGATGACACGGGTTTTATGATTCTTGATGAAGTAAATGCTAATGGGATCTCACTCATGGATCATAGGAACTCGTTGATTCTCGATTCTGGAGCTTCAAAGACAACTCTATGCGATTTTGATCTGTTAGTCGATCCAAAACCTGTTCAAAAACAGATCAACACATACTCTGGGTCAATTAACATAACTCATGTTGGCAAATTCAATATTGGTGGAACCCTCATTTTTCCTGCTTTCTATGCACCCAATGGTCCTCAAAATCTGATCTCGGTTTCCCAGCTAGAAGATCATGGTCTGCGTTTAGTGGTAAAAAATCGGTTGATGCTAGTACGACTCGGTCAAAAGGTCATATACAGATTTCCTAGAGTCGGAAGCTTATATCAAGGTCAGGTCGCTCGAGCAAACACTTCCAACTACGTTTTGAACGTCTCCGAGCCGGATCCCGACCTGGACTATCATATTCTCTTAGGACATCCTTCTGACGAATATCTCAAAAGGTTTCTGGAAATGCACAATATTTCCCCTACAATGCTCAACCAATCTGCAAAAAATTGTGAAGTTTGTAAACAATGCAAATTGAAGCGGTCACCTCACTCGAATCCATTACCCACTACCAATAGACCCTTCAAAACACTTCATATGGATGTTTTACAGATCTCTCCCCCCAGTAAATCATCCATGAAATACGTCTTGGTTATCATTGACGACTATTCTCGTTTCAATCGGATCTATCTCATGCGGAACAAATCAGATTCCGAACAAAAAATCATGGCTTTTATTAATGAAATACGCAACAAAACGGGTAAGTGCCCAGCAATTCTCCATACCGATCGAGGTGGGGAGTTCAACTCAACTAAGTTCCTTTCAAAACTTGAAACATTAGGTATCCGAATTGAAGCAGGACCCGCTAATAGCCCTCAGACCAACGGATTGGCTGAACGTTTCAATCAAACTCTATTGGTGAAGATTCGATGTCTTTTGGCTCAGTCATCAGTACCAATCAACTTTTGGGACGAAGCGGCTCGCTATGCTTCAACTCTTATCAATATTCTTCCTTCAAAAGCGCTAAACTGGTCCTCCCCAGTCAGTGTTCTCTCGGAATTGAATATGTGTATTGAACCTCCTCGGGATATTCACAAACTCATTCCTTTTGGGTTAAAGGTCTACGTTTCTCATAGACCTCCGTCGAAAATCTCAGCTCCTTCCCGACCCCTTATCTGTCTTGGATTTGAAGACCACTCCGATGCGTTGCGATTTTCGATCTACTCGGCGATGCGTTGACTATTATCGACTCTCGGCGAAATGTTGTCATTAGCAGAGATTACTCTCTGACCAGACTGGCGTTCCCATACAATTCCTCAACCGCTCTCACTAAACCCCCGGATACTCTACCTCGTGCAGTATCTGACAAGAAATCCTCCAATGATCGTGTTCGGATCTCCATTACCAATCCAGCGGTTTCTCCTTGTGAGCCTACGGTGGTTCCCTCCAGAACACCAAGCTCAAGTGAACAACAATCTTTGATTGATTCAACTGCAGTCCAACCAGCAGTAACAGAAGTCGAATCTCCATATTCATCAACTGATGCTTCTCAGATTCCAGCGCGAAAGGCCAAAGATCGTTACGAACTCGTTCCAAAAAGTCAACCGGTTCCCAGGGAAATAATTGGTGGAATTGATACTCGTAATATTGTATCACATTCTCGACGACGGGGTCATACTAGTGCCTTGGATCATCAACTTCCGCCAGCTATCTCTAGTCCTCCAGAGCACCTTCTTCTTGCAAGCTTCGATGAACCGGATCACCTCTATCTCACTGAAACGGTTACAGTCAAGGAAGCTCTGGCTAGTCCATCCGAGTCTAATGGATGGAAACAAGCAATGGAAAAAGAGTTTCATTCTCTCTCTTCAAAGAAAACAGGCAACCTTGTTCCGCCTCCAGATGATGATAAGGTTATAGGAGGAATGTGGCTGTTGGGAAGAAAGAAAAACGAATTTGGGGAAGTGTTGAGACTCAAGGCTCGTTGGGTGTGTTTCGGTAATCATCAGGTTCATATGCTCCACTACTTTGATACGTATGCGTCGGTAGCACGGAACGAGTCGTTCAAGGTTCTCCTTACGGTTGCGGTAAACTGGAGCTGGTTGGTATTTCAGTTCGATGTTGAAACAGCGTTTCTGTACGGAGAAATCGATGCTCCGGTGTATGTGTCGCAAGTTGAAGGCTTTGAAGAACCGGGGAAGGAAATGTGGGTGTGGAAACTTAACAAGTCACTGTACGGAACAAAACAAGCTCCTCGTCAATGGAGAAAACACCTAGTCGGCACACTCACAAACCTTGGGATGTCATCGTCGCCTCTAGACGAGTCGCTTTTCTACAACTTTGATCGCTCAGTGCTTTTACATATGCATGTTGATGACGGATTTGTTGTGGGGAAGTCTCAAACTGCGGTATTGAAGTTGATCGACGACATCAAGAAAGTGTATTCGATTAAGGTGAAGCAAATGCCCTCTCAGCATCTGGGCTATACGCTTGACTGGAAGGAGGATGGATCTGTCCATTTAAATCAGGCAGATTTCATACAAAAGATCCTATATGATTTCAGCATGGACGACTCGAATCCAGTCAGAGCGCCGGCGCCCATGAATCTCCATAAAATAGTGGCATCTGACGCTCCGGCATTTCCTCAGAAGATCTATCAGAAGGCCATTGGTATGTTGAACTACCTCGCTCTCCACACTCGTCCAGACATCACCTTTGCCACAAACTTGTTGGCGCAATTTACCAGCAATCCCAATGAAGCTCACTGGTCGGCGGTAAAGCACCTGCTTCGGTATCTCAGAGGAACCTCAAAAATGGGGATCAATTATTCTTGTACAACAAATCCTGAAGAAGGACTTGTCGGATGGGCGGATGCTGACTATGCGACATTGTTAGTGACCAAGAAATCAACCTCGGGATATGTGATAACCATGTATGGAAATCCAATCTGCTGGTCAACTAAAAAACAGCCAGTTGTTGCTCAATCGACAACGGAAGCCGAGTTTGTTGCAATAAACAGATGCGCTAAACAACTCAGATGGCTTACGAATCTCGTTTTGAATCTTCATGTCAAAATACGAGTCCCTGTTATGAAGAATGACAATTCCGGAGCAATAATCATAAGTAGGGAAGCTCAGTTAAATGAAAATACGAAGCATATTGAAGTTCGTTTTCAATACGTATTACAATTAGTCTCGAAAAAACAACTCATCATACAACAAGTCCCTACTCAATAGATGATTGCAGATGGTCTCACTAAACCATTAGGTTTCATCAAGCTGGAATGTTTGCGGTCTCAACTCCATTTGACAGATTCAGAATCAAGGAGGAGTGTTGAATAAATGATCCTAAACTGTCCTCGGTGATTTTACCTTCAGGCCCCGCATGCATAGTCCTATGCAATGTCAAGAATCAGGTTTATAACCAAGACTCGCGCCCCACGATCTAGTTCTTCAGACTCGACAAGAACCAACAAATCACACTTCGAATCGACCAGCAATCCCTTAATTCACTATCGACTCAACCCGTTTTGATCAAACTCTAGTTCCATACACTCACTCGAATCAGAGAAAAGATATTCAGGAGGAGCAACGATTTAACTCAAGTGGAGGTAGATTGTACTCTCAATTATTTATCGTCACTCTTTCTCATTTTAGTTATTCTGTCTCATTCTGTTTCCAATTCAAGTTATTGACCGATCTTATTCTTTTTTATTAGGCTTGCAGTTATTTCAATATATCTCCATTTAAGAATTCTTTGTTTCTCTCTCTTTGAGTTATCACCAGGACTAGAACGAATTACGGTAATTAATGAATTCATTCTTTTATCTCATTATTTATCTTACTCAATCTTTTTCTTTTTTGTCTTATTCATTTTATTTTGTCTAGTTAAATACTATTATTAGCTTTAGTTTGTTCGCTGCAATAAAATATAAGACCTCAAAATCTTTCATAAAACTCATCGCGATCACGATATTGTAGTAGGAGACAGAGTGCTAGTATCTACAGTGAATTTTCAAAATTTGGGGGGGAATAGAAAACTAAGAGATGCGTTTGTAGGACCTTTCTTTGTGAAAGCACTTCACGGCAGAAATGCAGTAGAAGTAATTTTGACAGAAGGGTACGATCTTAAACACCCGACTTTTCCTGTGAGCTTGCTTAAGAAATATGTAGTACCAGGCGATGATAGGAGAGAACAGCCACCTGTAGTTCCTGAACCCGAGGACGACCAGCTAAAAGACTTAGTAGCTTCAAAGATATTGGATGAGAAGCTAGCAAGAGTTAAAGGGCAAGATTGCCGCCTGTACTTAACTCGTTTTAAGAACAAGGGCACCTAGACTTTGACAAATGGCTCAAAAAAGAACAGATTCAAAATTCGGATACCTTGTTGAGGAAATTCAGAGCCTCAAAAAGACATGCCACAACAACACCTATTAGAGCCATTCTTTTTTGGGGGTGGCGAGTGTCAGCAGGGTGCTAGTCCAGACAGCGAAAACTGCTAACAAATACATTCTACATGACACCTGTCAAAGGAATGGAATCCTAGAGAACCAACATTAAAAAGCGCAGCCGCAGTAGATGATCGACAGAGCTGCACAGTATAAGTAAAGAGGAACCCTCCGAAACGGAGAGTCCTCAGTTCAGATTTTTACCAAGCCCATCCACCTTGTAGCTTTTGATACTTTCGAATACTACGACTGGGGCTTTTTTTCTGAATTCCTTTCACTTTATCTTTCATCCTTCATAACTTACTCAGCTCGACTTCGCCGACTCTTAGTAAGTTAACCCTATCTACCTAATCCCTTCCCCTTCCTTAAATTATCCTGGGAGTTCTTAGACTCCGGTTGCAGAGTCCAACCTGCCCCTCTAGATAGAGGCGTGGTATTTCTCCTCCAGCTAGATAGCAGAGTCGAGTTCAAACACACCTTAGAGTTACACCCCTACCTATCCAAATCTAAACCTATTTCTGTTTCATTCAAGGTGCTGTCACTTTAGAGACGCGCCCTGACAGACATTAGCTATGATTTAATCACCGATATCCCAGAATCCCGCTCAACTGACAGTATATTGACAGTAGTAGACCGACTGACCAAGATGGCGCACTTCATCCCATGCAGGAAAACCATGAATGCGGAACAACTAGCAGAACTGATGGCGGAACATGTATGGAAACTGCATGGAACCCCCAAAACAATTGTCTCAGACCGGGGAAGTACCTTTATCTCCCAAATCACACGGGAATTGAGCTCCCGCCTGGGAATTAGATTGCAACCCTCCACAGCGTACCACCCAAGAACAGATGGACAATCCGAAATAGCGAACAAGGCAGTCGAGCAATACCTGCGGCACTTTGTTTGCTACCGACAAAACGATTGGGCCCCGCTCCTCCCCATGGCTGAATTTGCTTACAACAATAATGACCACACATCGACAGGAGTTTCCCCATTCAAAGCCAACTACGGATTCAACCCGGCATACAGCGGAACACCCTCTACAGAACAATGCATTCCCGCGGTGGAAGACCGACTCCGCCACCTTGCGGAGGTTCAACATGAACTCAAGTATTGCTTGGAAGAGGCGCAAGAGACAATGAAGGACCAATTTGACAAGAAAACAAGGGAAACACTGGAATGGGAAATAGGGGATGAAGTATGGCTAGATGGCCGCAACATTTCAACAACCCGCCCCAGCCCAAAATTGGAACATAGATGGCTGGGAGCTTTTTCTATCTGTAACAGAATCTCAAAATCCGCGTATAAGCTGACACTCCCTATATCCATGAAGGGGGTACATCCCGTATTTCATGTGTCAATACTCCGCAAACACAGACCTGACAAAATCACGGAACGGCGGAAGGAGGACCCAGAACCAATTAGAGTAGACGGCGGGGACAAGTGGGAGGTCGAAGAGGTACTGGACTGTAGATGGCGAGGCGGGAAGACCCATATCTAGTTAGCTGGAAGGAATTTGGAGCGGAAGAGAACTCATGGGAACCGGCGGAAAACTTGAAGAATTGCGAGGAACTGGTAGCAGGATTTAATTCAAGATTTCCAAATGCGGCAACTACTCATTGGCGGACGCGGAGAAGGAAGTGAGGGACGGAATTGATAAGAGGTGGATTTTTTTTTTTATGGTATTGGACAACAAGTGGAGGATTAAGCATTAAAAGGGGGATAATTTCATGAGCCGTATTGCCGGCCCGCCCGCTGTAGAACTACTCAAGGGACAGAATAGAGCTTGGAAGGGAAATGGATACTACACTAGTATTAATGTAAGTTATACCAAGGGTGCTGATGTAAAGCTGCCTTCCTGCCTAATGCTATGGGGAATGAGTGTAACACTAAGAATAAAATAAAGGTGTGGCTAATTTCTATTTATCTTAGATGGCTAGTACTGATGAGCTTTGCTACTACACCTGTAAGGTGGGAGGAATGGATGAAGGGGGATGAGTTGTATAAAGTATATATATAAAGTATAATGTGGGACAGGGTTGGTAGCTATGGAGTCAAAGTGGGTCAAGGAAGAGAGGGGCAGTCTTCTTATATTGAGGTTTTAAGCTGATATGTATATTTATATATTCCTAAGGGTGATGGTAACTCTACTAAGTTATGTATACTAATTTATGGGATCTGTATTGTTGGTATATGTTGGGGTAATTTAGTAAGTCTGGGGGTCCATATGGGAACAAGAGGGAGGAACAGGTGAGTCCTTATATATCTGAGAGAGAAGATGAGCCATCAGCTGGAGAAAGGAAACAAACAAGCTAGACATGTAGCTGGTGGGAAAGGAAAATATGACAGATGAAGTAGAATAGACAGTGACACATATGAAATGGTCATGACAGTAACAGATGAGTAGTGGAAAGTAGAGTTATGTATATGATGTAAGATGTTATGTAGTATATAATGTGTATATGTATTATGTATCTTGGTTGTGAAATATATCTACTTATTGGATATGTACTATAGTATTCTATACCTTGCTTTATACTATATAACTTGCTGTATTATTCTGAGTTTGCCTGTAACTCTTGAACTATGAGGAATTTGGGGGTAGTTGTAGTGGGTGACTAGGGTTAAACTGGGGTGTAGAATCTGATTATGAAATAATAACAGTGAATATATGTAAGGGGTGGGATTTATGAGTATTTATTTGTAAGTGAGTGTGATTTAAATTAGTGGTAAATAGTCTTGGAAATTATAGTAATGAAGTGGAATGGATCACCACATCCTCCCCCAACTTATTGTCTGACCCCAGACAATGCAGCCAAAGAGAAAAGGCTGGAAAAGTGATGATCCATGGAAAGTCCAGAGTATTCCTGTCCAAAGTCCAAATGATCCATATCCAGTGAAAGCCCAAGCCAATATAGTCCAGTATAATTTTGATCCAGATCCAGTGTCCATAGTATCCAGTATTCATTAGTCCAGTGTCCATGTGTCCAGTGAAAAGTATGTTAATCTTCTTTTAGTATATATATTATAGTCTTCAAAGTGGTTGAAAATCCTACTAGTATGCCATCTTGATGAATATTTTCTACATGTAAAAGTATCCTTGAAAATCTTGAGTTTATTTAATTATAATCTAGGTTCATTATTTATTAGACTCAAATACTAAGCCATCAGTGTACTTGTATACATGTATTTCTAATAAATGTTCATTCTAGCCTTCTTATTCTTAGTTATATCTTCTTGAAATTCTTGGACACTAAAAATGCTTACTGATAATTCTTCAGGTGGTGGTATAGTAGGAGCAACAATTCTTCTTAGTCTGGTTTTTATATATCTTATAATCTGAGTTAATCCTTAGGCCTTTGGGTATTGGTGCTGATTTGACTATGTCCTTTGGGTATGGTAAAGTATCCTGAAGTTGGTTTTTTTGGTTCCTGGTTTTGTAGTGGCCATTGTTTGAATTTCTCTGGGGTTGGTAAAGTTCCTGGATGTGGGGTTCAATTTTCAGTGGGTGAATGGTGGAAACTGAGAGACTGGCTGATGGTTCTTGATGGGTTGGAATGAGTGGAAGACTTTATGGGTAGAAAAGGAATTAGAAAAAAAAGGGAACCTCTGTGTGATGTGATGTTGATGGGTGGAATGAGAAGAATATATATAGAGTTGGTGGTGAGATGATGATAATGTGTAATGAGTAGAAGCGATATGTAGAATTGTGATTGGATGATGATGAGTTGGGATGCAGAAAATATGTAGAGTGTGATGGGATGATGAAGATGTGTAATGAGTGGAAGAGCTATGTAGAGTATTTGTGATTGGATTCTAAGGATGGGAGCAGAATATGTGAGTGGTGAATGTGTAGATTTTTGATGGTAACACTGTGTAGAAATCTGTGAAGATGAGATGGAATGAGTAGAAAAATGTCTAGAATTGGTGATTTGAGATGATGAAGATGTTTATGAGTAGAAGATATGTGGAGTTTGTGATGCTGCCGATGAGGTGTTGGGATCCAGAAAATATGTAGAGTGTGATGTGATGAGATTTATTTGATGTCTGGTGGTTTAAGAATCATGTCAGGAGGAAAAGAAAAAAATAAAAATTCCTGGTGATTTTCCCTTTGGTAGTGCAGTGCTCCTCCCCCAACTTATTGTCTGTCCCCAGACAATGGAGGGAAAATAAATTTGAGAGAATGACAGGTTGGATGGTTGATGAAAAGATGAGTTGGGATGAGCAGTAAAGGATAGAAGGTATCCTGGGAAAGAAGTGATGAGTAGAGATTTTGTGTGGATTATTATATAAAAGTAGTGTTGATGTATTTGTATTATTACTGTTTTTATTTTGTTTTATTACTAAATTCTATTCTTTTTTATTTTTTTTAAAATTATGATTTGGGCTTGATTGATTTGTATTTTCTTTGCATTTTTCTGATGATTTTAATTTATAGTTTAGATTTTATTTTATTATGTGTTGATGTAGTTACTAGTTTTTTATTTTTTTTTTATTATTTATTTCTGATCTTTAATTTACTAGTTTTATTATTTTTATTATTTTTTTTTACTTTACGACTAGTTTTTATTATGTATTTGAAATCTTATATTTTTTTTTTTTTTTTTTTTTTTTTTTTTTTTTTTTTTTTTTTTGTTTTTTTTTTTATTTTTTTTATTTATTTTTTTTTATTATTTTTTTTATTCTTATTATTTTTTTATTATATTTATTAATCTTAATTTTTAATCCAAATGTTTGCCAAGGGCCAAAAAAACCTATGCCGGGTTCGATGCTTGAGCGGGTATTGAAATGTATGCGGCGTTCCGGTTCGCGCACCGGCGTCGACAGTGTAGGCGGAGGGATTTGGCGGAGCCGCGGAGTGCAACCGAGACCGCTGGTAATCTGAGCAAGAAAAAAAAGAAGAGAAAACTAACCGAGAAAAAAAAAAAAGAAAGCAAGGAAAAAAAATATCAAAAGAGGGAACTGGGTCGGCCACCAGAGTCGAAAACCGCTAAAAAAAAAAAACCCTCTCCCCTCCCCCCTTCCAGACTGTAGTCTGAGAGCGGAGATCCTCTTAAGAAAGAAGAAAATTAAAACTCTGCCCGGGTCGAGCACCGGCGTCGAGAATTGTGAGGATACCGTGTCGTCCTGGTTCGTCCACCAGAGTCGACACGGTTTGGGAGATTATCGCTGGTTATTACGCGTTTCCGGATCGTACACCGGCGTCGATACTGTAATGAGGGCCCATCCTCCTGGTTCGTACACCAGAGTCGAATGGTTTGTAGTTGTGTTTTGTTATTATTTAAGCAGCTCCATCGGCTGCTGCTTCCTTTCTTCCCCTTCTTTTTTCTATATTATTCCTATATAGACATTTGTTTTTTTTTTTTTTTTATATCCATGTCTTCCCCTACTCGTCCGATCTCTGTAGCGTCGTCCGTCCCATCTTCTACAAACAGCGACGCTAGCTCTTCTCTAGCACTACTACCCCTCGGTCCGATGCTTTTCAAAACGTAGCAAACGTTGGTTCGTTTGGTCCGTTCGTTCGGGACACGTTCTCCTTAGAGGAGCTCCAGGCGTTACGTGCCACCGTGTTCGATCACCTCCTCGAATTCGCCCGCGTTGACCACTTGGATCCACCCGCCTCGGCCGCTAGTCGGCACTGTTTATTTAGTCGACTATTTGACTCTTTTGACTCAGTAAGTTTTGAGAAAATTTTTTGCAATTTTTTTTTTTTTATTAACTTATTAATATGTATTTGTTGATTTTTTTTTTTTTTTTTTTTTTTTTTTTTTTTTTTTTTTTTTTTTTACCATTTATAGATTTTGATGCACACTATTATCCAGGAAAGAGAAGAGCAGGTTATTGGAAAAGTGTCAATAGTAGAGGGTATGTTTTTTTTTTTTTTTTTTTTTTTTATTTAGTTAGTTCATTTTTATTAGTCTATTTATTGATTTTTTTTTATATTTGTGTGGGAATTTCTCTGATAAAATACTTTTTTACTTGGTTTGCAGCAAATCTTCTGGACAATTCAGTTCCATCTAATTCCTCCAATGTATAGGATCCACCAGGGTTTTTGTGTTTTATTTTGTAAGGACCATTCCACTTATTTTCAAAAAGCTTTCCCCATTGGGAATCCAAGGGTTTATTGTACACTAATACCAATTCTCCATTGTTTAGTGGTCCTCTGTCCTTCTTCCTTGTATTCCAGTAGTCCACAGACTGTCCCCTGGTTGTCATTAATTGTTGGTGTGCCTTTTGAAGAATAGAATCCCTGTTTTCCAATTGATGAGTCCTTGCCAAAAGAAGGTCCTGGGTTGTTTTTACCTGGGTCCAATTTATTCCTGAGAAGGTCTCCAATTCCAGGTCAATGGGTAAGATTGGTGGTTGTCCAAATACTAATTCATAAGGGGAGAATCCTGTGGTCCTTTTTGTAGAAATTCTGTCTGAAAATAAAACCAATGGTAAATAGGTTCTCCACTTCTTTCCTTCCTGTCCACAGAGCTTGACCAGGGTATCCTTGATTGCTTGATGGCCTCTTTCAATCATTCCATTAGCCTCAGGATAATAAGGTGTAGTTACTTTTATTTTTATTCCAGACTCCAAAAGAACTTGTTTGAAGTCTTGACCAAATTCTGATCCACCATCCACAGTGACTGACCAAGGGGCCCCATACCTGTGTATCCAATTTTCCAAAAACCACTGGGAGATTTTCCTTGCTTGTATCCTTTCTAGGCCAACTGCTTCTATCCAACCAGACAGGTCATCTCTTGCTATTACCAGGTATTTCCACTTTCCAGCTTTAATATGAACTGTATCCAAGCTGACTCTTCCAAAAAGTGTTGATGCTCCTGTAGGTTTCTTGGGTTCCATTGGTAGTACTGAATTCCTTTTCTGGCAAGCTTCACAAGACTGGACCCACTTGGTTACACCTTTCTTGAGTCCTGGCCACCAAAATCTGAGCCTGGTTCTTCTATAAGTTTCTGATACTCCTCTGTGGCCCAAGGATTCATGGAGGGAATGGAGGATGGAGATTTGAGCTGTAGGGTGAGTGACTACTATCTGGGAAAAGGGTTTGTTATTTCTATGAAGTATATTATTGGAGAGGAAGAAGGAGGTTGATTTGTGTAAAATTTGTTTGAATTCCAGTTTGCTGCATCCAGGTGGTTTGTTCATGGTTGAAAGATATTCCTGCAGATGTTTCCAAATTCCTTGTTGAAGATTACCTGCCTCCTCCCCCAGCTTAGCTGATGTCCCCAGAAGCAATCCAACAGAAGAATGTTTCAGTCCAAATCCAGGATGGGGTTTGATCCAATCTTCATCTTCATCAAAGCTCTGGCAATCTTCTTCTCCTGGGTCCAAAGGTCTTCTTGAGAGTGAATCAGGTAATGTAAAAGTTTTTCCAGGTGTGTGTACTAAATCAAAGGAAAATAACTGAATAAAAGCAATCCATCTGTTCATAGGGGCATTGGGAAGTGAAGGGTTGTTGATCATCCCAATAAGACATTGTGCATCCACTCTAAGCTGGAAATGTTGGCCCCATAGTCTGGTCTGGAGTTTCTTGAGGATTTTGGTGACACCACATAGCTCTAACTTGGATTGTGAATATTCTGACTCTCTTTTTGAAAATACCACTGATTCATAGATCACAGGCCTGTCTAGTCCACTGGAATCTTCTTGGTTGAGTACAGCTCCTGCTGCAATATAACTGGATTCCACTGATAATTTGATGAGTCCTGCCCCAGGTCCATAGTCCAATTTGCTGAGGGTGATGTCCTGTCCAATGATTCTTTTAAGTTCTTCAAAGGATTCCTGGCAATCTTCAGTCCAGTCCCAAGTGGAGTCCTTCCTGGTGAGTTTTCTGAGAGGAGCAGTAATGGTGGAATAATTTCTGATAAACATTCTGACATAGACACAAATACCCAAGAATCCTCTGACTTCTGTTGGTGTGGTAGGGACTGGCCAGGTTTCAATCTTGTTGAGTTTCTTTGTTGATATTTTCCTTCCTTCTTTGCAGACAACATGTCCAACCAGATCCAGGGCAGGGACACAACAGGCAAATTTCTTTCCAGATATGGTGAGTCCAGCTTCTTCAATCCTATACAGAATCCTTTCCAGAGTAATGGCATATTCATAGATAAACCTTCTGATTTGGGGATTTTCCTTGAGTTTTTCTCCATTGTAGTCTGAAATAGGTCCTTTGATTCCTCCATCATCAATAAATATACCCATGTGCTGAGGCAATTCCTCCTGGAGGATCCACATCATCTGGGCTTGATATAATGCAACTGAATTGGTGGCTCCTTGGGGCAATCTGGTGAGTTGAAATCTTCCTAGTGGGGTTTCAAAGGTGGTTAATGGTCTTGATTCCTTGGCTAACTCTCTTTCATCATATCCCCCCATAATATCTCCTAGTCCATAGCATGCCCTTCCAGTAAAGGATTCAATGAGTTCTTCTGGGGATGGTGGTAAGCCTGCATCTTTGATAGTGATTTTGTTGAGTTTCTGAAGATCATGGACTATTCTGAGTTTTCCATCTTGTTTTTTTACACAGAATATAGGGCTGGAATAGCTGGAAAAAGATTGTTCATAAAGGCCAGTCCTGAGTCTTTCCCTTATTAATTCTATGACTTGAGGTTTGATTGGTGCAGGGATTGGGATAGGTTTTTGTTGCCAAGGTTCATGAGGGATGACAGGGATGATGTAGGGTTGTCCATAGGTATGTCTGAGTAGTCCTCTTTCTTCCTCCACAAAGGCCAAGGAATTTTGTCTGAGAGTAATTACCCATACTAATAAGAGATATTCTTGTTCTGATAGCCATCCAGAGGGTCCAAAGTTGATGAGGTCCAGTCTTTCTTGAGTGATTTTGTGGGTTGGTTTGAATTGTGGAGGAAAAGGAGTAAGTGGAGTGGAGTAGGGATTCCTGGAGAGTTGGGGTCTTGACAGAGGTGGATTAAGAGAAAGGGGCATAGGTTGGTTTACAGGTTTGATTTTTTTTAGAGTTGATTTGTATTTTGCTAAATGAGTGACTGGTGTTTTATATTTTTTTTGTTGGTTTGCCAGGTCCCCATCTGTCAGGGAGAAGAGTTGGAGTCCAGGCCCTGGTCTAAAAAATCCCTGGTAGCTGAGTTGACTGGTAGAGTAGTTTCCCATTTTGGTTGCTAGGCAGAATGATGGGTACCAAGTAAGTTTGTCCAGAAGAGTCCATAATAGAAAGTGATTCCCCTTGAGCTCCATTGTACTTGATTGTAGCTGATACATCCATTAAGAAAGGCTTCCCAATAATTAGTTGAACAGGTCCTTCAGCCACCCAGAAATGTACTATCCTGGATACCTTTCCAATGGTTACTTCCACTTCCTCAGCAATTCCTGGTATATTGGTATGGTGGCCTCCAATTCCCTTAAGTCTCATGGATTTAGCAGTGAGTACCAATCCTAGTTGGTGGGCCAGTCCTGCAGGTATGATATTGACCATTGATCCAGTATCCAAAAGGGCTTGATGAGTCTGACCATTTATGTTGAGATTAACATATCCAAGGGGGCATGAATAGTGAGTTGTCTGATCCTGTTGTACCTCCTCTTCTTCTTTCCTTATGGTATTGGTTGATTTAATGGGGTCCAATGGGATCCTTCTGTTTGAAATCCTCTTTTTGAATGCATCAGTGACACCACTAGAGATAGCAAATATCTCTCCATAAGCCAACTCCATCTTTCCTTCAATAAGCATCCTTTTGGCAATATCCTCTTCTGCTCCTGGGTAGTCCTTGGCCAATGTTTTCTCTAGGTAAGTTTTCTTTGCTGGTTTCTCCTTGGGTGGAGTGCTGGGTCCTTGTGTTTCTAGGTCCTGGAATCTGACATGGGGTTCTGTCTTTGGGTTTTGATTCTGTGTTTTGACTGGGGGCCTGGCCATATGTAGTAAGTCCTCTGTATCCATGTCCATAATGTTGTCCTTTTCTTTCCTGATCCTTTTGTCTGCCAATTTGGGTTCCTCTGGGTCCTTGGTTCCTCTGGTTCTCTTTCCAAGGTCTGCTTCATAGATGGTGGATTCTTCAGGGGTGATTGCTTCTTCTAGTTGTCCAAAGGAGGATGATACAATGGGTTTGTCCTTGGGGAAAGCTGATACCACAGATTGAATTGGTCTTCTGGGGTCCCATGGAATCATAGTTTTGTCTGGGAGTCTGAAATCTCTGCCATCTCTGATTACTGATCCTTTGGTAACATCTTCTTCTAGGGTCTTACATCTGGTGGTGCTGTGGGTGTTTTCAAAGCAGTAGTAGCATTTTAAGGTATAGTTCCTGGGGGCTGAATTGAATCCTGGGGCAGGTCCAACTAGGTGAGGTGGGGCTGATCTTCCAGCAGTGAGGGCTGCAAGCTGCTTGGTGATGACTTCCAATTGTTTTTCTGTAGAGGTTGGGCCAGAAAGAGGGTTAGGTCTGATATAGGGAGCTGGTCTACTGGATGTTGAAGGTGAGTTGTCCAAGTTTCCAGAGGGTTCTTGTCTCCAAATTTTTCTTCTGTCCATGACTGATGTTGATTGAACTTCCCTGTGTATGTAGGTGACTAGAGTGTTGGTATCTGGAAGTATATCACCTCCATCCTTAGAAGCTAGCATCTTATTGTCCCTGATGAGCTCTCTGGTTACTGCTGACTCCAATTCTGGGCTGAGGGCTTCTAAAAAAAGTTCTCTAAATTCTTCAAGGTTAGTACTGTACCCCATTCTTACCAAGTAGTGAGTGATTGCTTCAAATTTGGTCCTAAAGGTCTTGAAGGCTTCCAAAGTCTTGAGTCCTCCAGTCTGTATGGCTGTGTTAACCAGATTCTTCAGGTCCTGTCTAGTGTATTTGACCAAGGGGAGAGAGGATCCAAATCTGTTGAGTAGCTGTTTCTTCAGGGTTTCCCAGTCTAAGTCCTCATGGCCTGTCATTTCTTCCACTTCATCCTTAAGATCCATTCCTCTGATAAAAGATATAATCTGTCTAGCCAAGTCCTGAGCAGAAGCACCATCAGCTGATCCTGCATTCTCATACCTCTTAATAAACTTTTCCACAGGCATATTGGTTCCATCAAAGAATAGATCCTTATCCAGGGGCTTGATCTTGATTGTCTTGTTGGATGGTCCTGTGTACTTGGGCATGACTGGTTCTCTTTCCAAAAAGTGAGTGACTGGTGTGTCTGAATGGTGGTGAGAGGGTACTGGAGACTGGGGGTATTGTCCATGTGGGTCTTCTGAAGTGTCTGCTGATTGGTTGTTGTCCCTGTATCTTGCAGTATTAGGGATGTTTCCAATGTTGATCCTGGAAGGCCTGGCTGGATTGGGGTTAAAGGTCTGTCCTACATTGGTATTGATTGGTTGGCTGACTGGAGGGTAGATACTGGGGGCTGAGTAGAATCCTGGGAATCCTTGTTGAGACATGGCTGGTAAGAGGTAGGTTGACAGATGGAAGTGGTATAGGTATGTAGATGTTGAGTGTATGTATGTAGAGTGTATGTATAAAGAGTGTATTAAGGTATGGGTAGTGAATGTGGATATGTATAAGTCCTTTAAAAGGTTTATGAAGATATAAGTTGACTAATGTATATGTATTTTATGTTGTGTAGATGTTTGAAGATTTGGAGAAGAGAGAAGGGGAAGGTGAAGTAGTGATGAAGCTGATAGTATAGTGTTACTAGGACTAAAGATATCTGAAGAAGTCAGGCCACTGTTGGGACACCACTTGTGGAACTACTCAAGGGACAGAATAGAGCTTGGAAGGGATATGTATAACTACACTAGTACTAATGTAGGTTATGACAAAGGTGCTGATATAAGAGCTGCCTTCCTGACTAATGCTATGGGGAATGAGTGTAACACTAAGAATAAAATAAAGGTGTGGCTAATTTCTATTTATTCTTAGATGGCTAGTACTGATGGGCTTTGCTACTACACCTATAAGGTGGGAGGAATGGAAGAGGGGTGTGAGTGGTAGAAATATATAGTATAAAATGGGGCAGGGTTGGTAGCTTATGGAGTCAAAGTGGGTCAAGCAAGAGAGAGGGGCAATCTTCTTATATTGAATCTAAACTGATATTTATATTGATATATTTATAGGTTGATGGTAACTCTACTAAGTATGTATACTAATTTATGGGATCTGTAATGTTGGTATATGTAGGGGGTAACTTAGTAAGTCTGGGGGTCCATCAGGGAACAAAAGGGAGGAACATGAGTCCTTATATATGTGGGAAAGAAGATGAGCCATCAGGCTGGAGAAAGGAAACAAACAAGGCTATGACATGTAGCTGGTGGGAAAGGAAAATATGACAGATGAGTAGAAAAGAAAGTGACACATATGAAATGGTTTTGACAGTGACAGATGAGTAGTGGAAAGGTAGAGTTTATGTATATATGTAATATGTTATGTAGTATATATTATATGTATTATGTATCTTGGTTGTGAAATATATCTAATTATGATATGTACTGTATTCTATACCTTGCTTTATACTGTAACTTGCTGTATTATTCTGAGTTTGCCTGTAACTCTGGAACCATGAGGAAATTGAGGGTAGTTGTAGTGAGTGACTAGGGTTAAAATGGGGTGTAGAATCTGATAATGTAATAATAATGATGAATATATATAAGGTTTGGGATTTATATGTGTATATATGTAAGTATTTGAGTTTTATAAGTAAATAATAGTTATTAAAATATGGTAATGAAGTGGAATGGATCACCACAACGAACAGAGCAGTCTAGACCCCAAATGCCTGGGGACAGGGAACAAGACTCGGAAGAGCGTTCTGATTCCGGGGAGTCTCACGCTCAGACGGAAGAGAATCAACTTCAAGACGAATCCGAAATCTCTTCACAAGATGAATCCCAAGAACTTCAACAATCTCTAGCTCCCGAAAGACCAACTCTCAGAGATAGATCCGCGATCAAACCGCCAGTACGATACGGTTTCCATCATTACTTCAAAACCAAAAACTTTGAGGTTGCGATCAGATGCGACGACACTAAACATTGGAGGAATGCCGTAGAAAAAGAAGTACAATCGATAGAAGATCATGAAGTATGGGAAAATCATTACGACGAGCCTCCTAACCCACTGAACACTATGTGGGTATTCAAAATAAAGACAACTGTCACGGCGACCCATTGAAATTCAAAGGTCGTCTCTGTGTACAAGGCTTCGATCAAATTGAAGGAGTAGACTGCAGTGAAACCTTTGCTCCGACCGGGAAAGTAGCTACTTTACGAATGCTGCTACTATATTCCTTACAAAAGAAACTTCCGGTAAGACAATTCAATGTCCAAGGGGCATTTCTACATGCGCCGTTATCTGAAGATGTATTCATCCAAACTCCCAAAGGAGTAAATCGAGACTCGCCATATCTCAAGCTCAAAAAATCATTATACGGATTAAAAAAATCACCAAAAAATTGGTATGAGACACTCACGGGTTGGCTAACAGAAGTGGGCTTCCACAAATCAGACAGCGATCCGTGCCTGTATTTTGGTGAAGACAACGTCTCAAGAATTTTCTTTCACATTGATGATCTGATCCTAGTCGGATTAGGAAACGGCTTTGAAGACAAATTCAAAAGACGGTTCTCGAACTCCACGTGCCACGATCCAAACACCATTCTTGGTATGAAGTATGAACAACGGGGAGACAAAATCCTCCTCTCTCAACCCAAGGACATCCTTCTTGGTCTGGAAGAACTTGGACTCATGGAGGCTAGGCCTTCTAAGACGCCTCTTACTCCTAATCGACAGCTGTCAGAAGCCTCTGATGAAGAATATGAGGCGTTCAAGAAGCTCAATATTAACTATCGATTGGCAATAGGTTTAATGAATCACATTGCTATGTACACTAGACCGGATATCAGTTTTGCGGTCTCGAGTCTAGCTTGATACTCAGTCAAGCCCGGGATCAATCATTGGCACGAAGTCAAGAAAGTTTGGCAATACCTCAAGCATACTCAAGACCTTCAACTTTGCTTAGAAGTCAAAGAACCGGAAAAGCTCCTAGAAATCTACAGCGACGCCACTTGGGCCGACGATCCGGACACTAGAATTTCTCAATCTGGATATCTGTGTTACTTGTATGGATCGTTGATCTCGTGGAATAGTTGTAGACAGCGTAGCATCACCTACTCCTCTACTGAAGCGGAGTTGAATCCTCTCATCGACTCCTTTCAAGAAGGTTGCTGGTTAAAACCTTTACTTTCTGATCTGTGGAATCTCGAGATACCAGCCGCTTCTCATTTCATTGACAATCCTCAATTACATAATCAACTTACCATCAACAACATTACCTTCAAGAAAAAGTATTCGAATACTCACTTCATCGACAACAAGGGACTAGACGACAAATTGAAAAAGTTTGGGTCTAATCCAAAAACTCGACACATCGACCTAAAAATGAAGGGACTTCGTCAAGAATTCAAGAGCGGATCCATCAAAGTGGTCCTGATCCGCACTCAGGAAATGTTAGCTGACACGTTGACCAAAGCCGCTCCAAAAGATCCGCTACACAACCTTGTCAATTCCTTCACGTCATCGACACAACCCTCTTAGTTGTACCTCATCGGCCACGGGGAGTGTTGAATAACTGTGACATCTCTCTGTGATTCCCACGTATCATCTAACCCTTTTTCTCTTCAACTCGTGCTTCGAACTCGTCATCGGACTTGTCCTCAAGATCAACCTCAAATCTTCATTAACTCCCTCATCAAATCACTACCTCAATCCCCTTTCACACCATCTTCACTCTCAACACTCTTATCTATCCTCACTTCTCTTCCCTTCTTTTTCTCTCTTTCTTTCTATTCTCTCTTCTTATAATTGTCTCTTCCCTTCAACTTTGTCTGGTGAGGTCCCTTCATCCTTGAGTCTCATTCCCAACTCATCATACTGATTATCCTATCTTCTTTAGAATACTCTGCTCTGCTCTCTTACATTGTTCTTCTCAGCCTGATTCTCTTATCATTCCTCATCTCTTGACTCATGTTGGTTATCTCTTTCTATCTTTATTTCTCTTTTCTCATTTTTCAGTGTTCTTTTTTTTATTAACTCTTATTTCTTTTTAGTCTGACTTCTATTCAGTAATCCAATCATCAATTCAATATTCTTTAAACTCTGGGTAAGGGATAACAGGTATAATTCCCAAAGAAGAATGGGGATTGTGACGTAAAAAAATAGAGAAAAGAATTAATAATTATATTAAATAAATTTAATACAATTAGAACCAGAGGGGCCTGATAAATCAGGGGTGTTTTAGATCCCTCTAAGGTATCTTGCACGTAAATTAAGATTATTTAGGTACCTGGAACACTGGGGCCTGTTGAAACAGAGGTGGTTTAAATCCCAGGAAAGGAAAAGGGGAATATATTCAAGAAAAGGGTTATTACTCACTAGTAATAATCCTAGAGGGAGCTTGATGATTTTCAGGGTTAAACAATACATTTTTTGGGTGCTTTGATGGGTGGATTGTAGAGCCGGGTGTTCACTGTGGTGTTTTTGGGGAAGACAAGGCTAAAGAATAACTACTAAGGAACTTACCAGACTGAAGATGTATATCTGAAGTAAATGGTGGATAAATATTTTAGTGGGTATTGGGAAACATGAGGAGCCTTCTTTTGGCGGTTGACGAGCTCCTTAAATTTCACTGGGATCCCTCTGGGGACCCTATGGGTGCCAAAGGCCAACTTGTGGGCGCTTTTTGGTCTATTTTGGCCCACTTGGTGACGCTTCAGGGGCTGAAGCCATGTATATCAGTCACCAGAGGCACTATGTAATGATAACATATTTATTTGAAAAATACACAAGCCTTGTTACATGTTTAGTATTTCATGTGATAATAATTGTGGCTTAATTCTATAGACAAGTGCCACAGAATAAGCCACAATTATTATAGCAAGGATCAATATGTGTAGTATATGGGTTTTCCATTATTTCCATATTTTATTATGCATTATAATTCTATCCAGTGCTTCTTATTACATATGTAACACATTTCATAAGTGTACTTGAGGGGCTTTCCTTGTTTACTTGAGTATATTGGGCGGGCTTGGGTGTCCTCTTGCTCCGCTGAGGTGCAGGCTTGAGCTCTGTACAGGCGCGGGGGGGCTTAGCAATCAAATATTTGGGCTTATCTTCAGCCAGGCGCAGGTAGTGGTGGTGCACAGCTCCGCTATGCAGTGTGCGGGCTTGGAGATACCACACACCATGTTGCACTATCTTCTACACTATACACAACACCTCAGTTTTGAGACAAAAACTGGGGGTTCTGTATGTACACAGAATCATGTAATGTCAGACTTGGGCATTGCTCACTTGGGTCATCTGTGAGTCTTTGGCCTTTCTTGTTTGTGACATTACAGCATGAAGGAGCTGAACTAAGGGGTACCTGTGAGTGAGGTCCCCTATGTTATGTGTTATGTAGATTCAGAATATGGAATAATATTCTAAGTTTAAATTAAGGTTCAAAAGTTATTCATGACTTTTGGTGCTGCTTATTCAGTTGTAATAAAGTAATTTATTTTTATGGTTCCAAGTGGTTACAGGTGTTACAAGTGTAAAATAAGGGATATTTGAATTACGATGAGTAATGTTGTTATTTAGTCTATATAATGACTATATTGATATATACTGACTATATTGATATATAATGACTATATTGATAGCACAATAATGTCTATTTCTAAAGTCATAATGTTTCTTTATTCTATTATATTATGGCAAGTTGGCTCTGCCATAGGAGCCAGCTGACAATTTTTCAGTGTTGCACGGGCCCTTTAAACTCTGAAAATTGTACCATTTGCGGGGGTGTTGATAGACGCACGCCAAACCCAACCCGCACGCCAATTTTTTTTGGCGTGCGGGGCCTACACGCCAATTTTTTTTGGGCGTGTAGGGTCTACACGCCAAAAAAAAGGGCGTGTGAGACCCGCACACCAAAAATGGCGTGTGGTTCCCACACGCCAGTTTTTTTTGGCGTGTGGGCCCCGCACGCCAAATAAAATTGGCGTGTAGGGCCCGCACGCCAATTGTTTGGCGTGCGCTCCCACACGTCAATTGTCTGGCGTGCGGGTCCCCCCTCGCTCACATAATCAAATGGGAGGGCCCATTCGATTACGTGAGCAATGTTTGGCGTGCGGGTCCCCCCTTGCTCACATAATCGAATGGGAGGGCCCATTCAATTACGTGAGGGAGCCCCCTCCCGGCTGACGAGGTTATACAACCTCATCAACCGGGAGGACTTCCTCCCGGCACAAGGCTGTATAACCTCGTCAGCCAGGAGGAAGTCCTCCTGGCCAACAAGGTTGTATAACCTTGTCGGCCGGGAGGAAGTCCTCCCGGCCGGCGAGGCTATATAACCTCGTTGGCCAGGAGGAAGTCCTCCTGGCTGACAAGGTTGTATAACCTCGTCAGCCAGGAGGACTTCCTCCCGGCTGACGAGGTTATACAACCTCGTCAGCCAGGAGGAAGTCCTCCTGGCCAACGAGAAGTCCTCCTGGCCAACAAGGTTGTATAGCCTCGTTGGCCGGGAGGACTTCCTCCCGGCTGACGAGGTTATACAACCTCGTCAGCCAGGAGGAAGTCCTCCTGGCCGACAAGGTTGTATAGCCTTGCCGGCCGGGAGGACTTCCTCCTGGCTGATGAGGTTGTATAACCTCGTCGGCCAGGAGGAAGTCCTCCCGGCCAACAAGGTTATACAACCTTGTCAGCCAGGAGGACTTCCTCCTGGCTGACGAGGTTGTATAAACTTGTCAGCCGGGAGGAAGTCCTCCCGGCTGACGAGGTTATACAGCCTCGTGCCGGGAGGAAGTCCTCCCGGCTGACGAGGTTGTATAACCTTGTCAGCCTGGAGGGGGCTCGCTCACGTAATCGAATGGGCCCTCCCATTTGATTCTGTGAGCAAGGGGGGACCCGCACGCCAAACAATTGGCGTGTGGGACCCGCACACCAAAAAAAATTGGCGTGTGGGGCCTACACGCCAAAAAAAAAGGGTGTGTGAGACCCGCACGCCATTTTTGGCGTGTGGGTCTCACACGCCCTTTTTTTGGCGTGTAGACCCTACACGCCAAAACAAAAAAAAATGGCGTGTAGGCCCCGCACGCCAAAAAAAATTGGCGTGCCGGTTGGCGTTGGTGTGCGCCGTTGGCATGCGTTTATCAACGCCCCATTTGCGGATGCATTCACCCAGACAAGAAGCATATTGACGTTGAACGCAAGGTGGAGTTGTGTAAGAGGTGGATCACTGAAGGAGGTCCAGAGGTGGCTCAAGGATTAGCCAAGGCGGCTGAGGAAGAGAAGCAACCCAAAAATATATGATTAGCCTCTGCCCTGTGGTGTCTTCCTCTGGCCAAGATCAAGTGCCCTAGATCATATTCTACCCCTTAGTCCGAGTGAGTTGTGTTGGCGACAAGTCATAGAGGAAATGGTTGTTGACAATCCCAGTAAGTTAGGAAGCTTTGTTCCTTTTTCCTTGTCTAGACCCATCACCCAGGCCTCTTTGGTCTCAAACCAAGGGTCCCAATATAAAGTGTCAGCCCTATTTGATTCAGGGACTTCAGGAGGTTTTATTGACCATAGTTTTGCTCTTAGGAATCAATTCACTCTTAGCACTCTTCAACAACAACTTCAATGTCAAGGCTTTGACGGGTCTGTGGGGTCTTTGGGCAAAATCACTCAGGCCTAGCACAGTAGCATTGCCATTTCATCACCCTCCTTTACTTATTCATCAAATGTTGTTCTCTATGTCACCCAACTGGCTTCTGCTGATATTATTTTAGGCTTCCCTTGGTTATCTTCAAATAAAATTCTATTGTTAGGCTCTACCTCAGGTTTATGCTTCCCTACTCAGTCGCGCTCAGTAGTTATCAATGATGTTGATCCTATTCCTAGTATGTTAAAGCAATATAATAGTGGCTTTTTCAAAGAAGCGCTTTCCTGCTTACCTCCACATTGCCTCGGATATGATTGCAAGATTAACCTGAAACCAGGTTCAAAACCTCCTTGTTCAGGGCTTTACAACCTTAGTGCCAACAATACATTCCAACTCAAAGAATATATTGATGACAATCTTAAGAAAGGGTTTATATGAGTATCTTCCTCTCCCGCAGGGGCTCCCATTTTTTTTGTTAAAAATCCGTGTGTCAATTACTGTTTATTGAATTGCATGACTATTAGGGACTAGTATCTGTTGCCTCTGGTCTCGCGTCTATTGAAAACTTTATTGGGGTGTAAGGTCCTCTCTAAGGTGGATCTTAAATCTGTGTTTAATCTAATAAGCATAGCACCGGGGCACAAATGGAAAATAGCATTTCAAACTCCTTGGGGTCTTCACAAATATTTTGTGATGCCCTTTGGATTGGCTAATGCTCCAGCCATATTTCAGCGCTTCATTCAGTATGTCTTACGTAAGTATCTAGAAGTTTTTTGGTTTGTTTATATTGATGATATCTTGATATTTTCTAAGACTTGAGAACAGCATTTAATAGATATTCATAACGTGTTAAAGAAATTGGACAAGAATTTTTAAGTTTTTGCTCTCTAAATGTCAGTTTTTTTGCACAACTGTAAAATTTTTACCGTTTGAAATATCCTCTGAAGGAATTTGGATGAAACCCTCAAAGCTTACCACAATTCCTGATTGGCCATACCCAAACTCTCTTAAGGAATTACGCTGATTTTTGGGGTTTTCAAATGTCTATTGGAAATTTATTCCACAATTTTCAGATCTTGTGGCCCCTAACATCCTTGACAAAGGAAGGTCAGTGTACGCCAGATAATTTAAGTAAAAATTCCCCAAAGTTTTCATTCTTAGCTTTACAAAAGTGTTTTGGGAAGGCTCCTCTTCTAAGACACTTTGATTTTAAGCTATCCAGGACCCTTTGCGTTGATAGCTCAGGGTATGCTATAGCTGCGGTTCTTAGTCAACCAGACTCTAGGGTTTTCTTTCATCCCGGAAGTTTTTTTTCTAGGAAACTCTTGGAACGTGAACGGGATCGACCAACTTACAATTTGGAGATGTTTTCCATCTATTTGGCCTTCAAACATTGGCGGGTGTGGCTTATGGGAACTCAGGAGCCGGTAAAGGTATACTCAGACCATGCTAACCTCTGTTATTTTGGGACAGCCAAAGATTTATCCCCAAAGCGGGCTCATTGGATAGGTTTTTTAGAGTTGTTGAACTTCTTGATTTATCATCACTGCCATCATAATTGCCTAGATTGAGTTCATCCCAGTTAAACTAGGATGCAAACAACCAATTCAAAGTACGTTGAACTCAACCAATGAAATATAAAACCAAGGGGTCCCTTGGGTTTATATTTCATCAGTTGATTTCAACCAAGTTTAAATTGGTTGAGCGCATCCCAGTTTAACTGGGATGACTTCATCCTAGGAAATTATGCTGGCAGTGCATATCCCAGGGAATTCAACCCCGGTAGATGGGCCGAGCCGACGTCAATATTATATTTTAGGACAACAGGAAATCAATCAATCTAAACCAATTTAATCACAATTTCACGGCCCCTCTCTGGAAAATATTCCTATGGATAATGATGTGGAGGCTTTGCATGGTGATCCAGATGAAGGTTAATCATCCAGTGACCAAGGATTAGAGTCCGCAGGATTGGATTGCTTTGATTTATTCTTTCAAGAACCTACTCCGGATCTTGCTGAGTATCTTAAGCAAAGTTACAAATTGCTTAGTGCAGAGGAGAAGGAGTCTTTAGATTATAGGAATGGTCTTTATTGGCATAATGATCAAGTATTTGTCCTGGAACACATGAGGATAAAAGTAATGCAGATACACCACGACTCTCCTACTTCAGTACATCCTGGAATTGCCAGAACTCTTTCTCTACTTTTGAAATCTTTTTCTTGGCCAGGCATTTGGAACAATGTGATAGAGTTTGTTAAGTCTTGCAATTAGTGCCAACGGGTAAAGGCCAAACGGAGGGTTCCAGAGGGATTTCTGAATTCATTAACCATAACTCAATGCCTGTGGAGTGTTATAGGTATGGATTTTATTACTACAATCCCTTTGTTGGGAGGTTTTGACTCAATAATGGTTGTTGTTGATTTATTCAGTAAAATGACACATTTCATCCCTTGTAAGGAATCATTCAAAGCTCTGGAAGTGGCAGATTTATTTTGCATGAATATAGTACGGTTACATGGGCTTCCTGAAAAAATTGTTTTGCATCAAGGGTCAGTGTTTGTGAGTGCCTTGTGGAAAGCGCTGATGACCTCTTTGAGAATAAAGAAAGGGTAATCAACAGCCTATCATCCGCAGAAAGATGGACAGACGGAAAGGATGAATCAGGTTCTTGAGGATTATCTAAGACATTTTTGCTTTTATCATCAAGAAAACCAATTGCTTGATTTGGCCGAGTTCTCTGTCAACAATTTGGATAATTCTTCTCTTGGGGATCTCCTTTTTTCTTCACTTATGGATTTCATCCAAGGTTCAGTATTCTTACTCAGGTATCAGGGGTCAAACCTTTGGATGAATTTATCCAATCTTTGCAGTCAATTCAAGAACGGGCAGTGGAATGCATCATTCAGGCGCAACAAAGACAAGCAAAGTATTATGATGCTAAACATCAAGAGGCTACCATTTATGCGCCGGGTGATCAGGTTTTTCTCTTACAAAGGTTTATTGAATCTCGTAGGATTAGTTCAAAGTTAGATTATAGATACATTGGTCCATTTAGGGCAGTAGAAATGGTAGGTAAGAATGTGGTCCAGTTGGACATTTCAAAATATTACCCACATGAATTACACCCTGTTTTTAATGTCTTGCTGTTGGCTCAATATATTCCGTCAAAAGAAATAATGGATCGCGGAACACTAAGTGGTATTAAGGAAAGGTATTACAATGAAGGTTGGGTAGTAGGTTGGTCCAAGCTTAGCCAGATATTGGATATATGGAAGGTTAATAAGGGTAAGTTTGAGTTTTTATTGTGTTGGAAAAATTCTTCTCCAGGAGAAGATACTTGGGTGGCCCAAGAGCATATTGCTAGTAAAATACAACAGTTCTTGGAACCTTTGTGGCGGGTCATGGATCAGGAGAAACGCAAGGGTAATAGGTAAGTCATGTTTTCTAACAAATAAGTTAAAATCTAGTTATGTAAGCAAGGAGTCACCTTGTGTGTTGATCTTGTGGTCAAAAGGAAAATGTTTCGGGCCTGGATGGTCTAGCGGTAACCATCACCCACGGAAGCTCGGTGTCGCCCCTGTGCGATAAATTATCTCACTCCTGAGAGAGTGACGAGTCCGGTGTTCGAATCCCGGCAAGCCCAACCCCTGGCCGCTACCCCTTACAACCCAGGACAACTACACCTCCCCCTTCAATTGCAAACCCTTTATTAGTTGTCCCCTTCACACAAAAACCCTCTCTTTCAATTTCAATACCTGTTACCCATTTATAAACCAACCTGAGAAGGTTAAAAACATCACACCCCCACCACTACACAGTAGATCAAATTGTCTAGATTACCGCGTACTCACAGAAACTTAGGTCCTCATAACACCAAGTGCTCAAACAATTGTTACAAGCTTAAAAACAAAAACTTGTAGTTCGAAACAAATGATATTCATAGTGTGCAATGCCAGTGGCCAAATTACACTTTAAAAAAAAAAAAAAAAAAAAAAAAAAAAAAAAAAAAAAAAAAAAAGCAAGGAGTAAGTTTATATTTTCTAGAAGGATCAGAATGTCGTCATGAGAAAATAATCAAGGTCGACACTCTTAGAAGAGAGAAAACTTGAAGATTCATTTCTAGAATTTTCCTTAGACATTTGTTCATTATTTAAGAGAGTTCCCTTTTTCTCTTGAGGCAAAATATTTGTATTATTGTCTTTACAAATGTTGCCTCGAAATAAAGATATATTTAAAACCCTCAGTCCGTTACAACATAAGTTAACCCGACTCCCCTTATTAATCCTTATACTCGGAGCCCGGATAACTTAGCGAGTCTGGAGACCAATTAGCCTGTCTACCGGTCTGTTAGCTTGTCTACACCTCCTTACCGGATCCATATAGATCCTAGGGCTTACACATTATGTTGATTTCGGCGAGGCATGCTTGAGTGTAAGCCAAAGAAATTTACTAAAACAGGACGGAAGTAAAGAAAATGGCAAATAATTAATTTGTGCTGCTGCGAGTTGCGGCAGCACCAATGCACACCTCTGTGTTATTATGTAATGAAACATGAAAATTGCTGTCCAAGCTTTTCCAAAAAAACAATGTGTAATCATAGCATGTAAAGCGGGCGAGATGGCCTGCAGTGTAGCGAGCTGAAACAAGATGGCAAAACAGACTATAGTAAAGCCTCGGTGCACTTTTCCCACAGGCTATACTATAGTCTGTTGAGTATTGATAGGGGTGCAAAATCTCAAAAACTTGTCACGCCACAAAACTACATTGTTATCGAAGTATTTACATAAATAGTTAAGTTCGAGGTAAGTATATGATGGAATTAGTAAACTACGCACTCCTTTGCATTGGATGCGCCAAACACGCCACAGAATGTAACCATCCGATGTATACATAATTATGGGTATCTGAGACATGACGTTGAGCGGGGGATTGAAACAGCTTCAGGAATCAGCTGTTGAAAGACCAATCACATTAAGTGGAGCCCGCTAGGGAGTGGCACCTTAAAACAAACTCTGTTGTTCTGCAAGGATTTATCTGCCCGCCGAGTCACAAAAAGACTAAAAAATCTGCTTTCATCGTTTGAGATTATAAAAACTTGCTTATATCCTTCATGCAGTATCATCTTCTCATGGGTGCAATTTTCCACTCAACTTTACAATCGGTTTTGTCTCTACTGGGCTTGTGGTCAGGAGAAAGTACCAACGAAGCAATAGGCTTACCCAAAAATATTTTGACTGAATCGGAAGGAAACTTGGAAGGGGGAAGTACACTAGACTCATTCAATATTCCAAAGGGGCAAGGTGCATCTGACATTAACCCACTGATACTGGAAGACTTTGGTATTGATTCACAAATTAAATGTCTTGAATCTGAACCAAATATGAAAATTCCAATTGAACATGATGTTTCAACTCTTTTCAATCAAAGGAATAATTGGAATGAAAAAATAAAAGCACAGAACACATCTACAAGTGTTTCCAGTGATTCCTGGAAGCTAAATTCTGTGCCTGATGGGATAATTGATGAGAATTTATTGGATGGCTATCTGAGTAGATTTTCTATATACATGAACATCACAAGGAAACAATTCCTAAAAATCCGTAAGGAGTTGAAAAAATATAAGATGAACGATGCCCTTGCTTTTAAATATCCTATACCAAACTCCCAAGATTACTTCATTCTAGTTGAAAGTGAAAAAGGGGGGGGTTTTAAAACTCCAAATAATATGATTCATAACTTCAAAAATATCATCAAGTGGCTTGTTCTCATCAATACAGCTGTAGAAAGAGGCTTCAAGCCATCTGAATCATACAAAAATTCTGTGTTGTCAAATGAAGAAATGCTGGATTGGTTTTTCAATCAGACATTTGAACCAAAAGATAGTTACCCAGTTTTTGGAATATTACAAAAAGAAAAACAATTGAATCCAGGGAAAACATTTGGATTGACTCAAAAGATATTACTACACCAGATCTCAAGAAGCAAACATTCACAATTCTCTCTTGAGACATCTATCTTCATCATTATTAAACGGTTCAAGGATTTTAAATCAGATTATTTTGAATACATTGCAAATTACCAGGAGGGATTCAGCCCAGAATTCAACCTAATTTCAATTTTATACAAAGCCATTGATTCAGGAATTAAAATTGAAAAGAAAAATGAAACAGTTGTAACATATAAATATGGCCTGAGAACAATGAAAATTCCAGATCTAAGCACACTTCCAATCACCATGAAGCCTAAAAGGATTCATACAGGAAAGGTGGCTGAATCATTAGAGTCATTCCAGGAGCTGATGAAAATTTCACATGATGAATTTGAATTTACAAGCCCTAAGAAAGTTCAAGGTCTTTCAGTCAAGATGTACAAATTCAAAATGAACTCTGAGGATGAGATTCCTAAATATAGAACCAGGATTTTAAATTCAAACAAAGTTTCACTTCCTCAGTTAAAATTAAAGATTGATATGCTTGATGTACACTTGAAAGTATGCCACTTGGATCTCATTTCACAACCAGAATATCAATCCTTTCAACCAGAATATCAATCCTTTGGTTTAGATGAAGACAAATTGGAATCTTTCTTTGAGTGGTTCAAAGAAATATTACTTGGAAAAGAAGGAGATAGCTTTCCAATAATTGGAGATGTAGAAACCAAAAAAGAAAAATTTGAATATAATGACTTTGGCGAAGTTCAAGCCTACTTGATAGAGCATTACTTAGCTGATCCAGAAGGATACTTGAATGTAATTTGGATCTCTATTTCTCTAATTGAATATTGGTACAAACAATTTCATCCTGACAGTTTTTTCAGTACAGATGAGGAATACTGGAATATCATGATTAAATCCTTGAGAGAAAAATTTTCTGTTGAAGGTCAGTATTCCATGAGAAAATTTGACCACAAAGGAAAATATACCCCAAACTATCGGAAGAGGAAGTATTAGTCTTATAACCACAAATTGATTCTGCAAGTTAATTCTTCTCAACAAGCTTGATTTTCAAATTTTGCAACAATTTCTTCCATGTTCCTATTTTTATATATTTGAAGCAATGAAGAAATATCACAAAATTGGTGTGGCTTTCCAGAAACTTTTCATAAAGAAAGCTTCTGGCAAAAAATTTACCTCATTCCCAAGATAAACATATATATACTATTAAATGAATATGTTTAAAAATTCTAGGCCAGAAATAGAGTGGCCTCCGGTTGTACCTGTGGTTTCTCAGCTCTTCCCCTGCACTGTTAATTCTAAGCCCCAATTAAAGTTCAGACCAACTGGGCGGATGAAATCTCAGGAACCACTGAAGGTTTTTCATTCAACTTGGAACTTGTCCACTAAACTCTGATCTCAATAATCTCTCAACAAAACTCAAGACAGCAACTAAGAAAATCTCTTTGCAAATTTTCCACTTCATCCAGGATGTGCTGTCACCTGATTTTCAGCATTTACAAGAACTTGGTGTAAAGTAAACTTTGAAATCATTAAACCTTCAAATGAAAAACTCAAAACTTACTATTGAATTTACTTCCTTGAATCATCAAAAGTCCAAACTACTCAAACTCATTTTTTCCCATCTTGTCTCCTGAATCAACTTGGCTTCTCCTATCTTCAGTCAGTTGACCCCTGGCCTCTTCATTTTATATATTTTTCTTGGGCATTAATAAAAAAAACCCAGTTTTTCCATGTTTACACCCGGTTTTACACAGCAGTGATTTCAAAAAAATGCACTCTACTCCACTGAGGTGGGCGTGTACAGTAAGGAATTAAAAGACTTACACTTTAAAAAGTGTAATTACAATAAATATAACCAATATTACTTTGGTGTTTTGTTTAAAACACTAAGTATAAAATAAACAGCTTACTACCCTGCTGCCAGCTTCTGTTATGGGAATAAATATCCTCAGAAGGGCTAACCAGAATTTAACACGGTTCTTCCAATTAAATTAAGGGTTTTAAATTTAATTGGGGGGGTTTTGAAGAACTCTAACTATAAAAGATAGTTAAAAGTAAAAAAACGCCAGTCCTCCTAGCTTAAAAGAGAAGGTGAGCGCTTTGGTAGCTTATAATAAGTTATCAATGTATAGTTAAAATTGATGGGGGAGGATGTCTTCATTTTGGTGAGGAAACCTCCTCCTTAAATAATAAATATATGTGAATTAATCCCTCTGCAATTCATTTTGCATTGGGGATTGAGTGAAAATTGGCAGGTTTTTCTGATCAACCTTTTTGTGGTCAGAAGTGAAACTTTCATTGTTAATTAAAATGATTCCATAGTTATTTCACATTAATTAAAATAGTTTGATATTAATTTACCTTAATTAAACTAAATACATATTAATTACATGTACATAGAAGTTCCTTTGGGGTTTATACTTGATAATTGCTTGCCCTGGAGAGCCAATCAGGTGGGAATTAATTTAAAAGTCTTTATTGCATATTTAATATGTTTACATAAAGATTTACCCTAATTTATGTGTAATTTTATACTATAAATTACTATGTGTTTATCTTGGATTTTCCAGGATTTTCAAGAAGAAAAACTATGCCAATAAATGGTTCTTTATCCATTTATTGCATGTTTGAAAATTAATTTTTCAAGGATTATCTTTAATAAAATTATAACTTATTTTTGACAAAAAGTAGAAATAGTTTAAGTAAATTTTCATTGACTATGGTCATGATTGTGGCTTGAACTCAGGTCCTACTGTTTGCATCAAATACTTTTAAGCCAGTTCTCAGCTGTTAGGCTACTATACAATCTAATAAAATTCTCCAGTCTAATTTCCTTTTTGTTAAGAATGTCAATGTAAAGAAAAGATAGTACAAATAAAGAATAATTATAATTATTCAAGCTTGCAGTTTCAAGTATTAAATTTTAAATACTTACATGTAATATCTTGGTGGCTGACAAGCAACTTCCAAATTGCTGCGCAGTACACCCGGTTTTGCATGTTTACACCCAGTTTTATTATTATTTTGTTTGCGGGTGGATTTTAATTGTATTTCAAGATTATAAATTTATTTATTACACTTTCAGGGGTGTAGAACTTTATGGTAATTTTTATTTTGCAAAAAATCCATGCCTTATAATTATTTTTTCCAATCCACCCGGTTCTTTCAAACAAAATCCCCACAGCTTAATTTTCAGGGTTTTTCAGCATTTTGAAATTTTTTACAACACTTTAAGGAGGGTAGAATTTAATGTGACTAACACTTTTTTTTCAAATAATTGGTTGGATTTTTATGATTTTTGGACACAATTGTTTTCCAAACACCTTCACATCTGTTATTCAAGATATTCAGGCAGTTTTTAAATGGTTTCCTACACTTTAGAGGATGAAGAATTCATGGGGAAAAAATACTGATTATAAAATTAACTCGTTATCAGATTTCTTGACAAAGAAATGGAAATATAATGATACACAGAGGTATGGTACATTGTATGAAGCTTTGGAGTGTTACATGTAAGATAATTATTACACATTACATATGGTTTCAGGACTTGAGGAGTGAACTTGTATCAAGTCCTTTTTCTTATGGAAAGTATCTCTTAGTGTGGGTTTACACGTGGAAGGAGTAGGTTTTGCATTTACAAGTGATTGGTGTACCCTATAGGTTAATTTAGGCATAGATTCACCATTTTTAATGATTTTCTAGTTGTTATCAGTAGTGTTTGTAACAACTTCTCTTTCTTATAATTATCATTTGTGTGTGCATTCTTAGTCTGTACCAATGTCTCTTTTTTGTTTATTATATTTATTAATTATTCTTAAATTATTAACTTGCAATTATGTCTGGGGGTTGATAAACCCACACTGATGGGCGCACGCCCATGCCCAACGCACGCCAATGAAAAAAGGTGTGCTGCCCGCACACCTTTTTCTTATTGGTGTGCGGGCTGCACGCCCATCCCTGGGCGTCAGCACGCCTGTAGATGGGCGTGCAGGCTGCACGCTCATCTACAAGCGTGTGTGTCAGCTTGCTACTAGTTCAGAGACAACCTGACTAGAACAATAACAATAATAATTAATTAATTAATAAAAATACATATGAAAGAGACATTATTACACAATTAATAATGTAAGATAAATTATAATAAACATAAGAAAAACATAACATTTTAGAATATAAACATTATTACATAGCAATAATGTAATAAACAAATTTAATAAATAATTTAATAATAAAATAAGTAATAACTCATTAACCTATGAGATAAATGAGAATATTATTAAATATTCTGATAGAGCACGTAAAATAACCTAGATTACCTCAGCCAAAGTATCCTAGAAAACTTACTCCTTCTAATAATAAAATTTACTTAAAGAATACTCCTACTAAGCGCTAAAAATACTCACTAGGTATAAACATATGTAATATGAGAGTATTCTAATAAGTAGAAGTCCTTGAAATAACGGAAAATAACTTAAATAAACTATGTAATTATGCTTTAAACATATAAATAAAATATGAAATAACATTTGACACTGTTTTATAGTCTTTTTAATATTATTTAATTCTACAAATACATACTGTATTAGTTAACTAATATCATAATACATGAAAGACACGAAACAGGGGAGAAGGAAAACATTATAATACTTCAAACAAGTCTAAAAGAACTTGCACAATTAAAATAAATAAAATAAATAATAAGCTCTTTTAATCACGGGAAAAGAATAAATGGTGACACTTTCCCAGGATGTTTGCTTGTCAAATAATTGAATGGAGAGCAGGAAAAGCGCCCATCATGCAAGTATGACAATAATTCTCATGGTACAGAACTTTATATATGAAATAACCAAATTAAACAGAAATAAGCATTTGTGCCACAATTTGATTATTTGTTTCAAATATTTATTGATCAATTGATCAATACATGTTGTATATCAAACTAAAAGCTCTTGAAGAGCCCTCAGATGATTTCATTAGATGATTTACAGGCTGTGTTTATCATTGACAGCCTGTACATGTAATATATTTGATAAATTACATCATTTATTTCTACTAAGGATAACTCCTTCCTTGTAGTGTTCCCATAGCCAAAATAACACTTGATGTTTCGCCATCAGGGCTCCAGAAAAGCATTCAAGAGGCCCTTTCTTCCCCCTGTATTTTGATTCCCCAGCTTTATCATATTTACCACCAGCATTCCACCAGTCCAGCATACTAGTGTCCTGCCCAGTAAATCAGTCCTCAAGACTCAAAGCCTCTTTCTCTCAACTCCAACTCTGTCCAGCTTTCCACCACACCTTTCCAACCGCTTCAAGCTGTCCAGTTGTCCTCTGAAAAGTCCCCACTCCTCCCCTTAAAGCCTACAGTAAGTCTTTTTCTTTCAGGAGTTGTGGCCCTTTTCAGCCACTATTACCACTGGGATCTAAACCAACCCTGCTTGCAGGCCCCAGTTTATTAAGGTCCTTAAATAACCTTTGGAGGGAACTAAAACACCCCTGCTTGCAGGCCCCTCCTCAAAACCTTTAATATCTTTTATATTAATAAAAAAGATATTAAAAATCACCCAAAAACTCTTATTCTATATTGTTTTTTGCCTTGCACCTTGTGTAGCTAGAAGGATACCAGTCCTTGGCATCACAGAGCGTGACAGTGCAACACTGCAGGCATGCGGTCGCACGCCTCATTCAGAAAAGGGCGTGCAAACCGCATGCCCTTTCTATGTGTATAGGCCGGGGCGTGCCCCTACCTATATACATAGAAAGGGTGTGCGGTTCGCACACCCTTTCTATGTATATAGGCAGGGGCACGCCCCTGCCTATACACATAGATCAGGGCACCACCAACCTATGTAGATAGGCAGGGGCGTGCCCCCACCTATATACATAGAATCAGGGTGCGGCTTGCACGCCAATTCTATACATATAGGTGGGAGCACGCCCCTGCCTATGTACATTGCTGATTTCATGCGTACACAGGAATGTACGCATGACATCAGCATACTTGGCCCACCCCCCCTCCCCCCCAACCGGATTCCAACCGCAACCACCACCTCACCCAACAATCGATTGCATCCCCCCCCTCACAGCAACGTTCCCCCCTCCTCCCAACCCCCCATCTGAGCCAAGCCAAGCCACCTGACCCAATCCGAGCAAGCCAAGCCACCCAACCCAACACGGAACAACCAGACCCACCCAAAGGTGGGTGTTTTTTTTTATCCTACCTGAGCCCCCCTGAGCCCCCGTGCCTCCTGAGCCCCCCGTGACCCCTGTGCCCCCGTAAGATAAAATATTTAATTAAAAAAATTAAATAAAAAAATTAAAAAAATTAAAATTAAAATTAAAATTAAAATTAAATTAAAAAGGGCATTAATAAAAAAACCCGGTTTTACGCAGCGGCGACGTCCAAATTGCTGCGCAGTACACCCGGTTTCCCGCATTTACACCCGGTTTTTTTATTTAATTGTTTGCGGGCGGATTTACATTATTTTTCAAAATTATAAATTTATTTATTATACTTACAGGGGTGTAGAATTTTATGGTAATTTTTATTTTGCAAAAAAACTATGTCTTCTATTTTTTTGGCCAATCCACCCGGTTTTTGTTTTGATTTAATTTTTTGCAGGCGGATTTTCATTATTTTTCAAAGTTTTAAATTTATTTATCATACTTGCAGGGGTTTAGAATTTTATGGTAATTTTTCATTTTGCAAAAAAAACTATGTCTTCTATTTTTTTTGGCCAATCCACCTGGTTTTTTCATAAAAAATCCTCACAGCTTAATTTCCAGGATTTCTCAAGATTTTAAACTTTTTTAAAGCACTTTAAGGGGTGTAGAATCTAATGTGACTAACAGTTTTCTTTTTAAATCACTGGTTGGATTTTTATGATTTTTTGGACTCAATTTATTTCCAAACACCTTCACGTCTGTCTTTCAAGATATTCAGGGAGTTTTTAAATGGATTCATACACTTTAGAGGGTGAAGAATTCATTGGAAACAAATACTGATTATAAAATTAACTTCTTATCAGATTTCATGACAAAGAAATGGAAATACAATGATACACAGAGGTATGGTACATTGCATAATGCTTTGAGTGTTACATGTTGTTTATTACATTTATTATTTATTCATAAATTATTAACTTTATTACATTTATTATGTATTCATAAATTATTAACTTGCTGAGTGTTACATGTTGTTTATTACATTTATTATTTATTCATAAATTATTAACTTTATTACATTTATTATTTATTCATAAATTATCAGGGGGTATCAAATATGACCAAATCCACAATTGAAACCAGTGGATTAAGTTTTTAAATAAAATTTCACTTTTGAGAATTTTGACTCATTTTGTATTAATATCCATTGTTTTAAAAATGGTGGATTTTCAAAACCAGTTGATTAGATAATGGTGGATTTGGTCATATTTGATACCCCCTATTAGGGGGTATCAAATATGACGAAATCCACCATTAAAACCCGTTGATTAGAAATTGCCAAATCCACAATTTCTAATCAACGGGTTTTCAAAAAGGGGTAGCTAAAAACCAAACGGATTTTGAAAATGAAAAACCCTGGTTTTCCATCCAAATCCTTCATTTCCAAAATAACCCAATTAAATCACATCTCTCATCAGCTCACGCTGCACCGTTCAATCCATTTCCTCTTGTCAAACCAAGCAAACATCACACCTCACCTCAACCAATCATGCGACAAGCACCCTCTCAACACAAGCAACTATTTCAAGCGGCCAACTCTGCTGCAACAGTATTGATTTTCGACTCAGATAACGAAGACTCAGGTCTTGAAGATTTCTACCGTTATTGTCGATCAAAACTCCAGAAACAATACCTCAATGCCAGAGGCACCACTACACGATTCCATCCTCGATATGACCTTTCAATCATTCAAGAACTTCCTCAATCATGCTTCCTCCAGCTTTTTCAAATGTCGTTCCCATGTTTCCTCAATCTTCTTCAACTGATTGAGTCAAATCCAATCTTTCACAACTCCTCTCAGAATCCTCAACGAGACCCATCAGTCCAACTTGCTATTGCTATGTGCCGTCTTGGATCAAACGGAAACGGTGCTGCGGTTTTCAGACTCAAGAATCTCTTCCAAGTTGGCTATGGAACAATCAACCTTTACACATGTCGGGTGATCAAGATTCTTTATCAAATGCGCTCGCACTTGGTATCATGGCCGACTCAAGAAGAACGTATGGAATCATCTCAGGTCATGCAAGATGAAGGCTTCCCTGGATGTGTTGGCTTTGTTGATGGAACAACCATTCCACTGAGTCAAAAGCCTCCGGTGGACGGTAACCACTACTGGGATCGAAAAAAACGGTTGGATCGTTTGCATTGGTTCCACTATTTTACCAATTCTGAGCTGATGTGTTGTTTGCTTTCAAAACAGTTACTCTATTTCGGTCACTCTTGTTTGTGACATAAACAAAAAGTTCATATCGTACCTTGCAGGCTACCCAGGATCCTGTCACGATTGTTATGTCTTCTCTAATATGAAGCTTGCTCAAAATCCAGAACGATTCTTTGACCAACACCAATTCCTCCTGGCCGACTCTGCTTATTCAAGTGATCAACATACTGTTCCAGCCTACAAAGGTTCTGATTTGCTTATACCTGAGAATGTGGATTTCAATTACCATCTAGCCCAATCAAGAGTACGAATTGAACATGCCATTGGTATTCTAAAGGGACGATTTGCCAGTTTGCGAGAAATTCGATCACAAATCAGGAACCCTCGTGAGATGAAGGCAACGGTCAAGTGGATCATCACCTGCATTGTTCTGCATAATCTTCTAGCCGACCTCAAGGATCAGTGGCATGAACTTTACAATGAGGAGGAACCAGAAGCAGCCCTGCCCTTGTTGGAAAATGTTGAATCTAGTAACGATGGATTACGTGGACTGTTACGCCCCATAACGCTTGCACTCTTCAACTAAGGTGAATAATTCAACATTCACTTGCACAACAATACACTTTCAGCTTTCTGACTCTTGCTTTTGATTTTGTTTCCTTGCAGTGCCAATTTTTCTTGATTGCTCTGCTTCATTACAGATATTTGTTCTCTTCTCATCTTGAATGCCAATAAAATCAATAAAGTTTTTACACTTATATGTTGGATCAAAATATGTTTTCTTGCCTAAGTAAGCACATCTCTACAGGACAAAACCACCCACCGGTACAAAAAAAATGCTTCTTCCACTAGCTCAATTTGTTTCAATGTTGCAATTGTGCACGATACACTGTCATGGTAACATTTCCTCTGATTTTTCAATTCATCTTTTTACATTTCACGCTGTTTATTCATTAAACAATCATCAGGAAAAACTTGGCTTGCTCATGTGCTTTGTGGCTGAAAAAGGTAAGCCAATTAACCCATCATCCCTCCTCTTTGGTGCTCAGATAATTTGCTGACATACATGCTGTGTATCAATCCCTTCCACAAAGGTGAGCGTGATCACTATTTTTTTCACTATTTTTTTTATTATCTTGACTGTCTTTGGCTGATGCCATGCTGACTTTTTGATTTTTCCCTCCTTGAAAGAATATCTTTGGCAGGACGGTTGCCAACGTTCTTGGAAACGACAGATGCTCAGGAACAATTAAACGACGGCCCAATTCAATTGGATCAGGCCAAGCCACTTCGTTGTAGTTTCATTTGGGCCAAGCCACAGGAGATGGCTGAAACAGCCCAGACGGTTTGGCAGGCCGATTTGGACCTGCCAAAGGTTGTCTGCAACTCTTCCATTATCCAATCATTGAATCATCCTGCTAATTTTATATCGTTTGCTCTCCTCTCCTCAGATTCTAACTAGGCTGCTTCTGAACATATCATCGACGAGGACTGCTGCTCAGGATAACTACGAAGGCGAGCGACGCTGCTGCTGAGGATCACATCGCCGAGCGACACACGCTGCTGAGCTACCAAAAACTGGACTGCTGCTGCCCTTCACACCGCCGAGGGACGCTGCTGAGGATAACAACCAAGGAGAAAGACCAGCTGCTGAGCTTGACATCGCCGAGCGACGCTGCTGAGTAGGTCTACCAACTACTTTCACATCGCCGAGCCTCACTATTGAGGATAACAACGACGAGCTGATCTTTACATTGTTGAGCTACGCCGCTGAGCTACCTAACACCTGACTGCTGCTGTGCTTCACACCGCCGAGGGACACTGACGAGCATCGCCGAGCTTCACTATCAAGGATAACGACGACGAGCTGATCTTTACATTGTTGAGCTACGCCGCTGAGCTACCTAACACCCCACTCCTGCTGTGCTTCACACCGCCGAGGGACGCTGGTGAGGAGAACGACCAAGGAGAACGGCCAGCTGCTGAGCTTGACATCGCCGAGCGACGCTGCTTAGGAGGTCTAGCGACTACGTTCACATTGCTGAGCTTCACTAACAAGGAGGACTACCACCAGCTGAGCTTTACATCCCCAAGCGAAGCTGCTGAGCTACCAAACACTGGACTGCTGCTGCCCTTCACACCACCGAAGGACGCTGCTGAGGAGCACTACCAACTACTGGGATCCTGCTGGGCTTCACATCACCGAGCAACCCTGCTGTCAGCCTCTGTGATGCCAAGGAGTAACCCTTCTAGCTACACAAGGTGCAAAATAAAAGATAAAGAGCAAAATAAAGCTCTGGGAGGATTTATAAGAGGTAATACCAATAAGGATATGAGGTATGAGCGGTAAAAAAATGATTAATTATATTAAATAAATTTAATATAATTAAAAATATGAGGGGCCTGATAAATCAGGGGTGTTTAATCCCTCAAAGGTATCTTGCAAGCAGAGGATTTAGGTACCTGAACACACTGGGGCCTGTAAACAGGGGTGTTTTAAATCCCAGATAAAAGATGGGGGGAGAATCTCAAGAGAAAGGTTTATCTACTTACTAGTAATAAATTACCTTTACAGACTTGAGGTTCTTCCAGGGGGAAATTGGGCAGTTGGAAGCGCTTGGAAAGGTTGTTGGAAGAGCTGGGTGGACACTGAGCAATTTCAGGGGAGTAAGAAGGGGCTAAGAGACAGATACTAGGACCTTACCAGACAGAATAACAATTGTAAAGCTATGTAAGTGGGTAAAGGTTGTAGTATATATATTAAAGCATGATCTTCCAAAATACAGGGGGAACAAGGGCTCCTTAAATGCCTTCCTGGAGCCCTGATGGCGAAACACAAGATGTATTTTTGGCTATGGGAACATTTAAAAGGAAGGGGTTAAGATTTAATACAAATGCATGTAGTTGTTTAATCAAATTTCCATATGTACAGGCTGTCTACTATGGGTACAGCCTGTCTAAGCTCTTTTGCTGGCATCTTGAGGCGCTTCTGAACCTCTGACAAGGTTTGTTAGATGTGTTGATCAAAGGTTTTAACTACATGTCAAAATGTATTGATTAAATATCACATGTACCTGTTGATCACATTTGTCAGAGTTTAATTATTTTGTATTGTGTACAATGTGAAATAAATGTATTTGTTTGTTCTGTGGGCGCTTCAAGAGCCTCTTGTTTAAACCCTGTCATGCAGGCTCTTTGGGAATGCATGACTGCAGAGATCTGTCAATCAATAATTTCCCACTAAGGATGTAATACATTTATTTTGAACAGTGGTTCAATAGTTATTTTCAGAAGGTTCTCATGTTATTTCCTTCCTCTGGTTCGTGGTCTTTGTCCCTCTGAATCATCCTTTAGTGTACTTAGTATTAAATAAAATAAATAAATAAATAGATAATATAGTACATTACTAGTATTATATACTTATATTATTAGTGTCATATGTATTTATTTTATTATGTTCTTATTTAAATACATTGTTATTTCGTGGTTTTGTACATGTATTTATGGTTTTTATTCTGTATTTTTAATGTATAATAATTAATTCAGCGCTTTTAGTGGTAATATTCTTTCAAGTTGTTTTACTACTAGAAGTTTTAAGTTATCTGGGGTACTTTGGCTGAAGTACCCTAGGTTATTTTACACGCTCTTTAAGATTATGAAATAATATTTCCACTTATGTTATTATTTATGAGCATATTCATTGTTTTATACTTAATACTGTATTTGTTTATTTATTATTAATTTACTATGTAATAATGTGTTTATTATTTACATATTACTTCTTTATGTTGCTTTATCTTATTATTATTCATTTATTACTCTTTATTAAATGATTAATACTATATTTTTAATTTTATGTTTTATTTTGTTCTAGTCAGGTTGTCTCTGAACTAGTAGCAAGCTGACATTCCCTACCTTCAAGATAAGTCTCTCTGAAAAAAAAATCACAGGTTTCTCTCACGTACAACTACTCAAAAAGCATGGAAGTTACACAACTGGAATCAGTGACGGAGGAGCTCAGAGTCGAACTGGAAGAACCTCGACAGAAAACCATTGAACTCAAAGAACAACTGCCCACCCCCTCCCCATTCCAAGCTGATGTGCCGCTGACTGTTCAAAGATCAAGTACGAACTGTAACATCCATTGGCGATGTGCTATTCCTCTTGATCTAGAACAGTCACAGCACATTAGTGAGGAGCAAGGAGGGGATGATTCTCTCCACCAAGACCCGCTGTCACCACGCTTGCCCACCCCCTCCCCAATCCTAGCTGATGTGCCGCTGTCTGTTCAAAGATCAAGTACGAACTGTAACATCCATTGGCGATGTGCTATTCCTCTTAATCTAGAACATTCACAGCACATTAGTGAAGAGCAAGGAGGGGATGACTCTTGCCACCAGGACCCGCCGTCACCTTCCGTTTCAACGTACAATTTGGATTCTGACAGCCCCTTCTCAGAGGCTGGCTCTACGGACAATGAAAGCAGTGACCACCATTCGGAATCATCCAATTTATCCTTGAAGAAAGCCAAAGTCAGCTGTCCTCCTCACCCACCTACTTGCAAGCAACACTCCAATCCAAATCCCCACGTGCCTCCTAACATGTCTCAGATGGAATCAAAGTCTTGCGTAATTTGTCAAATCTATCGCCGATGTGATCACTATCGAGAACAAGATACACATGGCAGCAAAGGGTTCAATGAAGCAGAAGGGTCTTGTCTGGCTCCACAATCACACCTCAGTAAAAATCAAAGGAAGCGGAAAAAGTACAAAGCCGCCACTCAAATTCTTCGCCGTCAGAGGGCCAATGTACATTTTGCTGGCCAGTCCCATATTCCAGTCCACATCTCCAACCCCAATCCAAATGCCAACATCCGATTCTTCAACAAGTCCTTTATCTGCTGGGCCAATGGAGCTCGTAAGAACGTTATTGCTGTGGTAAAGTTCCGACCATTCTCAACCATGGATGCAAAACTCAAAGAACAATACCAAAATCTCAGCCAACATCTCATCCAGCAGGCCAAATTCCAAAATTCCAATAAATCCAACGGACCAGCATACTCAGGTGAAATGTACAGTCTGGGATGGCAAAAAGGTTACGAGGCACAATCCCAAATCGGTATAACAGGCATTTCTTCCAAAGTTGCTACAGATCGACATGGTTATGAAGCGCTTCAAAAGGATGTTCCACAAATAGATAAGTTTCTTGGCCGGTGCTTCCGATCTGTATCCAAACCCCTATTCCGTGAGGTCCAGAAACAACACATTCGACTCAAAGCCCCTGGACTAGCTCCCCAATATTCAGCCCACCGCAAAGGATTCACCTCACACCTGTCGTTTACCCTTGGCCAGTTTGCAAACACGCCACACCAAGACACCGATTCTTCACCCTTCAGCTTTGTCCTATGGATTCCCATTGAGAAACACACTGGGAAGCTAGTCGAGAATAATCTTCAAGTCACTGGAGGTGAATTTGTGTTTCCAGACGATTCTTGTGGCATCAACTTTGCAGGATTTGATGGTATAGTTGAGTGTGCATGGAAAGCCACTTCTTATTCTCACCTGACTCTTCCCTCAAAAACTGCTCCCAACTCTTCACATACACGAATGGGGTTATCTTGCCAACTGCCCAAGAAAACCCAAAAAGCCATTCAGCTTATTAGAGATGGTCACTATATTAATAATCCAAATAAAAGCAACTGGACTATTAGAGATATGGATGCTATTTTAGATAACTCTTTGAAATATAATCGATAGTTTGCTTTTTTTTATTTTCTTTCTAACGTGTAACATGCAATGTTTCAAATGATTTGTTGGGTGCGAACAAAGCCAAAAAAGGTGGACTATTTGAATAAATTTGCCAAGCGTTCAATCTCTTCTGTACTCTTCCCATGAGCTACACACTGAGTCACCAGGTCATACTTCTTACCGATGTGCTCCTGACAAGCCAAACGTTCCATCTTGGCCATCTCAAACCTTCTGTCCTTATCCTTCTCCTCCCTTTCCCAGTCTAATTTCCTCTCGTCTAATTTTATTCCTTGATCCCACTTCTTTTCCTCTAATTTAACTCCATGTTCCCACTTCTTCTCCTCAAGTTCAATTGAGTGGTTGAATTTCCTTTCCTCCAACTCGACCCCCTTATTATCGTTGTTGACCTGTCGTTCAAACTTCAACATCTCAAAACTGAGGGTGTCTCGAGCCACTTGTGACTTTCCTAATAAAGAATAAGTTGAAGAAGCATGTCAGTTAATAAAATTGGAACAAGGATTACATCTCCAACTGGCCTTCATCCCTCTTCAATGCATACTCTTCATATTGAGAAAAAGGATTGGGTGTGCTGGGCCCTGAGGTTGATCGGCTCTTAGGATTGATATTGGCACTGTTGGATGCCCTTCGCTTGTCCTTGGGTGTTTGAGTTGGCAACGGTTTACTTGAATTTGCAGGAGAATCCAATGCAGCGTTGTTAGGTGTCAAAGTGGTGCATGATTTGTTTTTCTTCTTCTTGCAGGGTGACTGAGTATCTTCTCGAGCATCAGATGGAAAGTAATCCTCTGAATCACTTGTGTCAAGGGCCCTTTCTTGGGCAGTGAGGGAATCCACAGCCCTTCGATAGCGCTTAGATGATTTAACCATTCCACTAGGACGAATACTTGCTTCCTGTCCTTGCTAATGTCAAACATGGGAAGAAATGGGGCTTTAGCTAATCAATCGAACAACAGTGATTAATTGATCCAATAACAAACCAGGAATGCCGCTTCATTTTCATCTGACGGATTGTCACAAACACTGGCTGGTCCAACTCTTTCCTAAATTATTTAGTGGCAAGGTCAATCGTTTGAAGAAGAAATGGCATAAGTGATAAAAAGAAATTCAAACACACCTCTTCACCGTCCCTGCCTCCTTCAGACCTATTCTCACCAGTTTCTAAAGGTTCCAAGATTGCTGACTGAGTCATCACGTATAAACAATATTGAATATATTAGCAATTATCAAAAAAGACAATGAAACAACTGATCGATCTTACAACTGGAGCCCTAGAGTTATTGGAATCCACAGATACATTATCTGAGTCATCTTTATCAACATTTTCGTCCAAGTTGATGGCCTTGGGACCAGAAGAGTCAGAGCTCTCATCACCGTTTTGGGCATCGACTTTGTACAAGGGCGTCACAAACGGTTTCTTACCCATCAGCTGATGCATAGAATGGAAATGTGGACACATTTTTTCAAGCTTCTCGTCAATGGTGACAATTCCTGCCGAGCGGTCTTCATTGGTGAGTCCAAAGCCAGTGGAGAGGGATTGGGTATGTGTTTTCTTGTACTTGTCCTTGTAGCTGTTAAAACGATCTTTCATCTGCCTGGCCGTTAGTTTGATTTGTGAAAGGGATTGATTTCTCAGATTGATTGCCATAAGCTCGAATCCATTAATCTTCCCTTTGGCTGGCCTTCCAACCGCCGGTGCCTTACCAGTTCCAAAGCACAAATCGTAATTCTTTTGGATTTTGAGCCAGTCGATGATTATGAGGAAGTCGTCCTTCTTTAGGTGAGAAGAAGTTTTTCCGGTTGTATCATCGTCAGAGACATGTTGTGCTCGCTTCTTGATGGGTTTCTTCCTGCTTGCTGACGTCTTTGGTATCACTTTTCCTTTTCCAGTGATGAATTTATTCGTTTTTTTGATAGGCATCGTTCTGGGATCAGGGAATGAACGATTAATGTTTTTTCTGCAATCAAGTTTATAATTGACTAAACTTACCAAATTTTGAGGAAAACTGAAGAACAAGTTTGGGTTTGTGACTGGGTGGAGTTGTATTGGCAACAATTTACTGTTGGTGGGGGTTGAATCGTGGAGGATTATTGATTGTATTGGGAGTTTTATTGGCAACAATTTATTTTTGGTTGGGGTTGAAACGTGGAGGATTATTGATTGTATTGGGGTTGTATATTGCAAGTTTGTATCCTGAGTTGTGATTGGTTGAAATGTGGGGGATCGTGGTTTTTGTAATTATATTGGGGTTTTTGTTGTTGATACTTGACACGTCTAGTGCAAATAATGGCATTATTTGGAATTTTTATCCACTGGTTTCATAATCGTGGATTTCGTGAAACCCGTTGATTAGATAATCGTGGATTTGGTCATATTTGATACCCCCTATTAACTTGCTGAGTGTTACATGTCGTTTATTACATTTATTATTTATTCATAAATTATTAACTTTATTACATTTATTATTTATTCATAAATTATTAACTTGCAAGTAGGGGGTATCAAATATGACCAAATCCACCTTTGAAACCAGTGAATTAGGTTTTTCAATAAAATTTCACTTTTGAGAATTTCGAATCATTTTATGTTGAAATCCATTGTTTTTAAAAATGGTGGATTTTCAAAACCAGTTGATTAGATAATGGTGGATTGGGTCATGTTTGATACCCCCTATTATGTCTCTTGCTTTTAATTTATTTATTTATTTTATTCATTTCATTTATTCCATTTATTTTATTTTATTTTGTTTTATTTTATTTTATTTTATATTATTTTGTGTTGTTTATTTTGCTTGTTTTACTTATTTATTTTACTTGTTTTAAATAAAATATTGAATGAGGATGATTGGGGAGGTTGTGTTATTCATAAATCATTAACTTGCAATTATGTCTCTTGCTTTTAATTTATTTATTTAATTTATTCATTTCATTTATTCTATTTATTCTATTTATTTCATTTTATATCATTTTATATTATATTACACTGCCAGCATAATTGCCTAGGTTGAGTTCATCCCAGTTAAACTAGGATGCAAACAACCAATTTAAAGTAGGTTGACCTCAACCAATGAAATATAAAACCAAGGGGGGTCCCTTGGATTTATATTTCATCAGTTGATTTCAACCAAGTTTAAATTGGTTGAGTGTATCCCAGTTTAACTGGGATGACTTTATCCTAGGCAATTATGCTGGCAGTGTTATTTTGTTTATTTTCCTTGTTCTATTTATTTATTTTATTTGTTTTGGGGTCACGCGCATCAAATGCCGCCCTCCATATGCTATTTGCATAAAAATTAAAAATTAAAAAAAACCGGGTGCCTGCGCGGAAAACCGGGTGCACTGCGCAGAAAACCGGGTGTAAACGCGGACAAACCGGGTTTTTTTATTAATGCCCATTAAAAATTAAAATAAAATAAAATAAAATAAAATAAAATAAAATAAAATAAAATAAAATAAAATAAAATAAAATAAAATAAAATAAAATAAAATAAAATAAAACAAAATAAAATAAAATAAGGGCATTAATGAAAAAAACCCGGTTTTTTCCGCGTTTACACCCGGTTTTCTGCGCCGCTGCGGCTGCGCGGTGCACCCGGTTTTCCGCATTTACACCCGGTTTTTTTTAATTTTTAATTTTTAAGCAAATAGAACGTGGAGGGCGGCATTTGATGCGCGTGACCCCAAAACAAATAAAATAAATAAATAGAACAAGGAAAATAAACAAAATAATATAATATAAAATGATATAAAATTAAATAAATAGAATAAATGAAATGAATAAATTAAATAAATAAATTAAAAGCAAGAGATATAATTGCAAGTTAATGATTTATGAATAACGCAACCTCCCCAATCATCCTCTTTCAATATTTTATTTAAAACAATTAAAATAAACAATTAAAACAAGGAAAATAAACAAAACAAAACAAAACAAAATAAAATAAAATAAAATTATGGAGGGCGGCATTTGATGCGCGCAACCTCCCCAACTCATTCAATATTTTATTTAAACAAATTAAATAAGTAAGTAAAACAAGCAAAATAAACATAAACAAAATAAAATAAAATAAATAGAATAAATGAAATGAATGAAATAAATAAATAAAATAAAAAGCAAGAGACATAATTGCAAGGTCATAATTTATTAATAAATAATAAATGTAATAAAAAACAAAGAGACATTAGTACAGAGTAAGAATGCGCACACAAATAAAGAGTATAAGAAAGAGAAATTGTTAAAAACACTACTGATAACAACTAGAAAATGCTTACAAATGGTGAATCTACGCCTGAATTACATTCCTGAACCCATATGTAATGTGTAATAATTATCTTACATGTAACACTCCAAAGCATCATACAATGTACCATACCTCTGTGTGTCAGCCCTTGAGATACTCCAGAGTATCCTAAAAACTGACTTCAATGTAAAATATTAATAAAATATTGTATTAGCAATAATATATACTATAATATTATTAAAGTAATCAACTTTTCATGTAAAATTAGGTGGGGTACCTCACTCAAACCACCACCAAATTCCAACTCCTTCTATTACTTTACCATATCTCAAAAGGTACTTAGTAGGAGAATGGAATAACCGTAAAAATATAGATTATAAAGTATTGTCATAAAAGCTGAGAGACAATAAACTTATTTGCATAAATATAATAATAATACAGTTATGCTTATAAGAAAGAAATTACCTGAGTGCGTGGTAATTTCCCAGTATTGTTCTATTAAATGAATTGGCCCATGATGTGATTGGTTATACATACATGTCATGAGGTCATGGGGACATAGAAAATACTGTGCTCAATTCAATACAATTCCCATTACATCATTGTACATTTGAATTGTAATACATTAGAGCAGAATTTAGAATAAACTTTCTAGAACATTCCTCAAGGAATCTCTAGAATATAAAAGGAGGCCATTTCTGGCCTAGGATTGGTTCCTCAACATATTCCCCCAGTACCACAATTGTAAGTACTCTGAATATTCTCCTCCTACTTTTAGAGTAGTGTTATCCCTTTATATCCAACCCAACCTTTATTACTGGAATAGTCTCAAGTTACCGTAGAATTCCCCATCTCTTGGCCTTGATCTGTTCCTTAGAAAGCAGTTGCTGCAAGACTACCACCTCTGACAGTAGCCAATCAGCTTAAGTGCTTGCCAGCTGCTTAATAGCAATTCTTATTGCTAAACCTTTCCCAAAAAGACAAAGAATAGCCAAACCTACACGGTTAACTATTGGTCTTCTCCAATTGAGTGATTTGTATATCAAATATTCAATTATAAGGAGTTTTAGGTTATCCTCTGTGCATAGTTTGGACACTATAGAGAGAATAAATTCAACTATTTATTCAGATAACCTTTCAGCACAGTGACAGTACCTGGTTTAATTGTAAAATTAAACCAGTGTTTCATACACATAGCTGACACTGTGTATCATTATATTTCCATTTCTTTGTCATGAAATCTGATAAGAAGTTAATTTTATAATCAGTACTTGTTTCCAATGAATTCTTCACCCTCTAAAGTGTATTAATCCATTTAAAAACTCCCCAAATATCTTGAAAGACAGGTGTGAAGGTGTTTAGAAATAAATTCTGTCCAAGAATGATAAAAAGAAAGCCAGTGAAGTTAAAAATAAACTGTTTGTCACATTAAATTCTACACCCCTTAAAGTGTTTTAAAAAAATTTGTTTATTTGAGAAATCCTGAAAATTGAGCCGTGGGGTTTTTCTATGAAAAAAACCGGGTGGATTGGCCAAAAAAAATAGAATGCTTGTTTTTTTTGCAAAATAAAAATTACCATCAAATTTCACACCCCTGTAAGTATGATAAATAAATTTAAAACTTTGAAAAATAATGAAAATCCGCCCGCAAAAAATTAAATTGAAAAAAACCGGGTGGATTGGCCAAAAAAAATAGAAGACATAGTTTTTTTGGAAAATAAAAGATACCATAAAAATCTACACGCCAAGAAGTATCTTTAGCAATTTAAAATTTTTGAAAAATAATGAAATTCCGCCCGCAAAAAATCAAATAAAAAAACCGGGTGTAAATGCGGAAAACCAGGTGTACTGCGCAGCAATTTGGACGTCGCCGCTGCGTAAAACCGGGTGTAAACGCGGAAAAACTGGGTTTTTTTATTAATGCCCTAAAATAAAATAAAATAAAATAAAATAAAATAAAATAAAACAAAATACAATACAATAAAAATAAAATAAAAATAAAATAAAAATAAAATAAAAATAAAATAAAAATAAAAATAAAAATAAAAATAAAAATAAAATAAAAATAAAATAAAAATAAAATAAAAATAAAATAAAAATAAAATAAAAAAAAATAAAATAAAATAAAATAAAAATAAAATAAAAATAAAATAAAAATAAAATAAAAATAAAATAAAAATAAAATAAAATAAAAATAAAATAAAATAAAAATAAAATAAAATAAAAATAAAATAAAATAAAAATAAAATAAAATAAAAATAAAATAAAAATAAAATAAAAATAAAATAAAAATAAAATAAAAATAAAATAAAAATAAAATAAAAATAAAATAAAAATAAAATAAAAATAAAATAAAATAAAATAAAAATAAAATAAAATAAAAATAAAATAAAATAAAAATAAAACAAAACAAAACAAAACAAGAAAAAAAGATAATGGTAAAAAAAAAACTAAAAATTTAATCAGGGCCCATTAGGCCCTGTATTGAAGCTGGGACAAGCCCCAAAGGGCCTAGTAAAGGGGCCAACAGGGCCCACTATGACTGGGCAAAAGGAGCCAACTGTAGGGAGCCTCATTCCAGCTGTCAATCCTTGAAAAGTGGTCCCTAGGCCTCTTTTGGCGCTTCCCAGCTGCCCAAGGTTGACATGTTAGGCCAAAGGGCCCCTTTATATCTCCACATAGCCATCCAAGGGCCCCATTCCCCTTGTCCAAGCCCCAGACGGGCACACCAGCACTTGATTTTCTTCCACTCAGATCCAATTAATCTCTCCACATCTTCATTATTATTATTTTCATGCCAGCTGATTATTTCGTCTTGTTCCTCTGAACGCACAGATATCAGCAAGTATTCTTTGCGTCAACTTTGATTACCCTCCAGAAGTGTAAGTGCATGTCTATCAAAGTAAATATCATCCAAAATTACTCACTCTGGCCGTTATTTACAGCAGAAAATGTCTCAGCCAGGCCAAAACCCCTATAAGTATGTCCAATCAACTTATAACCCAAAAGGGGATGGCAACTGTGGGTATTCTTGTGTGGCACATGCATTGGCTGCTGAAAAACCCAAGGGCCCGTATGCTAAAGACCATGGGTGGTATCAAGTGCAATTGGACATGTTACACAATCTGCACATCAACAGGCCACTTTGGACCAGGAAGCTAGGTGGACCAGAAATTTTTGAGAAGACCTACAAGAGCATTCATGTGGAGAATCCCAAGGGACCTTTGCCCACTTCCAAGTGGATGGGCAGGCTTGATGGTGGTCCTATTCTGGCTAATGCATACAATAGGCCAGTGGTGTTCCTCACAAACGACCCAGCAGCTGGCTGCATAACGTTTCTCCCTTCAACTGTTGCAACCAACCCCAAACCAGCCAGCCCAATCTACCTTGCACTAATTAACGGGAATCACTGGATACATTTTATAGTCAAGCGTGGCCTAGTACCTTTC